>VMYD01000402.1:1200000-1678996 GCA_007663325.1 Eucalyptus pauciflora
TACTGCAAGAAGAACTGGTACACGTATATGGCTAATCTCTGGCACACCTACTTCAAGAGTCCTTGGTCTATAACGTCTTTCATCGCCGCCATCCTCCTCTTCGTTCTCTCTATAATTCAGACCGTATATACCGTGCTCTATTCTTGAGCCCTCCCTTTGTCTCTCTCTACAATAACTTATTTTTCTGTCTTTTGGTTTTCTCCTGATGGTTGATGCTCGGATTTCCTCTTGATTGGTTGTTGATTGTTGTTATGAATTATTTTCTTCCTGTTTTCAGTCTTGTTCATTGTCTCTCTTTAAACGTTTTGAATAATGGACGTTTGGCTGTTTAATTATCAAATGATGATCCTCTTGCTTCACTCTTCATGTTTGTCCAATTTGGCCAGGTAGTATGAAAAATGATCTACTTTTAGGCGAATAGAATCTTTCGTCGCACCATCTTCTTCTTGATTAAATTTTGTTTACAAATTGCTGCGAATTTAAGTGAAAAACAAATATGGCCTTCAAAGTCATCTCTATCCCGCACCAGCTTCAAAATTCAAAGTCATCTATATATTTTCCAGTCGTCAGGCAATCAATCCTTAACACAGAGAACTTACTTTTATGCCTGAGAGAGAGAGAGAGAGAGAGAGAGAGAGAGAGAGAGAGAGAGGATGAGAGAGAAATATTTTGAAACTTCCACCATTCTTCCTGAAAAAAATAAAAATAAAAAAGAGAGCAAAAGATATTCACTGTTGTAAACCTCTTATATCGATGTAAGCTAACAGCGAACTGCTAATTATGTACAGAGAAAAACCCACAAATTTATAGAAACTCTAGTTCTCTAACCTTAATGAACAAAATTCATATTTTCCGTATGACCTGCTGTAGTAAAAATGAAGCAAGCAATTAGATAAAACAGATGGAAAGAAGGAAATAAATTGGACACTTAATTTATGTGGTTATAACTTATCTCCACTTAATACAATAGAGATTACAATTACGTTCGAGCACTCAAACACTTTTGGTGTTTCCTAACCCCTAATTACACCTAACAACTTGGTCAGTGTTTTAGCCCCTCGCAGTTTTTTAAGAAATAGTCTCTTGATCTTACAAAAAGAATAAACAAATTCTTAACACAATAGTTTAACTGGTTAAATCACACGCGTTTAATTACAACGAAAATTTCCCTCTTCTGCTTTAGGAAAGCTCTAAGTCTTTCACATCCTCTCTGCCTCTTTCTATAATGCTGAAGAAGGCCCTCCTCGTGATTAAAATAATGGAAACTCCTCATTCTTTATATTTCTTTGAGCACGGGTGTCACGCCCCGAATCCCGAACGCGTGCATTTCCCTTTTTGGTCGATAATATTTTGCGACTTACCAGGACGAGTCGCTGACCCTTTTTGTTTTATTGCACATGCGGAAGCGAAAACAAATCCCCTGATAGTAATCATCTCGGGATAGAAAAGCAGGACAACAGATTCAAAACAAACATGCTTTTATATTTACATAGATTCATGTACAAGTCTATGGCCAAAAGACTACAACAATCTAGCCTTCCAAAAAGAAGTGGTCCTAGCAGACCTACACTTCCAATCACCTTCTCTCAGCTCCAGGTCCTTCACTCGACGACCCTGAAAATATTGTCCTACAACGGGGTGAGATAAAATCTTAGCGAGTCTAAGCTCTAAACTCCAATTAGGAGGGAAATACGCCCAGAGGCATCCTAACCACACAATTATACAATTGGCACAAAGGACTTACCTTGCCTCAGATCCACCCTGCAGGTCAACACAGTTCATATATATTATGTATAGAATCGATACACCCAACAATTGAAACGCATTACTCAACTCAATAAATCACAGGAGTCCTGATTATAGGGCCAAATCGTTATAACACGTTTCATACCATGTCACACAATTTCGTCCCATAATCTGGCGCATCTATTTCACTCAACATGTGTTCCAATTGATAATTTTGCCCATTCTAAGGTACGGCCTACTCAAAGTTCGGCGGTCTACTGGCGTAGCCAGGCATCATCTCACCCCATTGAGCACGGTTACGTCTCTCTCAGAGATGACTTTCCCGAAGGAGTATAGGTCTAGAATCTATTGCGACTCGAATCCCAATAAATGGGTATTGCATAAAGGGTAACGTCCATCCGACATAGTTCGGGGACGGGTTCTCTTAACCAACACACGACCACTCAATCTCGGCCTAGGACACTGTGCATTGCACTCAAATGCTTCGTATTAAAAACACCTGGTAAAAATAGTCGTGTGTGGATATACGGTCAGATTGGACCCGAAAAATTCATGATCTTCTTTTAAAATCCCACTGGTTTATATAGTACGTAAAACCATTTTCGGTGTTAAAACCCGACACCCGGGATTTTCTAAATAAATATCGAATTTTATAAATTTTTGGAATAAATGTCCGAATATCCAATCAGCACTCAATTTGCATAATTTAACACTTGATTGCAGAAATTAACCACACCATTGCAATCAGCACGAAATTCCGGTCACCGGCTATCTCGGCCTAATTTTCGGAAAAAATAATTAAATTAAATAATTACTGAAATTAATTAAATAAATACATTAAATACTAAAAATGCTAACTTAGGCTATATAAATTTGATCTAGCCACCTATTGAGCTAAATAAATTATCCTAACCATTCTAATTAAATAATAGTACATTAATCTAATTAAATATAAGTCTCTAACCACCTAATTTCTTAATATAACTATCCTAATTTAACTAACTAAAATAATAATTAAACTAATTACACTTAAATAAATCTAAACACCCCTTAGGTGTCAATAGCCTACTAAGAAGAGTTTAGTGAATAAAATCACCGGTTAATTGCGGAAACCGGTTCACCGCGATGACGGCGCGACGGCGGCCAAAATCTTAATTTTCGGCGGCGTCGGCGAACTCTCGGGCCGGGCCTAAAACGGGCCCACAAATCTCAGCCCAACTGAGATTTGTTTTCAACTTGGGCTGGGCTTCACTTGATTTGCTGGCTGAATTTCAAATGGGCTGAAATCGAACTAAACTTGGGCCTGAGCTTGGGCTTTAAATTCTGCTGGAGGTGGGCTTCAAGTCTGGGCCGTAAATGCTGGAATTTGTTGCTGGGCTCACTGGGCTTCAAAGACTGGATTGAAGGCGTGCGATGATGGGAGCTGAAGATGGTGGTCTCGGGTCTTCGCTGGATTCACGAGCAAGCAGAGGGAAGCAGGTTGGTCTTCGTTGAGGGGAAAAATGACCGAGCGTGCGAAGGGAAGAGAGAGATCACGGGGCTGTGGTCTTCGGTGGAGCTGCAGTTGACCAAGGACGTGGCAGCTTGCAAGGAAATTGAGGCAAGACGGCGTGAGCTGCTTCGGTTTGAAGATGGCAGCAACTCGGTAGTGGAGCAGGTGATCGTGGCAGCAAGCGGGGTCAACAGACCAGGCTTGCTGGAGAAAGGTTTGACCGAGCAATAACATGAGATGGTGGAGGTGTGATCGTGGGCTTCGCCGGGGACGAGTCAAATGAAGGAAAATGAAAGCTTGTGGCTGAGAGGGACGTGGCGTGTGGCTGTGTGCGTGAGGTGAGTGGGGGAAGGGTTTCGCTAGAGAGAAATGAAAGAGAATGAAAGTTGCCGAGGAAAATGAAATGAAAAGCAGAGCAAAGAGAGATCGAGAAAGAGAAGATGCGAAGGAGGGAGAGGCGGTGGTTGGATGTGAGGAAGCCACGGCTGGAACCAAAAGTCAAGCATTTTATCCATTCAATTTAATGCTTGTCCCCTAGATCTTTATGCATAAATATCCCAAGGTTTCCCCCTAATACTTTCTTGAATAGATTATGCACAATTAATCCAAATTGAGGTCCCATTTTTCAGCCCCATGCCAATTCCGAATTTCATCAATTTTTAGGATCAATTTCTTACTCAATTCCCCAAATTGATGTCCAATTTCGATGAAGAAAAATCCCGAACAATTTTCTATAAATCCTCAATACCATATAGGTCGGCTTGGAAGTCAAAACTCACTTAAATTCGGTCCGTACGAATTTCCGCTAATTTTCCGTAACGTTCGAAACGGTTTTCCGTAAAAATCTCGGAATCTCTGAAAATTTCTCGGAGGATGAGTCGACGTTCCTAAAATAGCTCGTGACACCATAGAACTTTCGATTTCTAAAATTGGGTTCAAATTCATGGTTAATTTCACTTTGGCGCGCTTTTAGCGTGACCTGGTCTATCAGATAGTTTTTAGGAATTTTTGGTGCAATTGACCTGTGATCGATTTATCTTGAGTCACAATGTACTCTTGCTTATCGTGAAAATCTCGAGATTTCAATTACAGACACAGGGTATCCAAAACGACAGAAAATCAATTTAGTGCCGATCGATGAGAATTTTGTAATCAGGTGGAATCACCCACACTTTGATCACATATCTCAGTCGAATCGACCTATCTCTAATCTCTAATCGATTTTGATAATGCCGTAATGACCCTTGCAGATTGATACGGTCGAGCAATCGATTCATGGTCGAATTCTCAAGTCCATTGTATTTAGATTCCTTAATTACTTCCTCAAATAGTCTAGTTATCTCATGAGCGATCGTCTTAGAGAATAACACTATCGACGCATTGACGAAATGCCCGATTTATTTAATCGAAAATGAAATATAAAAATTCAGGCTGTCACAACGGGTCTCCAATCTCCATCATGATGCAGCTTGCAGCTTGTGAAAGTTCTCTCAATTTCCGCTTGAGGGAGTCACGAGTGTCTAGCAAAAGGAGTCTCTGCCTTCTCGCTTTTATCTTTTTGACTTGTTTAATTTCCCACCAACAACTTCATCTCCCGCCACCACAAAACCAACTCAATTATCAATAAAGAAATTGAAATTGTAAGCCCATATTACAAGTTTGATCGACCATGTGTGCAAGTGTGGCCATAATTCTCCATTTATTCCATTACTCTTGCAATCATCATTAACAGTAATGAAGAATTGAACGAACCAAGTTCACCTATACGAGAGAATAAAAAAAACCAACAATCAACTTCCCACTTTGGATGCCCCACGATTCTGCTAGTTTAGAAATGGGAACAACTCAGAAGTACCTCGTCCTCGACTTTAGAATTACATGGCCGAGCATCCACACATGTCGGATTTTGCTTGGCTCAAAATCGAGACATATTTTCAACAACCGTAATGAACCACAATTTAAAAGACGAGATTAGTTGCTTCAATAAATATTTAGGAATTAGGAGCAGTCCTTCCAAAGTAGCAATAGTGCGATATCAGGCTTCCTATCATCTTCCAGTTCCAACTCAGCTCAGCTGCCATTAGAATACTTATCAATTTTGCGCCGTTACGAAACAAATAATAATTCTAATGTTTCGTTGTCGAAATAGGGAAATGGAAGGAGAAAGCCTAACATACAATGTGATTCTCAGTCCTCCAGTACAAGCCCAGGAGAAAAAGGGGCAAGACATTCGTCGCGCGAAGGACAAATATTGTCAACGCGTTCTTCCCTATCCACTCCAGAACTGTGGTAGTACGCCTAAGCGCACCGAAATCAACCTGTTGATGAAAAGCCCATTAGGAAAAAATCAGAATATGTGGAACATAAGATAAGACTTTAGTTTGTGGGCTTTGTTATGTTTGGATACCCCAGTTACGGGGTTTGTTGATTTTGCCGTATAATATAAATAAAAGTACTCATTTTGACCGAAAAAAAAACAAGGACATCAAATTGTAAAATCTTGACAAGACAATACTTGATCGAGGGAATCCACGATGCATTGCCATCGGGTATTTTAAGGTGAAGAGAGGGCCAGCTCCTCCAGCAGTGACAGCCATGTAACTGAATTTGTAGAGAGCCTTATCCACATGCATGCCTGTTATGACAAAGCAAATCACCAAAAAGATCGATAATTCATATGTCTGTCCTCAGAACTGATAGGTGCTTGTGATAAATAATCAAGATCGAAAGTAAATCACCACAAAGATTTTTTGCCAGGCCTTGAACCACAAGAAAAGAAGATGAAATCATCCAGTGGAAAGTTCTATCCCCATGATTCTGAAAGCAAAATGCCAGAAGAAGACGATGGTAAAAAATGTAATCTCTACTGGGTAAAATAAAATCTCCGGGATACACAATTCTCTCACCTTAAAATTGACAATCACATGTCCAAAGTGAAAGCCAACCAAGCATGTAACCACGGCAACACTGAACTGCATCCATAAAGCATACACATTATTGGAATACAGAAACCAGTAACAAATTAACAACTGTCCTCCACATAATGGGACACCACCTTATATTTCATCCATTGCGAGTTGCGTAATTACATCACTAATATAACCACAGAAACAAGAAAAAATATTGAATAAACAGCGTAGCTTTGGCCTTTTTTTTTTACGGTGAACTACCTTTGATGTAGCCCTTGACATGGCAAAATCTGCAACCCCCACCCTCTTTTCCTTTCCATCTTTCCGTCCCCCATCCAAGTCACTCCACTCTTCCCCGACGAGCAATTCTTAAAATGAGATGAAAGATTGAAGATCGGCATCTCGAGAAATCACCTTAAAAGGCCTTCAGGATCAAAGGGGGTTTGGCACCATGATGGAGCATTAGCTGGCAAAGGACCACAATCTGGAGAGTTAGTGAAAAGAGAACAAAATATCCAAACAAGGGACAAAGCCATTGAAAGCTGCAGTTTCCGCTGATACAAAGATATGCGTCGAAAATCACATTGATTGAGGGGGCAAGTTTTCAGGAGCTCCATATAGGGTAACTCCAATTTATTGCTTCAGAGCTCAAATAAAAAAGAAGAATCCAAACAAGGGACAAAGGCATCGACTGAGATAACGCAAAACCCAGATGAGATAAGAATG
Organism: Eucalyptus pauciflora; assembly: GCA_007663325.1. NCBI lineage: Eukaryota > Viridiplantae > Streptophyta > Magnoliopsida > Myrtales > Myrtaceae > Eucalyptus > Eucalyptus pauciflora. Next base: position 1,206,874 of record VMYD01000402.1, read on the forward strand.
TGAAATCTTAATGCAAAGGCAAAATCTGCAACTGGAACAAGAAATCACGCTGGGGTCGCTGATTGCATTAAGGAAGACAAAAAAGAGAGACATTGAGCCTTGAAAAAACCAATGGCTTTACTCTAATCATGAGCACCAAACAAAGATCAACCAACAAAAAGAGGGGGATAAACTCCGTTCCTAAAGATCGTATGAAATGACCCAGAACTTCAATGAATCTAAGTACAGCTCCCAGACTGAGAAAATCTTCATATCTTAGAGGAAATTTTCTGAGCCACGGATTCTTCTCGCTCTAAGTAATATATTCATCTTGATTTAGTACTTTCATTGGCTTGTTGAATATCTGGAATTCTAGTACTTCTCATTTTTCCTCAGCTGTCCTTCCTGGGATTCTACTAGTAAGAGACCACCTGATCATGAATGATATAATTTCGGCTCAGCAATTTTATCTTCACGAAAAAAGAGAGGAAATCGTCAACAATAAAAAAGGAGCGAAAAGGAAGCAACAGAACAGGTCTCTCCTTTCTCCAACCAGATTGACTCTTCGCTTTTCTCTTCTGCACAAAATAACCCAAGACCATATATATATATATATATAAAAGATAAAACAAATTCTTGGAAGCAGAACAAGGCCTTTGCATGATGCAAGATTAAAGGCATGACTAGTCTTGTTCCTGAATAATCAACTCTGAAAATAAAGTTCCAACCCACCAAAAATCAGGGGATTCGTTCCAATAACTTTACTTGAAATCTTGAAATAGGACAAGAAAGAAGAAAAGTGTTCGATTTGAGAAGAAAAAATTACAGAGGCAGGATCATTAATGGGTTATTGAAGAAGCGCGACAGTAGAGAGACAGTGTAAGAATCAGCAGCCGTCCTCCTATCTTACTGACAAAATGAGAAGAGAACGACTCACTCATAAAAAAATGGGAGACTCAGAACTCGGACTCGAAAGTTGAAGCAGCATCCACGACTATAACGTGACAGAAGGAGCATAACTATCCAAGTATGCAGAGCGTTATGCAGCAATAAACTTGGATGAATTAATCATTCAAAAGCAGAAAAAAAGCAAACTTGGATGAACCCCGCTTCTCGCCACTGAGGAGATTTATCTTAATGGTAAAGTGTGACAACTGACATATTGGTGATATACAGCAAACGAATGTATCCAAAACTGTCCACGCAATTTCAAAGATCTGATCCAAAACCAAACCCTTTTTAGAAAACAATCTATCCTACTCCAAGTTCGTCAATCATGAGGAGAAATCACGATCGAGATCAGCTCCATGATCATAGTTGACAACTTTGCATTAAATTCACAATGAAGAAGACTGGTCCATGCAAGATAAACCCCTCTCCTCTCTCTCTCTCTCTCTCTCTCTCGGACGATGACGAAACGCTAAGTAGATTGACAGTGAGGTTTAGCATAATAAAATGGTGTTTATAGGAGCAATAATTGGCGTATTGAAAGAGAAAAACTAAGCGATGTGGATCTTGCTTGACGTTGAGAAACCATGGCGTGGTCCGTTAGCTGCATCACAACGTTTGTTTATACACGGAAAATGGAGACGGATGTGACGGAAGGAGAGAGTGGGCGAGAGGGAGGACTGGGTCAAAAGAGAGACGGCGGTGGGGCTGTGTATGGAGGGCCTCCTACGACTCCACATCATTCGCTTGGGTTGCCTGAGGATTTGATGTTTGGGATTAACAGTACGCGACCAGTTCGTCAACATATTGGCGACCGTAGCGGATCTTGAAGGGCCAAAATCCAAAGCCACCTCCATAGCCATAGCTGAATACATGTACCTTTGAGAGAGTAATGTATCTTTTTCCTCTTTTTTTTTCCCCCTGTGTTTAACCATTGGTAGATTGAGTTTAATGGGGAGGATACTCAAGTCAAAATTAAACATTGCGTAGTAGTTTAAAGAGAAATATATTTTATTATTTAGGATTTGTCCGAAATTCACATCAGTGGATGTAACTGTTATTTCTCGTTCGATCATAAACTCAGCCAACCGCACCCCAATAGCAAAAGGATGGGCGTGTTTCTTGCTCTTAATCATTAAGAGGCATAGTTGATGCGTGTTACATTGCAAGCTTTGACCCTTTTCTAAAAATACTAGAGAAGGTTGTTGATATTCAAATACTGGTCGACAGTTCAATTTTTTAACCCTCTAAAAAATTTTCAAGTAATTTAGTTTAAAAAATTGTTGACGTGGCCATGACAAGCAACTACGCCTATAAAAATTGTTACAGCCAACGTGACCTCAACCTATCTTAAAATGCAACTTTTGCATTAGATTGATTTAGGTGAGTTTTTTTCCCTAGGTTGTGTTGCGTGAAAAAGGGGTGATCCATCATCGCACGCATTTGTGCCTCTCTCTCTCACACACACAAAGCATGTTTTATGTTATCATATCTTCGACATTTTTTCACAATAAAAGTCTGCATGTGTGAGTATACTTCAATGTATAGATTCTGTTTTTCCTTGGAAGGATGTTAAGTGTTGATGTATGAAAGATTTGAGTGTACAAATCAAGCATATTAAAGGAGTTTATTGCATTAAAAAGTCTGGTAAGTGGAATTTAAAATAAATATTAGTAAAATGACTAAATTGATCTTAACGTGACATGTTTTTGGAAAGTAGTGGGATTTGAGTTTGGCATAACCCTTGAGCATTGTTATTGGTATTATCTAGAAAAAGAAGAGAAAATCAATACCAAAATGGAGGGAGAAGTGCCAAAAAAGTCATAAACCTTTTGTTTTTGTGCCGATTTAGTCCTAAACCTTTTTTTGGTGCCGATTCAGTCCTAAACCTTTTTACGTTATGCCAATTCAGTCATTTCCCGCCAATTTTGGCCGGATTTTGCTGACTGGACGCCGGCCGGCTGACGTGGCATTATCGGCGCTGACGTGGACAACTTTTAATAATATTTTAATATTTTAGAATTTTTTTTGAATTTTTGAATTTTAATTTTTTTTGTTTTTTTGTCTTCTTCCTCCGGCCGGTCACTGAGGTCCGGCGATCGGCCAGAGCCGCAGGCCGGCGAGGGCGAGGCTCGACCTCGCCAGATCCGGCCATGGGCGAGGCTCCCCCTCGCTGGATCTGACGAGGCGAGCCTCGCCCGCGAGGTGGCCGGCGAGGTCGGCCTCGCCCTCGCCGGCCTCCGGCTCTGGCCGGTCGCCGAACCTCGGTGACCGGCCGGAGGAAGAAGACAAAAAAATAAAAAATAAAAAATATTATTAAAAGTTGTCCACGTTAGCACCGATCATGCCACGTCAGCTGGCCGGCGTCCAGTCAGCAAAATCCGGCCAAAATTGGCCGGAAAGAATTAAATTGGCACAACGTAAAAATGTTTAAGACTGAATCGGCACCAAAAAAAGGTTTAGGACTAAATCAACACAAAAACAAAAGGTTTATGACTTTTTTAGCACTTCTCCCCCAAAATGGACCATCTGATGGGCCTGAAAGTCTTGGGAGGACTTGAGTTATACTTCTAGTAGAGTGGCCCAACCCAATTTAAGATTCAATAAAGCGGGCTTGGGTTGTGAAGTTAATCAAGAGGCGGGTTCAAGCATTTGCAAATGATATGCATCCTCTGGGTGTGTTTGTTTCACGGAAAATGTAACGTTTTTGGAAAATGTTTTCCGGGAAATCATTTTCCAGGAAAATGGTTAGTTTTCATTTGTTTGGTTATACGTGACTGAAAATATTTTCTAGTGTTTGAATCGTATTTGAAAAATGATTGAATGACATTTGACCTAACAATTGACAATAGTGTACCTCTTACTTCCAAATTAATTTGTTGAGTCAATCACATTTTTTAACTTTATAATATATATTTATAAAAAATCAAAATTATAATTATTTTTCATATTTCAATTTTTTTTCTTTTTTCTTTTTCTTCCTTCCTTAGCCGACGGTCGGCAAGGCGACGGCTAGTGACAGGCAAGGCGAGGCTCGAGCTTGCCGGCAAGTTGCTGACGATTGGCGAGGCTCGAGCCTCATCGGATCTAGTGAGACTCGAGCTCGCTGGCGTCGGGCGAGCTCGATCTCGCCTGTGGTTGGTCATCGGCTGTCGTCGTGACCGGCGGCCGGCCGAAGAAGAAGAAAAAAAAAGAGAAAAAAAAATTATTAAAAATTAAAAATTATATTTTTTTTAAAAATAAAAATAATTAAAAATTATATTTTAAAAAATAATTAAAAATTATATTTTAAAAAATAATTAAAAATTATATTAAAAAAATTAAAAATTTGATTTTTTTAAATATTTTAAAAAGAATTTAAAAATTTAAAAATTTAAAAATATATCTTTATAAGAATAATTGTTTGTAAAACAAGCATTAAATCTAAGCTTTGGTAGATTCGGAAAACGTTTTCCAGTCTTTTCAAAGGGGAAATCATTTTCCTGAATTTAAGCTTTGTTAGGAAAAAGTTTGTTAGGAAAATTTTTTATGTTGACTAGGAAAATGTTTTCCGTTGACTCATTTTCCTAAGTTTGGTTTCCTGAGTGAACCAAACGCCGAAAAATGAGGAAAATGCTTTCTCTGAAAATGTATTCCGCGAAACAAACGCACCCTTTGTATCGGACAGTGCTCCCTCAACGGCATAAATAAATCTCAACAACGGTTGAGATTTGCTGAGAAATTAAGAGAAACACGGTAGGAATAAAAGAACTTTGCATCTCTTGAAATTCTTTGGCCCATCTGAAATGGTGAAAGCTCCCCATATAAACACTTTTGATTGCACATATGCATCTCTGTATCGATAGGCCTTGAAGCTTTCAACATGCCTTGCTCGAATAGGATTTTTTGTTCGGACTCGGGTCCAAAGGCAAAAGTAGTGAATAGCCTTTAATCAAACAAGCCGAGGAACTTTCTCATTGAGTAAGAAAGGAATGTCCTGCAGTTGGTTTACTTGGGATTAAATCCAAGTACTTCTAATTTGGAGCTCATAAACTGTCATAATGGATCCAAATTCTTCTCGATTTGAAGCTGATAAATGCTGGCGGCCCATTACGCTTATGTGATTTAAAACCAATAATAAATATAAGATAAATTCCACGCTAATAATTACTTTAATGTCGAAACTTGACTTTCTCGATATAATTCGACTTTGATTTGAGTTTTAATATATCTTTTTACTCGAATTAATTTTTCCTTATATGACACAAGTAGAAGTTTTTGAATTTCACACAAGATGGTTACAACTTGTCTTGTGTACCATCCATCCTAAGTTAATTTATTATGAGGAGTGTCGTGTTAAATATGTGAAGCCCATGCCAAAATAATCTATTCAATTAACGTGGATTGCGTGCTATGCAATTTGATTCGTAAGACTTTCAATGGGACATGCTAAAGCATGCTCTCTCTCCTCTTTACCTCGGGCACAAAAAGCGAGTCATCCGTACATGGTCTATCCCGTAAATGCCTCTTCAACTTGAAGCACTAGGCTTGGACATAGGAGTGAGCATCAGTTTAGGGTCAACCTTGGATGGACCTTGGACTAGCCCAACCCTGCTAGTCCTGGTCCGGTTTCTAGGGAGACTAGATCGGTCATTGATCCTAAAATTCCTAGACTAGCATTGTGCGAGTCGGTCCTCGATCCTAAGAGTTTCAAGTTGGTCAAATCTGGACCAACCCTGAATATATATCTAATATATTATTTATAATTTTTTTATATAGAGAAAACCTTAAAATAAACGACGTCAATAACATTAAACAACTCTTTAGTGGGGGAGTTCAAGTAATTTCACATTATTCTTTAATAACTTAGATTTTTAATATCTTTTACGATGTCAATAGTCATAATTTATGAACGAGGAAATTGTTTTGTGAGGAATCCTCACGGCGTCCAAAAAGGTATAAATAACTTCTTATGGCATCCTCATTTAATATTCATTTTTTTCTATGTTATTTGTCATCTTAGTTTTCAATTTACAAAAATTGAAAGAAACAGCTTCTCCACTCACCACTCGACACTCGCCTCGCTCGCTTTGGGTCACTCGTGCCACTCGCCGCTTGATGCTCGCTTGACTTGTTGCTCCCTGCTCGACATTCGATACTTATTCTGTTCGATGCTCACCCCACTTGACCCTCACCGCTTGCTTTTCTTAGCTGACCTCGCTCATCATCGAACCCATTGGGTCGGTACGGTCCTCGGTTGCCATTTCAATGAGTACAAAAAATGAAATAAAAAATTATTGGTTCGTCCTAGGTTGATCTTGAAACCGGACCGAACCCATTAGGTTAGTCTGGTCCTCAATTGTTTTTTTAAAGAGTACAAAAAATGAATAAAAAAATTATCGGTTGGTCCTGAGTTAACCTTGGAACCGAACCGAACCTATTGAGTTAGTCTGGTTCTCAATTGTTTTTTTAAGGAGTACAAAAAATAAAATAAAAAATTATCGGTTGGTCTCGGGTTGACCCTGGAATCGGACTGAACCCATTGAGTTGGTTCGGTCCTCAGTTCCAAACTCAATAAGGTTGGTCATTGGTCCCAAAAAGTTGAGGACCAACAATGTGCAGGTTGGTCCCAGGGTTAGGGGGTGGACCGGCCCAACCCGGACCATACTCGCCCCTACTTGGACGCCCCTAAACTTTATCCTCCCAAACACTTCCCATCTCTCTCTCTCTTTCCCTCTCTCCCCCCATATAAATTCCCCTCTTCTCTCGCACCTTTCAACTTAAAACCAAAAAACAAGAACATGAGTCGCTCCAGAAGAGAGAGTTGCGGAACCTGTGGAACTTGCGGAACCATGCTTCCTCTGGGCCCGAACGAGACCTGCTGTATCCTCCAATTCAAGGAGAGCGAATTCGACGAGCTCATGCCCTCCGACGAGCAACAGAACTGGCATAAGCGGTCCATCTACAAGGTCCGCACCTGCATTGCCGACCTCAACCGCAAGGCCTACCGGCCGTAGGTTGTCTCCTTTGGCCCCTACCACCACGGCGAGGACCACCTCCTCCCCATGGAGGAACACAAGCACCGCGCGCTTCGCTGCTTCCTCAAGCGGTCCGGAAAGTTCCTCAAGCCTTCCCTTGATTCCCTGAGGGAGGTGGAGCAGGCCCTCGAGGAAAGGTATGAAGCACTGGACCCAATGTGGAAAGTGGCCCGCGGCGAGGGTGCGGTGGGCCGGTTCCTGAAGCTGATGATCACTGACGGCTGCTTCGTGCTCATCCTGAGGACCGCGACAGAGGAGGACGGCTATGTGGTCAACGACCCCATCTTCGGTGCCCATGGGAAGCTCCACATAATGCCTTGCATAAGGCAGGACATGCTGATGTTGGAGAATCAGCTGCCGATGCTAGTGCTAAATCGGCTGGTCACCATCGAGAGCGACGGGGAGAAGGTTAGTTTCTAGATTTCACTCCATTATGAGAGAGTTTATTGTGTGCTCTCAATCTGCAGTGCTATACTAACCTAACAGTTCATCTCGGTGATTTCAGATGGACTCCACGTGGGATCCACGAGACAGATTCGAGACCAACCAACAATTTCATTATTACATCCATCTATTGGAAACTTCCTTTTACACCTCTTATGCAAGTAGTAATCAAACGACAACAATCTCGTATTCAGTGCACTGACTTCATACTCCAACAACGCAGGGTGATGAATTCGTCAGCAGTCTCATCCTCAAGTTCTTCGGCTCCTCCAAAAAGGACATTGGCAAATGCCTACACGTCCTGGGCGTCTATAGGAAGAGACTGCTGCTCTCTGAGAAGCTCGAGGAGGACACGTCCAAGAAGGTCCTGCCCAAGCCGCGCAAGGAGATAATCCGGTCGGCCACCGAGCTCCGTGACCATGGGATCCGGTTCGGGAAGAGCAAGACCAGCAGCCTCAAGGACATCTCCTTTGCCAGGGGGGTTTTGAGGCTCCCCAAGATCAAAGTGGATGATACCACCGAGTCTGTATACCTCAACCTTATCGCGTTTGAGCACTTCCATATCGGGGCCGGGAGTGAGGTCACGTCCTACATCTTCCTCATGGACAAAATCATCGACTACGAGGAGGACGTCGCACTGCTCCATGCCAAGGACATCATCCAGAATGCCATCGGGAGCGACAGGGCGGTCGCCGAGATGTTCAATTCGCTGTGCAAGGAAGTGACGCTTCAACCCGTGAGCAGCCTCGACGCTGTTCACATGGAGGTCAGCGACTACTGCAAGAAGACCTGGTACACGTGGAGGGCTTCTCTCTGCCACACCTATTTCTGGAATCCTCTCTTTAATTGCCGCCATCCTCCTCTTCGCACTCACTATACTTCAGACCGTTTATACCGTGCTCTACCCTTGAACCCCTCCCTTTGCCTGTCTCTACAATAATTTGTTTTTTCTATCTTTTGGTTTTTCTCCCGATGGTTGATGTTCGATGATTTCCTCTTAATTGGTAGATTGTTGTTACGAATCATTTGCTTCCTGTTTTCAGTCTTGTTTATTGTCTCTCTTTATATGTTTTGAATGATGGACGTTTGGCAGTTTATTTATCATCTTATGACGATTCTCTTGCTTCAGTCTTCGAGTTTGTCCTATTTGGCTAGATAGTATGAAGGATGATCTAGTTCTAGGCAAATGAAATATTCCATCGCAACATTTTCATCTTGATTAAAATTTGTTTACAATTTGCAGCGAGTGAAAAAAAAGCATGAAAGTCATCTCTATTTACCATCGGCTTCAAAATTCAAAGTCATCTACATATATCCTAGTCGTCGGGCAATGAATCATTAACACAGAGAACATACTTTTATGCCTCTGAGAGAGAGAGAGATTTTGGAACTTCCAACATGCTTCCCGAAATAAAGAGAGCAAAAGATATTCAATGTTGTAGACCACCTATGTCGGAATAAGTTAACAGCGAATTGCTAATTATGTATAGAAAAAAACCCACAAATTTATAGAAACCGCAGTTCTCTGACCGCAATGAACAAAACTCATATTTTCCTTATGAATTGCTGTTATAAAAATGAAGCAAGTGATCAGATAAAAAAGATGGAAAATAAATAAATCGGATACTGAATTTATGTGATTCGATCAGTATAAACTACCTTCACGAGGAAAGCAGCATATAATTTCATCATAGAACAAGTAATACAACTGAGATTATAATTATATTCGAGCACTCAAATACTTTTGATATTTCCTAATCCTTAATTATACCCAATAACTTAGTTAGTATTTAACTCCTTACGGTTCTTAAAAGACATAATCTCTCAATCTTATAAAAAGATTAAACAAAGTCTTAACAAAATAATTTAATTGGTTTAAATCACTCGTGTGTAACAAGGGATATTTTCTTCTTTTGTTTCCGGAAAGCTCTAAGTCTTTCACATCCTCCCTGCCTCTTTATATAATGCTGAAGAAGGCCCTCTTCATCATTAAAATAATGGAACTCCTCATTCTTTATTTTTCTTTGGGCATGGGTCTCCATAATGATGCAACTTGCAGCTAGCTTGTGAGAGCTCCCTCAATTTCCGCTAAAGGGAGTCACGTCTGTCTAGCGAAAGGAGTCTATGCCTTCTTGCTTTTATCCTTTTGACCTGTTTAGTTTCTACGAACAACTTCATCTCCCGCCACTACAAAACTAACTCAATTATCAATAAACATATATAAATTGTGAGCCCATAATAAAAGTTTTTTTTAGGGTCAAAAGCCCATATTACAAGTTGACCGACCATGTGTAAATGTGTGGCCATAATTCTCCATTTCTTCCATTACTCTAGCAATCATCATTAACAGTAACGGGAACAACTCAGAAGTACCTCATTCTCGACTATAAAATTACATGGCCGAACATCAAAACATCCTCATATGTTGGGTTTGGTTCAGCTCAAAATGGAGACATATTTTCAACAATTGTGATGAACCACAACTTAAAAGATGAGATTAGTTACTTCAATAAATTTTGAAGAATTAGGAGCAGTCCTTCCAAAATAGCAATAGCTCAATATCAGGCTTCCTATCGTCTTCCAATTCCGATTAACCTCAGCTGCCATTAGAATAATTATCAATTTCGCGCCATCGTCAGACAAATAATAGTTCTAATGTTTCGTTGAAAATAGGGTAATGGAAGGAGAAAGCAAACATAAAATGTGGAGTATTCCGTGTCTGATCTCTTCCAAGGTGCACCAATCCTTAATTATGGAAGTCTTCAATCTAACCGTGGAAGACCTTCAAAGAGATCAAGCTAGCCGTTTGAGGGTAGGTGGAGTGGTATATCAAAATTGGGACTACTTATATGACTGTTTCTTTTGACTTTCACAGGTTTCTAAAAATGGAGTTTACTATAGTTCTCACTTTACTGAAGCTAAAAGTTGTTAGTTGCTTTTTAAATATCTTTCCTGCTTTCTTAACTATGGAACTTAGTCTTGTAACAGCTATATTTTGTACCATTAACAGCGTCAACGGTCATCTTCATACACATATCTCACCATCATCAGTGATAACTCACCATTTATTCAGAACTGACAATCAGCTTGTGCAGATTATGAGCGAGTTGATTGACGATCACTAATGACAATATCGACAAAATGATGTGTAACAGGTCGACGATTCTCCCACTTTTCTTAGTCTCAAATATTGTCAAGAACACTAGATTGACTTAGGTCCATCCGAGCCACCATGAAATATCATTCACATTGATGCTTATTCACTAGTTCGTCGCAGCCAAGTTTCTTTGCTTTCCTGCTACAAGAAATCATTGACATTTGTAAAGTTAATTCATTGTCTGCACTTATCATAGTAGGCATTAGTACCAAAGATAGTTTTGGCACCATCAAAATTCCATAGGGATGTTTTCCCAACAATCTCCATCTTTTTTATGATGATAAAATTGTCTCACACATGTATAATAAATAGAATATGAGAATATTTGTGATAAAGCTAGTACAAACATGTAGAGGGGGTGAATAAGTGTTTAAGAAACTTTTTCGCAGGACTTAGAGGAATGTGATTGATGGATATTAAAATAAGATTCAGCTAAGAATAACACGAAAGCGTAAATAAGAAGTTTAAGGATTAGAGAAGATGAACACAGAATTTATAGTGGTTTAGCTTATTCCAAGCCTACGTCCACCCTCCCACACTGACAGCCCACCGGCTGGATTTCACTATGAATCAAAAGAGTCGTTACAGTATCATGTTCTTGATTCCACAATGTAGAAACTCAGCTACACTTCCTCAAGGTCTCACAAGTATTTAATCTTTCTTTTGAATACAAGTTTCGCTTAACAGTTGAATCGACAAAAAATAAAGAGCTTCAGACTTTGGAATTTATCTATCACACACTCACTTAAATAACTAGAGCTTCTCCTTTTTATACTCCCCCATGCCTTCATACCCGTTGGCACTTTCCAAAGGAGTTCCTCCATCAAACCGTTGGACAAAATCAATTAAGGAGATCTTCGAGTTACTTAAGGAAAGAGATGATAGCCCATCAATCCTGCTCACCCATACAATCAGGATCTAAGTTTCCATAAGTAGAACCTTCCAAGTATACTTTGTCAATCAATCAATCTAACTTATTCGGGTCAAGATAAAACAAATAAGGAGATCTTTAAATGCTATCTCCAGTCGTAAGGGACTTCTTTAACTGCTTGAAATAAATCTTTAAATAAATCCTTGATACTGGATAGATCTTCTTCAACAGTTTAGATACTGTCAATCAGGGCAAACTTTAAATCTTGAATCTGATGGTCTTCAGACTTTGACGATAGAGTTTTCAAGTCTTCAGACTAGACTAATGGAAACGTTTTGTCAACATCGAAACATAAAATGAAGTTTTCTCCAACAATCTCCCCCTTTTTGATGGTGACAAAACTTTTCTGTAGATTTGTAAAATTTGACTTGCAAAACAATACTTAAGCAAGCAAGGATACGATATCTCATAATAAATGAGTTAGAGATAGTATTAAATATGCATCCACAGGAAATTGGTTAGTCATGTACAAACAACTATCTCATACCAATATCGTACCAAGTATGCTTAAGATACTGTAAAGCAATCATATAAACAAACATAATCCGCAAAAGTCACACCACACCAGATAAAATTTTAAAGTTAGAGAAAAACCTGTTCAAACAGAACAAAAACAAATCTGCAAATCTCTCATCCTTTTTGTCAGCATTAAAAAGGTAGAGACAAAACAAGAATTGATTTAAAATGATTTTAAGATGATTTGGGAACGCTAATAAGCTGGAAATCTTCCATTGACTTGATTGTTCCCTCTAGCTTCCTCAGATCCTCCTTCAGATGAGCTAAATCTTCACCCTTGGCAGTTGCTTGAATTTGAAGATTAAGGGTCTGAATTTGATTGATCAACGATTCTGAAAAGGCTTTATAAGCATTCTGCATGTTCTGAAATTCGCATCCCAAGGCATAAATCTAACATTTCAATTCCACGAGAATATCAACCAGTCTTCGAAAGTCTGCGGAGTTGTCTGTTTGAGTGCTTGCCTCGACATGGTCAAATAAAGGCACATCCAAATTCAGAGAAGATACCTCATGACCTTCTTCAGGAAAGTGAGAGGCATACACATCTTCTAGATTGGCAGGAGAACGACTAATGTCATCACTAGTAAAAGCAAGAGAAGCAGTACCTCTTTTCTCTGCAGCTCCCCCCGTGTCTGTGCCTTCAGGTGGAGAAAAGTACTATTCCTGCTCAACTTCCTCTGCAGTGATAGGACGATCTTGTTCTCCTTGATTCTCCTGATTCTCGTCTTCTTTTTCCTTTGTCTCCTTCCTCCTTGTTTCCCTCTCTTCACTCCTCTCCTCAGTCTCTTCTGGTCTTTGTCTAAACTCTGTTTTTGGAACAGAACGCTGCAAATTTCTCAAAGCAAGAGCAGAGATGGTAACATCATCATCATCATCTTCTTCGTCCTGCAAGATGATTGCTCTTCTTCTTTTAGTTGGAGCTGTAACCTGCTCCTTTCCTTTTCGTTTTGCAGCAACAGAGTCTTAACGAATTTGTTGAGGAGTCTTCTCTTTGAACTTCTCTAGAGCCTTGTTCAGCTCTTTCATACGCATTTTAGAAACCATATTCAGCCCTACCACCATTTGTTCGCACGATTGAACACACATAATTCTTGGAGGTTGGATGTTGAAATGTCTGAAAAGCTTTGTAACAAGTGCTGAGTAGGAAAGCTGACCCTTGTCTTTCATCATCGATCTGTACATGTGAAACATGATAGTATGTGGCAGAGAGAATTTTTTACCAACATTGATGGCGTACATCAGTGTTGCTTCTGAATGGGAGACATCAGTCTTCGATGTGGACTTGGGTCTAAGACAATTGATCACAATTTTGTGAAGCAGGATATTCGAAGCATTCATCCTTGAATAAGAAATCCTACCTTTTGCCATTCCATCTCGAACAAGCTCCACTGTCGCATGGCCAGTAGATACACTAATTAATTGAAATGAACCTCTCTCAACTCCAATCACATAAACCAATATGTCCATATCCACAACAAAGTCCTTATCTTTAACACTGAAGGAGAAACTGTTCGCATCCAGAAAGCTTAGATTTGAATAAAAATAAGCAGTGAGTTCTAGATGGGCTACTATCGAATCAAAACAAAAAACGTTCAAGTTGAAGTAAAGTGAACTTCTCTAGCAACTTCACATTCAGGGAGTCAAGAAAATCAAAATCCACACTCCTTGGATTCATCACTCCTCGTTTCAATAACTTAGAATAAATCTTCTTATGTTCTTCAGAACGAAACAAATCTGAACTTAGTTGACGTACATCTGCAGCAATACCCATTCTCGGCTTGAAATTAGTAAACATTTTTTCTTCATCATTGCTATTAGGCTGACTAACTCCTCTGAAACGAGGATCACTTGGGAAATTTGCAAAGGCCCTATCTGCAGAGCCAACAGGAGCAACTCCTAAACATTCCATTGTTTGCAAAAAGTGGGTTTCATTTCTATAACCCTTCTCTTTTAGAAATTCATCGATAATAGTCATTGGAGAGCCTCCATCCTTTAAAGCTGAATAAAGTTTGAAATTAAAGGCAGGCTTTTGAGTTCTTACAGGTTCAGCATCTTCGATAACTTCCTCCGATCGTTGCTGAACATTCTGAGGTCTAGCCTAAGGAGATTGACGCGGTTGAGAATGTTGTGGGCTCTGCTGTTCCCTTAGAGAATCTTCTTGCTCAGTAAGGTCAAATTGCGTAGGACCCTCACCCATATGTTGTGGTCTCCTACTTGCGATCTTTGAAGACTTTCTTTGGAAAGACATTATCACAGTCTTTGAAGATTTCCAAGCTCGATTCGCGAGAAAGATGAAAACTTTGAGGATTAAAGTAGAGAGTAAAAGTGAGAAAATGGAGTTATGTGCTTTTAGGGTTTGCGAGTAAAAAGAAGAAGAAGAAGAAGAAGAAGAAGAATAGTATATATAAGGCAATTGAATCGGGGGGAATACGAATTGTCACAATAAAACATTGCCTTTTTGAAAACAAATAACTGCTATAAAAATAACTTCTTTTTCAAAGAAAATTTAGAAAGATAAAGACAATCAATTACGGATATATAGGCTTACCTTTTTAAGGATAAATCATCTGGGTCTGAGCGTCTTTTGGGTATCTTTATCTCTGAGTCTGAACTTCTTCAGACTTTATAACATTGAGCTTGTACCGAATAGACTCAAATTGACTTTTCTCTAGAGGTTTTGTAAAAATGTCCGCCAGTTGATTTTTTGAGTCGATAAATTGAATCAATATCTCTCCATTTTGAACATGATATCTTATAAAGTGATGTCGAATCTCTATATACTTTGCTCTTGAATGAAGTACTGGATTCTTGGTGAGGTTGATTGCACTTGTATTATCACATTTAATCTCAGTGCATGAGTCTTCAATTTCAAAGTCTCTTAACTGTTGTTTTATCCATAGGATTTGAGAACAACAGCTTCCAAGAGCTACATAGTCTGCTTCTGCTGTTGAAAGAGCAACCGTATTTTGCTTTCTAGAGAACCAGGATACTGTCCTGTTTCCAAGTAGCTGACAAGTGCCTGAGGTGCTTTTTCTATCAACTCTGCATCCAGCAAGATCTGTATCTGAGTATCTAAGAAGAGTAAAGTCTCCCATTTTTGGATACCATAGACCCAACGACGAGGTTGTTGCAACATATTTGATGATGCGTTTTGCAGCACTCAGATGAGATTCTTTGGGATCTGATTGAAATTTGGCACACATACAAACACTAAACAAAATGTCAGGTCTAAAAGCAGTAAGATAGAGAAGAGAACCAATGATGCTTCTGTATCGCTTCTGATCAACTTTCTTTCCTCCTTCATCCTTGTCTAGTTTCGAGGAACTTGACATTGGTACATCAGTTTTCTTGCAATTCTCCAACTCGAATTTCTTAACAAGTTCCTTAGCATATTTTTCTTGATGAATAAAGATTTATTCCTTCAGTTGTTTCACTTGTAGACTAAGAAAGAAAGATAGTTCACTCATCATGCTTATCTCGAATTCTTCCTGCATAGACTTAGAAAATTTATTGCACAGATTTTCATTAGTAGATCCAAAAACAATGTCATTAACATATATTTGAACGAGTAGAAAATCTTTACATTCTCTTTTAATAAAAAGAGTAGTGTTTATTTTACCTTTCACAAAGCCACTATAGGTTAGAAATTTGCTCAACCTTTCATACTAAGCTCGAGGTGCTTGCTTTAATCCATATAGAGCTTTTTTAGTCTGAATACATAGTCTGATTTTCTTGAGTCTTCAAAACCAGGTGGTTGTTCTACATAAACTTCCTCTTGAATGAATCCATTCAAGAATGCACTTTTGACGTCCATTTGAAATAGCCTGAAATTTTTATAGCATGCAAAAGTAAGTAATAAACGAATTGCTTCTAACCTTGCCACTGGTGTGTAAGTCTCATCATAGTCTATTCCTTCTTCTTGCGTGTATCCTTTAGCCACGAGCCTTGCTTTGTTCCTTATAACTTTCCCTTTTTTGTCCATCTTGTTCCTGAAAACCCATTTAGCACCGATAATAGATTTACCTTTTCGTTTAGGAGTTAATTCCCAAACATTGTTGATGCTGAACTGTCTGAGCTCTTCCTGCATAACTTCAATCCAGCTTTCATTTGATAAAGCTTCCTCTATACTTTTGGGGTTCTATTTCAGAAATAAGAGCGACGGCGCTAGACTCTTCATGCCTTTTGGATCTTGTATGCATTCCTTCATCAATGTTACCAATGATGAGTTCTTTGGGATGACTAGATTTGTGTTTCTAGTTGCTGGTAGGTCGGATAATTTGTTCATCTTTTTCTTCATTTGAGTCTTCAAGATTCGTTCGTTGTTGACCTTCTATAGTCTGGGCTACTCTAGAGGAATCGGAATTTGTAGAGTCTGGATTGAGCGCAAAATCTTCAGGTTGAGTTAGAATCAATTGATTTTGTGTAAAGTCTTGGAATTTGACATTCATTGACTTTTCCATAGATTGAGTTTTCTTGTTGTATATTATGTAGGCTTTGCTGGTTATTGAATATCCAAGGAAGATTCCTTCATCTGACTTTTTTTTCAAACTTACTAACACGATCATTTGCATTTTTCAAGATAAAACATTTGCAGCCAAACACATGAAAATATGACACAATTGGCTTTTTTCTATTGAACAACTCATAAGGAGTTTTCTCCAGGATAGGCCTTAGGAAAACTCTGTTAATGATATAACATGCTGTAGATACAGCTTCAGCCCAAAAACAAGATGAAATGTTACTTTCTATTAAAAGAGTTAATGCCATTTCTTACAAAGATCTATTTTTCCTTTCCACTACTCCATTTTGTTCTGGAGTGTATGGCGAAGAAAAAACATGCTTTAAACCACATTCATCACAGAAATTTGCAAAGTCTTGATTTTCGAACTCACCTCCATGATCTGTCCGAATGCTTGTGATAGTGTACCCTTCCTCATTTTGAATTTTCTTAGCAAAATTTGAAAAGTGAGAGAAAGTTTCAGACTTACTTGATAAGAAGAACACCCAAGTATAGCGAGAATAGTTATCTACAATTATCAAGCAGTATTTCTTCCCACCAATGCTTTGTGTTCTAGTTGGTCCAAAGAGATCCAAATGCAGAAGCTGCAATACATGATCAATTGAAACTTGATTTACAGGTTTAAAGGAGTTTCTTACATGTTTGCCCAGAACACATGGTGTACATAATTCTGTCTTTTGAAATCTTAGGTTGGGCAATCCACGAACAAGCTTTTTGGAAGAGATCTTGGCTATCTGATTCATACTGACATGGCCAAGTTTTCTATGCCATAGATTCTCTTCATCTTGAATGGAGATTAGACACTAAGATCTTTCTGATTTGATATCAAGCAGATAGATGTTTCCATGCCTTCAACCAGTAAAGGATTGAGACAAATCCTTACTAATTCTTGAACATATGCCTTCTTGAAAGTTGATTTTGAAACCACTGTCACATAGTTGGCTTATACTGAGAAGATTGTAGTTTAAGCCTTCCACTAAGGAAACATTGTTGATTGTAAGACTCCCAATCTTGACAGTTCCAAGACCAGTGATCCTTCCTTTGCCATTTCCTCCAAAGGAAACTCTTCCACTATCTATTTGGGTAAGCTTTATGAAGTAATTTGAATCTCCTGTCATATGTCTCGAGCAGTCACTATTCAAGTACCACTTAATCTTTTTCTTGATAGTGACCTGCAATTATGCAAAGATTTCAAGTTTTCTTTGGTCCCCACACTTTCTTGGGTCCAGGGGAGTTAGTTCTGAAAGTAGTCTTTGCCCAGTTTCTCTTAACAGGTTTCCAGACTTTAGGACAATCATTCTCAAAATGTTCCAAGCTGTTACACTTTGAACATTTAAGAGCACTTCGACCAACAAATTTTACAAATACTTTTTGAAAATGATTTCTATAAAAAGCTTTAGCAGGTCTTTGTTTAATTCTTTCTTTTACCTTTGGAAAATCAATTAACTTAACGATTTCTGATGTCATTCCCAAACCTGATTTATGAAAATAAGGTCTTTGAATTGAAAGAATTTTATCAAGTTTTTCAAATCCATTTGAAAACCTTTTTGAAATAACTGTAATATCCTTTTTCAAGATAATGTTTTCTTTTGAAAGAAACTCTTCATTTTCTTTTGAATTTTTCAAATTGTTGTTCAGATTCTCAAGTTTTTCTTTCAGAGAAATTTCCTGTTGTCTTAGTATAGAATTTTCCTTTTTAAGTTTAGAAATCCTTTTAAGAGATACCTTTAGGTTAAGACAAAGTTCATCAATGTACTTTGAAACCTTAATTGGAATTTTAAAGTTACTTACCTCAATTTCCTTATCAGAATTTGTGTCTGAGTCTGTCTCAAAGTCTGAGTTTGATTCTGAGTTCGCCATCAAACAAATGTTGGCATACTCTTCATCACTCTCTTCACATTCTGTGTCGCTCCAAGTCTATGCTTTGAGAGCTTTTTTGAGTTTCCTTGTATTTCCTTTTTTTTTCTTTAGTAGAGGACAATTGGGTCTGATGTGTCCTTTCTTTTTGCATTCGAAGCAAACCACTTCCTTGTTGAACTCATTATCTTCTGTTGCTTTATTCTAAGATCTTTGAGGATACTGCTTCCTCCAATTGTACTTTCTTCCATTTTTGTTCAACTTTCTGAATTTCCTTATCATGAGTGCCAATTCATCATCGTCCAGATCGTCTTCGGTATCTGTAACATCAGAATCATTATTAGACTTTAAAGCAATTAATTTTTTTACCTTTTGGTCCTTCATCTTCATTGATTTGCTCCACTTTGTAAGACTGAAGTGTGCCCACTAATTCATCGACAGATAAAGGCGCAATCCTTTGAGTTTCTCTAATGGAAGTCTTGATGTGATTCCAATATTTAGAAAGTTCTCGTAGCAACTTGTTGACTTTAATTTGTTCTGAGATAAGTTGCCCATGATATGCGAGACCATTTACAATTTCGGTAAAACGGTTAAACATATCAGTAATGGTTTCTCCTAGCTTCATTTTGAAAGCTTCATACTGCCCAAGAAGAATATTGATCTTTGTCTTTTTGACTCGATCTGTTCCTTCATAAGTAACATGTAACCTGTCCCAAACTTCTTTTGCTGTTTTATAGGATGAAATTATGTTATACCCATTAGGAGATAAAGCACAGTATAAAGAATAAATAGCTTTTGCGTCGAGAGCTTGTCTTTTGGTTATATCTTCTTGTGTCAATTCTCTTGCATCTATCACTTCCTTTCCTCTTTCTGAAGTTGAAGTTATTGTTGGAATAACTCATTTTTCCACTACATCCCATTCAAGAGGATCTTTTGATCTGAGGAAAGCTTTCATCTTGTTCTTCCATACGTTGTACTCTTTTCCATCAAAGTAAGGTGGTTTGGTGTTGCTCTGACCTTCGATCAGTCCTGTAGCCAAAATACTAGCCATAGATCTTTAGCTTAAGAAGTAAAATACTTCAATAAATAAGCACATATGCTCTGATACCAATTGATAAAGTTAGTACAAACACCTAGAGGGGGGTGAATAGGTGTTTAAGAAACTTTTTCGTAGGACTTAGAGGAATGTGATTGATGGATATTAAAATAAGATCCAGTTAAGAATAACACGAAAGCGTAAATAAGAAGTTCAAGGATTAGAGAAGATGAACAAATAATTTATAGTGGTTTGGCTTATTCCAAGCTTACATTCACTCTCTAACACTGACAGCCCACTAGCTGGATTTCACTATGAATCAAAAGAGTCGTTACAGTATCACGTCCTTGATTCGACAGTGTAGAAACTCAGCTACACTTCATCAAGGTCTCACAAGTATTTAATCTCTCTTTTGGATACAAGTTTCGCTCAATAGTTGAATCAACAAAAAAGCTTCAAACTTTGGAATTTATCTATCACGCACTCACTTAAATAACCAAAGCTTCTCCTTTTTATACTCCTCCATGCCTTCATACCCGTTGGCAATTTCTAAAGGAGTTCCTCCATCAAACCGTTGGACAGAATCAATTAAGGAGATCTTCGAGTTACTTAAGGAAAGAGATGATAGCCCATCAATCATGCTTGCTCATACAATCAGGATCTAAGTTTCCATAAGTAGATACTTCCAAGTATACTTTGTCAATCAATCAATCTAAATTATTTGAGTCTAGATAAAACGAATAAGAAGATCTTTAAATGCTATCTCCAGCCGTAAGGGATTTCTTTAACCACTTGAAATAAATCTTTAAATAAATCCTTGATACTGGATAGATCTTCTTCAACAGTCTAGATACTGTCAATGAGGGCAGACTTTAAATCTTGAATTTGATGGTCTTCAGACTTTGACGATAGAGTCTTCAAGTCTTCAGACTAGACTAATGGAAACGTTTTGTCAACATTGAAACATAAAAGGAAGTTTTCTCCAACAAGTTGCAATAAGATACTTCTCAATAGATTTTTCATCATAACGATCAGGCATGATTAGAAGTCACTTGAGATCTTTAGTAAGCATAGTGAGACTGTTAGGAGAATCAATCATCACCGAAATTTGAGAAATCAACAACAATCAAGAAATCTGTAATGATCAAGCAATCAACAACATTATGGCTACACCAAAGATGGTAACACCAAAGAAGGAAGATTGGAAGAATCAAGCAAAGAAGGAAATCCACAACACACTCTCCACCAAAGAAAGAAACCAATTGATAGAATCAAATCCCCAAAAATCAAGCATCAACAAATCACTACATCAATTCCTGATTAGTGAATTACATTTCCTTTCAAAACCCCCTTAATTGTAGACATTGATCTTCTTGTAAAATTCTATAAATAGAGCCTTTGTAAGTGTACAAAGACACGGTAGAAAAAAATACAAACATATTCCTTCCTCTGTTATGCTGTTCAATTCTTATTCACTATATTTTGGTTTTAAATATGGTATTAGAGATTACTAGCAAAAGCCTTCGATCCAACCCTAACTCACTGACCAAAAAAAAAAAAAAAAAACCCTAACTCAATTCCTTTATTCTCATAAATAAACACTTCCATTGCCCTTCCAGTTCCTGCAACTCTAAATTCAACACCCAATCTTAACATCACCCAGTCATAATTCACACAATACTTGCAGTAGCTTACTCTTGAGGCTGGCCTATTCGTCAACTAGATGTATCCAATGCTTTCATTCACGGCCACTTATCTGAAGAAGTCTACATGATGTAACCACAAGGATTTATTGATCCTCAACAACCGACTCATGTTTGTCGTCTTTGATGCTCTCTCTATGGCTCAAAGTAGGCGCCATGAGCATGGTATCAATGGCTCAGTTCATATCTCCTTAAAATTGGGTTCTTTGTATCTACTACGGACTCTTCTCTCTTTATTATGTGTACTCTGTTGGAGAAAACTCATTTATTGTTTTGAAGTTGACAAAACATTTCCTTAGTCTAGTCTGAAGACTTCTAAACTGAATTGTCAAAGTCTAAAGACTGCTAGACTTTAAGTTCAAAGTCTGCTCACACTGACAGATTTCAGACTGAATGCTATTGAAGAATGAAGACTTATCCAAATGCGAGATTATCTTAATTTCTTCAAGCATTCAGTTCGTATGGCTTAAGGAAGGCTTTCTGGTTGGATATAACACCTACATGATTGACTATCTTTATTGAAATCAATTTCAATATTCAAATCTTTTGGAAGGCGAGTAAACTTGGAAAGTATCTACTTATAGAAACCAAGATCTTGATAGTATGGGCGAATAAAATTAATGGGCTTTCATCACAATCAATCAACCAACTCAAGATCCCCTTGATTGATTCTGTCCAACGGGTAGATTGGAAGAATTCATTTGGAAAGTGCCAACGGTCGTAAAGGCATGAATGAGTATTTAAGGTGGACTCTCCAGTTGTTCGAAGGAAGTGCGTGAAAGAAAAATTTCAAAGTCTGAAGATTTCCATTTCCTTGTTACTCCAAATACTAAGCGCAAAGTTTTATACAAAAGAGATAAACTCATAGTGAGACTTTGTGAGAGACCAGTAGAGACTCTTCACTGTGAAGTCGAGATTACAAAACTGTAAAATCTTTTTTGTTTCTTAGTGGAATCCAGCCAGTTGGCTATCAGCGTGGGAGAGTGGACGTAGACTTGATCTAAGCCGAACCACTATAAATCTTGTGTTCTTATTCTCTTCCCCAAACTCTTTTTATTCTGTTCATAATTTATCTAACTGCTATAATTTGAATTCATTCATATTTTGTTGTTTTCTAAAAAACAAACTATTACTTCTGAACCTTGCGAAAATTTTTGTTCACACCTATTCACCCTCCTTTAGGTGTTGCATCCAGCCCTTTCAATTGGTATAAGAGCTTGTGTGTTTATTTCATTGAAGTGTTTATACTTCTAAGCTAAAGATCTATGGATAGTACTTTGGCTCCAGATTTGGTTGAAGGCCAAAGCAACACCAGACCTCCTTACTTTGATGAGAAGGAGTATAATGTGTGGAAAAACAAGATGAAGGCGTTTCTGAGACCAAAAGATCTCCTAGAGTGGGATGTGGTAGAAAAAGGGATCAATCCCAAAGCTACATCAACTTTAGAAAGAGGAAATAAAGCTGTAGATGCTGGCAAAACAACACAAATAGAATTAACCAAGAGACAAGCTCTTGATGCTAAAGCTATCCGCTCTTTATACTATGTTTTATCTCCTACTGAGTATAACCGAATTTCTTTCTGTGAAACAGTGAAAGAAGTTTGAGACAGGTTGCATGTTACCTATGAAGGAATTGATCGAGTAAAGGAAACGAAAATCAATATTCTACTCGGATAATATGAAGCCTTCGAGATGAAGCTTGGAAAATCCATTACTGATATGTTCAGTCGTTTTACTGAAATCGTGAATGAATTGACATATTCAGGACAGCCAATCTCAGGACCAATGAAGGTCAATAAATTGCCACCGACAACTATCGGACTTTGTTTTGTGTGCCATTTTGAGAAGCTAACACCATTATGCTCATCGCTATTAAACTAGCTAGATTTGGAAGTTTTGCCACCAACAACCATTGAACTTCGTCTTATTCGCCACGTCTCAAATGTTGAACATTGTTTGAGTTGATTTCAAACTCAAGCTGATTTAATTATCATGAGTTTGAGGGAATATGTTAGAAATATTTATGATATTTTTTCTGATTTCTATATCTATTTTGATTATGCATATATGATTTGATTTATTATTATTATTATTTTTACATAATCATCAAATAAAGCCTATGAATAGGCACTCAATATATCTTTTCTATATATCGAAATATAATAAAATTCAATCCTCCACATTATTCTTAACTGCTTCAACATTGTTGCAACTTACCCCTTGGTATGGAGGAAAGTAGGTTTAGTGGTATTGCCTGAACGACAGGCCTACAACCCTAGTTTTTAATCGCGAGCTTTCCCAAATCCTTATCTCACACGACATTGGGTATTTACATTGACACTATGAGAATTTTCTAATAGAGAGTCGCCATTAACCTATTGGGGTCAATTAGAAACTAAGTGAAGTATGAGAGCATACTTTACTTCCTACGCAACTAAAGAATTTATGGTCAGGGAATTGATTACATTAATTAATCAATCAGTGATCTTTCAGTACTTAATCTGTTCATTTCAAGAAGATTTTTATTGTGCAATTTGGATTAATTTTTAAACCTATCTACTAACATATGATATGATCATGCGGATATGTAATAATTAAAATAGCAATTAGCAACCAAAGGAAGCATTAAATAAATTGCAAAGGAAGAAAAGCATCTAACATTAAGGCGCCATTCGTTTTATATAAAACAATTTTCAAGAAAACATTTTCCGAATTTTCCAACATTCGTTTCACGGATAATGAATTGATTGGGGGAAAACATTTTCCATGGAGGGAAAAAAGTCTTTTAAAATAAGGGATAATGTTTTCCACTTTTCAAATAAGGGAAAACATTTTCCTTACTCACTCTCTCTTATCTCACACCTCTCGTAACACCCACTTGTTTCCTTTTTTAATTTTTTAAATTTTCTAAAAAAATCGAATTCTTTCTTTTTTTTGCTCTTCTTCTTCTTTGGCCAGTCGCTAGCGAGCTCGAGGCTCGCCCCACCTTTGGCGAAATGGCAAGGCTTGAGGTCGATGAGCTCGACATTCACCTAATCAACAAGCGTGAGCTTGAGCTTGCCTATGGTCGATTGCCTGTCGTCACCACAATCGGTGACTGAATAAAGAAGAAGAGGGAAACAAAGAAAAGAAAAGGAAAAAAAAAATAGAAATAGAAAAAATAATTTAATAATTAATTTTAATAAATAAAATAATAAAAAAATCATTGAAAAATAGTGTATGGAGGAAAATATTTTTCTTACCGAACAATAGAAAATATTTTTACTTCATTTTCAAGTTTCGGCTGAACACTGAAAAATATTTCCTAGAAAATGGCTTCTTGAAAAATATTTCCCAAAAACGCCATATGTTTTGCAAAATAAACAAAGCCTAAGAGATAAATAAATGCCAATCTTAACTAAGCTAGAGGGAAGCCATACCTATTACATCAAAAGTGTGCAATCAAGAGCATTTGTCTTTAAGGAAAATCGAAACCCAAAGATATAGCTTAAGGGCTTGGTTAATATTCAGCACAATTTTGGACTAAAAGGCTTCCACTTTTTAGAAGAAAATTACACAAAAGACTATTTTTAAGCTTTTTGAGGAATTTTAATATTTTGGATTTATTTTGAATTTTTTAAAAAATTTCTAAATTTTTTCCCAATTTTTAAATTTTTTTAAATTTTTTAAATTTATTTTGATTTTTTTTTAAAAATTCCCGTATTTTTGAATTTTATGAAAATTATTGAATTATTGAATTTTTAAAGCTTTTTCGAAATTTTAAAATTTTCTGAATTTTTTAATATATATTTTTGATTTATTTAAAATTTTCTGAATTTTTGGGTTTTTTATTTTGTAAATTTTAATATATTTAATATATTTCTTATATAATATTTTATTACTATAATTTTTAATATTATTTTTTTATTATATAATTAATATTAATATTATTATATTATATTATGTTCGGGAAAGGAGTTCGGATCGGATAAACCCGGTCCAACCCGCTAAGCCGATCCTCCTACGGTCCTACCGGATGCAATCCACTTCGAATTACAAAACTTTTTATTTTTCCGAAACCCCTTTATTTATTTATTTATTTTTAATTCTTTTTTCGTCCTTTTTCTTTTATTATTTTTTACTCTCTCCTCTGGTCTTCTTCCTCCTGGCGTTCTCAAGCCCGAAGCTCCTGTCTGCATCTTCTTCGCCGAGCCTCTTCCATGAACGAACCCCACGCTCACCAGCGTCCTGGTTGCCGCCGGCCATTCCTCGTCGTTCGGCCACTCCGACCGGCGCTAAGCCACCGCCGGCCACTAGTTGGCCGGAGGTTATTACCGTCGCCGGACTAACTCCGGCGAGGGATTTCCGAGCCCTACAATCTCATATGACCAGAACTTAACGATTCGAGCATCAACATCAGCACGAGCAAGCAATGCAATGGAATGGAATCAAACTTGAGCTAAGAGGATGTCACGGAAGCGAATCTTGTAATACCTACTTCGGAACCTCACTTGAGCATTTTAACGAACCTATGGCGTTCAGTTTCAATAATGGCTTTTCGACTTTATTTCCGGGAGATTCTCGGCCTAATGACAAATACAAGGGCTCTCACGTCACCACCAATCACGACGGATCACTCTCACATTGCTATGATTTTCACAAAATCGTTGATCGATCCTAGAACTTCACTCTCGGCCAAAACAACCCAAGGGAACTCAGATCTCAAGCATTTTAGCAAACAATCAGCATGCACTACTGGGGGGGTTCTCCGACTCGATAGAGACTCGAGCACGGACCTAGGTCCCTAAAAATACGTAGTAGAAAACACAGCAGCTTTGATGGAGGGCCGACGGGACCGAAGCTCGCGCGAACTGGTCGGCCATGAGATCTGGCCCGACACGCCCCGAAAGCAGAGCACCAATGGGCCAAGGAGAGACCTACCTGCTTCGGACAAGGTGTTGCGATAAACGGCGGCCAATGGCTGGGCCTCCGGCGACGGCCAGCCACTCTGCCGAGGTCTCTCTCTCTCTCTCTCTCTCTCTCTCTCTCTCGTTCGAGCCCAACCTCTGCCACTCTCTCTCCCTACCGAACCAAAAAACCGAGCCCCCCTCCCTAGCTCTCTCTCTCTCTCTCTCTCTTTCTCTCTCCAAGGAGGACGCCAGCTGCCCTCTGACGCCAGCTCCCCTGTACCGCCCTCTGTCCTCCGTCCGTGTCTCTTGTCGTGGAGCCAGCGGCCAAAACCGAGAGAAGAGGAGAGAGGGAGAAGAGAGCTTGTGCGCGGGCCGGGCTGGGGAGGAAGTGGGCCGGCCTACCGCGGGGGAAAAAGGGCAAGAAAAGGAGGGCCGGGCAGGCCCAGCCCCGGATGGCCCTATTCGATTTTCTTCCTTCATTTTTTTTAATAATAATTTCTCTCGAATTTGTTTTGATAAAATGTAAATGTTTTTAATTTAATAATTTTTTTCAAAGATTTTTAATAATCAACACTAGTTATGCAAATGTTCCTAATGTCTACATGCAATGCATTTTAATGAAAATGTATGCGATGCATTTTAATGAAAATTATTTTTTGTTTAAGAGTTAAAAATTAATCCCTAATTTTTTAAGCGATTAATAAATAATTAAATTGATCATCAAAATTTAGGTGTCAATAAATATATTCATGACCGTAGTTGATCTTGAATGGCCAAAATCCACCACCACCTCCATAGTTTGGCTTACGTACCTTTGAGAGAGCGATGCCCCTTCTCTGTGTTCTTTTTATGTTTGTGTTTCTCACTCATAATTCTTAAGAGACACATATATTGTGCATTATATTGTGAGCTTTGACCCTTTCTAAAGCACATGAGAAGGCCAGAGACAACTTTTTTCTTTTGTCATCGTCTCTCTTTCTCTCTCAAAAAGTAATTTTTACGTCACCAAAACATTTTAACGATGACATATAAAACGGTTTAGTGATAACATACAAATTTTTTTGATGTTAAATCTAGATGAGCAAGTACATAACAATGAAAAGATTTGTTTTTTCTTTAAAGCTCATTAGATGTCGATGATTGACAATTTGATTTAAGCATACTAGAGGACTTGATTTCGTTAAAAACTATGAAGAGCGGTTGAAAAACAATACTGGTAAAAAGACCAAATTAGTCTTGACCTAATTTTAGAGAGTGGGAGTTTAGTTTCGGAAAGTCCTTAGAACACTGTTCTGAAAAATGTTTGGAAAACAAAAGGGAATAGAGTCAAATGGACCGTTTAAATGGGCCTAAAAACTTTTGACCCCCCTCCCCCCAAAAATATGCAAGCTTTCGGGATGGTGTCACGTACGTATTCCATTTGATCAACTACCGTGATTACATTCTTTTCATAGAGACGATTTTAGGCAAAGATAACTTCACGTGAGTCCGTCAAAAGGATGGGCAAATGTCTCGAGCTTGTTGGGTCATTCATGGCTCATGATCAGGCGTATGGGAGTTGTGGGTAAGCCAATTGTCAACCTGGCCTAATGTTTGTCGGAAAGTTCCAAATCAAGAGTTTGACAGGTCGCTCCTCTTTCTTCGCGAGCCGATACCAATCATTCGAGGCTAATATTAGCTTTTTTTAAGGTAAAAATTGTAAAACTACGTGTCCTATGTTTATTCTTTACTTCAAATCCGCTGGTTCTTTGTACGGTCCATTATCTTTATATGGAGCCGACAAAAAAAAATCCATATAAGCTAAATTTTATGAATGCCGTAGCGGATAGTCATTTATAATGCATAATACATTATATGCATGTAAATTATATTATTTTAATGTAAGATTGACCTAAGAGAAAAATTAACTTAATAGTTGAAGGTTATCATCTTTTATCCCAGCCACCGTGTTCACGAGGATTATTTCTTCCACGAGCAAAAGTAGGGAACAACCTTTAATTAGTTTCTGGAAGAGAAACGAGGGGCACTATCTCGCTGGTTACACGGGATCGTAAGCGCGATGTCGGGATGGTAGGTCTTCCGCTAGTATCGCTTCAGGGTTTAACAGGGTTCCCTGAGTAAAAAAAAAAAAAAAAACAAAAAAAACAAACAAACAAACAAACAAACAAGGGGCACTATCTCTAGGAGCAAGGAAGGAATGTTGCACGGACAAATGGGACCCAAAATGAGGTCATCAATATTCTTAATTAGAGCTTAAGGCGTAAGATGCTTGTGCTGGAATTTATCTTAGAGTGAATTAGAAGAGTTGCATGATATAAGAAGTGAGTATGAAGTTAGAAGTTGTGTTAGGATCCAAAAATTGATATGAATCTAAGGCTCACTCGTTTTGTGGAAAATGTGACATTTTTTAAAATACTTTCCAAGAAATCATTTTTCAAGAAAATAATAATATTTCCGGGTATTTGGCTGAAATATGAAAATGAATTATGAAATAGTTTTCGTTGTTTGGTAAGGAAAATCTTTTTCTCCATGCACCTCTTTTAATAATTTTTTTATTATTATATTTTTTTAAAACGACTTTTTAATGGTTTTATTTTGTTTATTTTGTTTATTTTTCTTTTTTTTCTTTTCCTTTTCTTCTTCCTTGGTTGTCAACCGCCGCCGTGATAGGCGACCGACCAAAGAAGAAAAGGAAAAAGAAAGAAAAGGAAAAGAATAAGAATAAGAATAAGAATAAGAATAATTAAAAACTCTATTTAAAAAATGAAATAAGGAAAATGAAAAATCAAGATAAAAAGAAAATTTTGTTTGGTAAAAGAAACTGAGGTGAAAGAAGATATGAAAAATATTTTCCTCTTTTTGAAAAATGGAAAACATTTTCTTCTATTTTAGAAGACTTTTCGTTAATAGAAAATATTTTCATTAACCAGTTCATTTTCCATCAAATGAATATCGAAAAATTCGAAAAACATTTTCCTATAAGTTACTTTCCATAAAATGAATGGAATTTAAGTTCTTCTCGATTGGAGCTAAGAAACAGTTATAATGGGAGAAATTGTTTAATCATCTATAAACATATTGTACATATGCCAATTTAGTTCTAAAATTTTTAATTTTATTAATTGATTTCTAAACTTTGCACGAAATTCCAATATAGTCATTTGGGCTAATTTTCGCTGGAAATCGCTGAAGTGGTGTGCAATGTGGGACGGTTCGCAATGACTGGACTATCGAGTTGACGATTTTCGGCAAAAACTAATCGGAAGGACTACATTAAAATTTCACACAAAAGTTCAAGACTAAATTGATAAAACTGAAAAGTTTAGAACTAAATTGGCATTTTTACAATAAGTTTATAATTGATTATATAGTTCTTCCAATTATAATGGATCCAGCTTCTTCTCCATTGGAACTCATTAATGCTCTATGCTAATTACAGTTATCGATCTGAAACCAAAAGAAGAAAAAACCCTCAGTAATATTTAGTTTAACTGAGAAACTTGACTTTGCCAATATAATTCGACGTCGATTTGAATTTTAATATATATATTTCCTCGAACTATTTTTTCTCCATAAGAAATCAATGGAAGTGTCTAGATTTTGCACAAGATGGTTGCAACACGTCTTGCATACCATCTAAATTCAGTTCGACGGGAAGTTATATCATCGTTATGAGTTGACCATGCATACATAATATCAGCATACCACCGTCGTGATCTATGCATTGCAGAAGGGTGTCAAGCACTGAAAAAATGAGATCTCGAGTAAGAAATCGCAAAAAAACGAGGTAAAAATTATTACCAAATGAAACAAAAATGATACCAAATTTAGTGTCGAGTCAAATATGCAAAGACCATACCTAAATTGAAACTACATGTATTCAATTCGTAGCAGCCCTTTAATCTAGAGGGACAACCGTGAGATTCTTCGAATTCAGAGGCTCGTACATGGGTGGGACCCTCGTGTATCGCATGCATGCATGCGATTCGGTCCCTAAGGCTTCCATGGAACGTTTAGACACTTTCCTCTTTACCTCTGTGCACAAGTGACTCCCACGTCCATGGCTTGTTCAGTAAAACCTCTTCAGCTTGAAGCCCGGGGCTCGGACAATCTCAAACTTTATGCCCCCCACGCTTCCCATCGGTCTATCTCCATATCTCCGCAATTCACCTCTCCTATTCCTTTCAGCATAAAATAGAAAGAAAGAGAACACAAGACGCTCCAGAACATACCCTTTTGGAATAATAAAAAGACTCATAGGAAAGACAAAATTAGTTTACTATACAACAACTGCAATTAAATAAGGACTCTGAAAATTTAAACGACATTTATTATACCTTGAAAATATGAGAAATAAATATAGTTGGTCGTAGATTTATAAGTTTTACTAGTTCTGAGCTAGTTAAATTAATGGCCTTCAAGAAATGCTCCGGTGTCAGATCTTGAATTTACAATCCCTCTTTTGTGCTAATTGAAGTTTTTTTATGATAAGTTATATGATTGTCATGGGATACTTGTATATACATGAAAGTGGAACGTCACTTTTGGTGGAAAATCATTTTTTTTTTCCTACATGCGATGTATGCATGGAGGAAGGGCGTCGAGCACTAAAAATGAGATCTCAAGTAAGAGATCCGTGGTATCCTAAACATACGAGTAAGCATTATTACCAAACAAAACAAAAGACAATATTATCATGAATATAGTGTCACATCAAATATGTGAAGTTGATGATATGTACTTAATTAATACGAGCCTTCTAATTAAGGTAAATATCGTAAGATTCATCGAATTCATAGGTTCATGCACAGTCTAGAGCTCATGTGAATCGGGGGCATGCAATTCGATTCCCTGAGTTTTTCATGGGACATGCTTCCACACAATCTCTTTTTCTGGTGCTCAAAACCAGACTCAGACAAACTTGAAGCATTGCGCTAGGGCACCCCCAAACTTTATCCCTCAACACTTTTCCCATCTCGCTCCCTCCCTCCCTCTCTCCCCCTCTCCCTCTCCATGGAGTTACCTATCATAAGACAATTCAGCACAGAAACTTGCGAAATTTCTGACCCGAAAGCAACCAGCTGGGTCGTCCAAGTGAACGAGAGCCTCAAAAGCATGCCCTCCGACGAGCAACACTACTGGGAGAAACGGTCCATCTACAGGGTTCCTGCCCACATCGTCGACCTCAACCGCGAAGCCTACCGGCCGCAGGCTGTCTCCTTCGGCCCCCACCATTATGGTGAGGTCCACCTCCGTCCCATGGAGGACCACAAGCACCGCGTGCTCATCCACTTCCTCAGGCGTTCTGGGAAGCCCCTCGAGCATCTCCTCGAGTCCCTGAGGAATGTGGCAGGGGACCTTGAGGCAAGCTACGATGCGCTGGACCCGAAGTGGAAGGAGGGCAGCGACGAAGGCATGGTGAACCGGTTCCTGCAGCTGATGATCACTGACGGCTGCTTCATGCTCGAGATCATGAGGTACAAAACACAGATGCTCAATGACTACGCGCCAAATGACCCCATCTTCAGCGACCATGGGAAGCTCTTGGTAATTCCGTTCATTAGGCGGGATATGCTGCTGCTGGAGAATCAGCTGCCGATGCTAGTGCTGGATCTGCTGCTTGACGCCTGCGAGGTTAGTTCCTTAGATTTCGCTCTGCCGCAAGAGAGTTTTTGGTGCGCATGTCAACCGCCATCCTATGTTCACCTAACAGTACTGTTGGCGATCTCAGATGGATCAAATCTAATGCTCCAAATGCTTTCACGTGAGGACAATCCATACGACAGCAGGAGGAAGGCAAAACGCACTGACTTTACTTTAACAATGCAGGAGGACGAATCCACCAACGAACTCATCCTCAAGTTCTTCTCCCCCAACCCCAAAAACGTGAACAAGTTAAAATGCCCGCACGTTTTGGACGTTTTCAGGAAGAGCATGCTGATGGAGCCCGAGAAGAAGGACAAGGCAAAGAGCAAGGAGATAATCCGGTCAG
The DNA here is from genome assembly GCA_007663325.1 of Eucalyptus pauciflora. Classification (NCBI taxonomy): domain Eukaryota; kingdom Viridiplantae; phylum Streptophyta; class Magnoliopsida; order Myrtales; family Myrtaceae; genus Eucalyptus; species Eucalyptus pauciflora. The sequence continues at coordinate 1,238,861 of VMYD01000402.1, forward strand.
CCACCGAGCTCCGTAAGCATGGGATCCGGCTAAAAAAAAGCCGAACCAACAGCCTCAACGACATCTCATATGCCAGCGGGATCCTGTGGCTCCCCAATATCGTGGTGGATGAAGACACCGAGTCCATGTTTCTCAACCTCATCGCATTCGAGCGCTCCCACGTCAATGCTGGGAAGGAGGTCACGTCCTACATCTTCTTCATGGACAACCTTATCGACAGGGGGCTGGACGTGGCGCTGCTCCACACCAAGGGCATCATAGATAATGCCATGGAGAGCGACGAGGCGGCAGCCAAGCTGTTCAACTCTCTGGCCGTGGGCGTGGTGCTGGACCCCAACAGCAGCCTCCATGACGTGATCAACAAGGTCAGAGAGTACTGCAGCAATAAGAGGCACAAGTGGAGGGCCAATCTCATCCACACCTACTTCAGGACTCCTTGGGTTATATTGTCTCTCATCGCCGCCATCCTCCTCTTCGTGCTCGCCATAATTCAGACCATATTTACCGTGCTCAGCTACAACACCAAAACTTAACATTTGCTTCTCTGTACAATATTTTTTTTCTTCTCCATTTTTGTGTTTTTCTCCTAATGGCTCCCTTGATTTAGTTGTTATTGTTAAATACTCTCTAGAATAATCTACAATACTCTCTGTGTGTCTATCTCTCAATGGTAGGTGAATTTTGTAGCAGAAAAACGCTTGGGAAGTCGTTAATGTTTGTAATAAAAGAAGAGTCCACGTTGAAGCTCTTGGAGAAGACTTTCTTGTACCACGTCGGTCATTGGAGGACTATAAAAAGCATACCCATCTTCATCGGGAAGCATAGCAGAAAGCTAAGAAAGAAGCATCCCTTGTATTTAAAGCCTCTATAATACAAAATCCATAATTTTCCTATTGCTCTCTCTTTTTGCTTTAAAATTAGCCGCCAACAAACCTTACATATTCTCACCCTTTTTCAGTCCATCAAGCTAACTGTTACAAATGAATCCTGTTTTCGGTCATGTTCATTTCCCTTTTCAAGCGTCTTGAATGGTCGACATTTGGCTGCTATTTATCATCATCAGATGATTATTATCTTGTTTCAGTCCTCTTCATGTTTTTCCATTGCCTCTTTTCCATGTCATTCCTCATTGGCTTCAAAATCCAAAGTCATCTATATATTTTCCAATTGCCAAGCAATCAATATTAACTTAGTTTTTTGTCTGGGAAAGAAATATTTTGAAACTTCCAACATCCTTCCTGAAATAAAAATTATTCATGTTTTGTAGACCCCCATTGTAAATCTTCTATCGAAATGAACTGACGGCAAACTGCTATTATGCACAGAGAAAAGCCAGCAAATTGTTGGGAACTGTAACTTTTTAACCTTACTGAACAAAACTCATATTTTCTGTGTGAACTGCAACTTAGAAGCTCTGGAGATAAATGGGCAACACATTCGAAGCAGCAAGGACATAAATAATCAACGCATTCTCGCCTATCCACTCCAGAACCAATGTAGTACGCCTAGGTCCCCTGAAGCCGACCTGTTGAGGAAAAGCCCATTTGGAAAAATCCAGCATACGTAGAACATAAGGTAAGGCTTGACAAGGACTAGATCCTCACTGTCACTATAGCATTAAGGCAAGTCAATCAGATTGTAAAATCGTCAATATGTTATCGAGGGAATCCACAATGCACTACCATCGGGTAGATTAGGGTGAAGAGAGAACGAGCTACAACAGCAGTGATACCCATTTAACTGCATGTATAGAGAACCTTGCTCACGTACACGCCGGTTACGACAAAGCAAATGAGAGATAAATTAATGAAGCTGTCCTCATAAGTGATAGTTGATTTTGATAATATTCAAGATCGAAAGTAAATAACCAAAAAGGTCTAGCCAATAATCAAGATTGAAAGTAAATTTCTGTTGGGTATAATAAAATCTATGGAATACCAATTCTCTGACCTTAAAATGGACAATTACACGTCCAAAGTGATAGCCAACAAAGCTTATAACCACAGCCATCACTGAACTGCATACATAAAGCATACATATCATTGGAATCACGAAATCGGTAACAAATTAACAATTATCCTTCTCCACATAGAAGGCCACCACATTCTATGTCATTTATTGCGACCTATGTAATGAAATCACTAACATACCACAAAAACAAGAAAAATAATGAAAAAACTACATAGCTCTGGCCTTTTTACCGACGAAACCACTTTTGATTTAACTCCTAACATAGCAAAAATCTGCAGCCCCCACCCTCTTTTTCTTTCCTTCTTTCCATCCCCCATCCTAGTCCCTCCACTCTTCCCTGATGAGCAGGTCTTAAAATGAGACGAAAGAATGAAGATCCGAATCTCAGGAAATCACCTTAAGAGGCAGGATCAAAGGGGCTCTGGCACTGTGATGGAACATTTGCAGGCAACGGACCAGAATCTGGAGAATTATTACTCTATTGTTGTGGAAGAGACTAAATTATCAGAATAGAAATTACACATATCTGACGAGCGAAAACCATAGACCTAGAAGACAAATATAATGAAGAGACCTTTGTCCATGCATACGTTGGCTTTCTGTATAAATTTCGAATTCCCAACACTTCTCAATCAATCATTGCGGCAGCATTAAAAGCTGGTCCGGTATTAATCTTGCACTCCACGTTTCATCTAGTTAATCACAAAGCATACCAATGTGATCAATCCAGGAAAAGATTGAGCGATGAATCGAAAAAGTTAACGAAAATTCTTCCTTGTGAAGGGTAGGGGAATGCAGTTGGAGTCCAATACTCCCTGTCAGGCACGTATCAACCATATAATTATGAAATATATGCAGTGGTAAGCACCAGTACCACAGCCCTGGAAGAAGACATGGACTTGGCATCGGCTGGGGAAGTTTACATGCTACAAGAATAATGCAGTCTGAGGGAATATAATCGCAAATGCTGTCAACTAATGGAAAATACTTTTATTGATGACTGGACAGGGGCTGGGTTAAAGGTCATTCGTTAATCTAGGAAAAAATGAGGTCTTTCTTACAAAGAATGTCGGATATCCAGAGGTTTTTCATAGACACGGCAATGAGGTGGAATTTTGTAACATTACTTACTTGACTAAACTCTAGAGAGGAATTGTCCCCATCAAGGAAGACACGCAAGTGCCACTCAAGTGCAACTGGTTCTAAATTAAAGACCCTGCGCGGCTGCTCAAGGAGGATCTGATTAATTAACAAATGTCATTGAAGACATATGATGACCTTTCGAACAACTTCTTACCAGATGTGAGAATTTTGTGATCCAGACTTTGAGGGTTTGACTTGACCCCGCCGAAAAGAAAATGACCAGAACAGGAGTTGAAATTAATTCAAATGTGAGAAAAAGTATCCAGAATAATATCTTATCACAATGCAAAAGAAATGATTCCATTTCGCGTTTGTGTTTCTCGTTCATTATCATTAAGATGCATAGTTGATGCACATTATATTGCGAGCTTTGATCCTTTTAAAGGTACATGAGAAGGTCGATGATATTAAAACACAAATCGAGAGTTGGAATTTTTTGCCCCTCTTAAAAGTTGTCTACACATTGCGAAATTTGCTGCAATGTAGGGGTAAGATGGAGATGGTTGGATGTTGCCACTGTTGCCTCAGGCGAAGTCTATGAAGGCATAGTCAGAATTGGAGAGAGAGAGAGAGAGAGATATGTGCTGCGGCAAGCAATTATGGCCGTCAGATATTGTTGCCACTAGTGTGACCACGACCTATCTTAAATCTCACTTTTGCCTCAGATTGACTCGGTGAGTTTCTCTGTCTTGGACGTCCTCTCTTGGTGACATATAGATATTTTGATATTAAATCTGTATGATGAACGAGCGAGCATACTACAGTGAAAAGATTCTGTTTTATCTTTAAAGCTCATCATATGTTGGTGGTTAGAAGATTTATTGTACAAATCAAGCGCATTAGAGAATTTGATTGCATTAAAAGGTTTGAAGAGCGGAATTTAAAAACAATATTAGTAAAAAGAGTAAATTAATCTTAATCTAACATGATTTTAGAAAATTTTGGGAATGGAGTTTGGCAAAGCCATTGAACATTTTCTTAATATTGTTATAAAAATAGGTCCAGAGTCAAAATGTGCCATCTGATGGGCCTTAAACTTTTCGGAGGGTTTGACTTGTACTTCTAATGGAGTGGCCCAACCCAATGTAAGATTCAATAAAAGCTGGCTCTGATTGTCGAGCTAGGTCCTTTTGAAATGACTTGAATCTTCCATCTCGTGCAGTACTCCCCTTAATTTCTCAATAAATCTCAACCGTTGATCTAGACAGATAAAAAGAAGTACCTTAAGAATAAATTATCTTGCATCTGTCGGAATTTTTGGTCCATGTAAAATCGCTTAAAGTTCCTGACATAGCTTTCGGGACATGCCTTGCTCTGACGGGATTTTGTTGTCCGGATCCGAGTCCCCATAGACCAGCTCAATCGCACCGTCGGTTGTGTGGGTCCTAGATGGCGTCCGCTTACATATTTCATTTGATCAACGACCGTGGTTACATTCGTTTCATAGATATAGTTCTACAAAAGGATGTTTTTACGCAGGTTCGCCAAAAGGATGGGCACATCTCTTGAGCTTGTTGGGTCATTGGCTCATGATCAGCTAGATGGGAGTGGTGGGAAAACCAATTGTCAACCTCGCCTAATGTGGTTGGAAAGTTCTGCGTCAAGAGTTTGTCAGGCTAGGCTCTAGAAACAAAAAATGATCAATTTAAAAAATATTTTTGTAAAAATAATTCATATCGCTGATAAAAATAAGTGAACGAAATGTATTTTCATCATTAATTAATTAGTTAATTAATTATCTCAAGCGATATAAGTGATCATTTTTTTTTGGAAGATATTTTTGAAATCATCTATTTTCAGAAGTTTGGCTTTTTAAGCTAAAAAGTTTAATGGAATTAAAATCCGCCATTTCTTTGTAGGGTGGATCGCTTTATATGGTAAGAAATGCCCCATAAACTAAATTCTAAGGATGGGTTGGTGGACACTGGACAGGGTCATTTATAATACATGATGGGCATGTAAATTACCTTATTTTTATGTAACAATTGACCTATGTGAAAAATTGACTTAATAATTGAAGGCTGTCATGATAAACTGACAATGGGCTATGGTTTCTTTTATCGAAGCCCGCATGATCGGGAGGATTCTTTCTTCTAAGAGCAAAAGTAGGGAATAGCCTTTAATCAGTCTAAGGGAGAGGAACCGAGGGCACTTTCTCTGGGAGCAAGAAAGGAATTTTGTACAGAACATTTGGTTCATCTGGGACTAAAAAAATGGGAAGTGTTGTATGGACAAAAGGGAACCCAAAATGGGGGTCATCAATATTCTTAATTAGAGCTTTAAGGCCTAAGATACATGCGCTGTAGTTTATCTCGAAAGGGTGAATAAGAAGAGTTGGTTGACATGAGAAGTGAGTATGAAGTTAAAAAAGTGATGTTAGGATGCAAAAACTGATATGGATCCAAGTACTTCGCGATTGGAGCTCATAAACACCTACAACGGAGGAAATTATCTAGTCAATCATAAATTTATTATAAAGATGTCAATGCAATTCTAAACTTTTTAATTTTATCAATTAAGTCTCAAACCTTTGTACAAAATGTAGACATTTTGATCAATTTTTGCTAGAAATCATCGAAATAGTAGCGATAATTAGATTGTCACATCAACAATTTTCAGTAAAAATTGATTGAAATGATCACATTGGAATTTCTGATGAAGGTTTAAGATCTATTTGGCAAAATTAGAAAATTTAGAACTGAATTAATATTCGTACATAAATTTAGGATAGATTGGATAATTTTCCCAATTGTAATGGATCCAAGTTCTTCTCCCTTAGAGCCAATTAATGCTCGCGGCTGATTACTACGCTTATGTGATTTGAAACCAAAAAAAGAAAAAGAAAATAATATCCAGTTTGACTTGACTTTGCTGATACAGATTGATTTCGATTTGAGTGTAACATATCTTTTCCGTTGAATTAATTTTTCTCCACACCAAAATAATGGAAGTATCTGAATTTCATATGGCATGATTACAGCTCATCTTGTGCGCCGTCTAAAGCCAATTCATGAGAAGTGATATGACAATCATGAGCTAACTCACGCACAGATAACATTGAAACACCACGATGTATGCATCGAATAAGGGCATTGAGCACTGAAAATATGAGACCTCAAGTAAGAATTTCGGAATACCCCGATCATTATGAGGTACAAATTATCATCAAATGAAACAAAAAGAAATAATCACTGGGGTTTGCCCTAGTGACCACCCTTTCAACGTGGAAGGAAGATGTGAGGGGTTCGAATCCTCACATTTTCAGGGGGTTGGGATGAGGACGATTTCGTTTCAAGAGTGAGTTTCAACTCCTACACCCTACAAGGAGGTAGGGCGAAGGTAGGCAAAAGTCTGATAGTGGACGTTAGAGTAGGCATAGAATAGGATCGACAAAAACAAAAACAAATGCTATCTTAAATTTAACACCGCGTCTAATATACGAAGATCCTACCTAAATTGAAATCACCTGAACTCAGTTACACGATTGGAAGATCTCGTGCAACGCGTGCATGCGATTCGATTCCCGTGGCTTCCATGGAACGTTACACTTTTTTTCTCTTTAACTCTGTGCGCAAGTGACTCCCACATTCATGGCTTGTCCGGTAACACCTCTTCAGCTTGAAGCATTGGGGCCTCGGACAATCTCAAACTCTATCCCCCCCCGACACTCTTTCCCATCTCCGTCTCCATAGCTTCATAATTTCACCTCTTCTCTTACTCCTTCCAGCATAAAATAAAGAGAGAGAGAGAGAGAGAGAGAGAGAGAGAGAGAGAGAGAGAGAGCGAGCATAAGACACTCCAGAACATACGTTTTTGGAACCTGCGAAACTTGCGGAACCATGGCTCCACAACCGCGACCGCTGGACCGGAACCAGATGGAATTGACCGTCTACATCAACAAGAAACTCGAGCAAATGCCCCTCGACGAGCAACCGACCTGGAAGAAGTGGTGCGTCTACAGGGTCCCCGCCTGCATCGTCACCGACCTCAACAGCAAGGCCTACCGGCCGCAGGTTGTCTCCTTCGGGCCCTACCACCACGGCGAAGAACACCTCCGCCACATGGAGGAACACAAGGAGCGCGCGCTCCTCCGCATCCTCAAGCGGTCCCAGAAGCCCATCGAGTGCTTCCTCGAGTCCCTGAGGGAGGTGGCGGGGGACCTTGCGGAGAGCTATGAGTCGCTGGACCCGAAGTGGAAGGAAGGCAGCTGTGAGGGCGCAACAGACCGGTTCCTGGAGATGATGATCATCGACGGCTGCTTCATGCTCGAGATCTTGAGGACCGGAACAAAAAGGGTGGAAGAGTACGCGCCCAATGACCCCATCTTCCGCAACCACTGGAAGCACCATATACTGCCGTACATTAGGCGGGATATGCTGATGCTGGAGAATCAGCTTCCGACACAAGTGCTGGATCGGCTGGTCACTCTCGAGAAAGATGATGGCAAGAAGGTTACTTTCTTAGCCTTCGGTCCGTTGTAAGAGCGGCCATTGCACCTACGCTAACCGCCGTACTATGTGTCCCTGACAGTACATCTTGATAATCTCACATGGACCTACGACTGATCCTCCGAATCTGATGCTCCAAACGCATTGGATGCATAGTTCAAGATCAACCGACAATTTCTTTATTAAATCTATCACCGCTATGGGAAACTTCATTTTTTCCCCTTCTGCGCAAGTAGTATCGATACGATTAAAATTTCGGATTCAATGTACTGACTTTACTCCAACAACACAGGACGACGAACTCATCAACAGGCTCATCCTCACCTTCTACTCCCCCGGCACGCGCATCACGAGTATGGGCAAATGCCTGCACGTCCTGGACGTCTTTAGGAAGAGCATGCTGAGGGATTTCAAGAGTACCCAGCCAGAGCTGGACAAGATGGGGCACGATGGCAGCGAGGAGATAATCCGGTCGGCCACCGAGCTCCACGACGCCGGGATCCATTTCAAGAAGAGCAAGACCAAAAGCCTCAAGGACATCTCCTATTCCTGTGGGGTCCTGAGGCTCCCCCAGATCGTGGTGGACGACGACACTGAGTCCACGTTCCTCAACCTCATAGCCTTCGAGCGCTACCATTATGGGGCCGGGAGCGAGGTCACTAACTACATCTACTTCATGAACAGCATCATCAACAATGAGCAGGATGTCGCTCTGCTCCACGCCCGGGGCATCATCCAGAATGCCATCGGGAGCAACAAGGTGGTCGCCAAGCTGTTCAACTCGTTGTCCAAGGATGTGACATTCGATTGCGACAGCAGCCTCGACGCCGTGCACAGGAACGTCAGCGGGCACTGCAAGAGGCGCTTGAACAGGTGGAGGGCTCGTCTCAACCGCACCTTCTTCAGGAATCCATGGGCTAGATGGTCTCTCATCGCCGCCATCGTCCTCCTCACGCTCGTCATGATTCAGACCGTATATATCGCGCGCAGCTAAAACGGTTCAACCCTCCCCTCGCCTCTGTGCAATACACATTTCCACAGTTTTTGGGTTTTTTCTCCGGATGGCTGATGCTCGATCATTATCTCTTGATTGATTGTTGATTCTTGTTCAGGATGATCTTGCTCCTGTTTTCGTTCATGTTCATTTTTCCCTTCCGGTATTCAAATGATGGATTCGATGGTTTAAGAGGGTGAGAGACTAGAGATGAGCACGCGAATTATGTTCTTGATATATTCCTTCATGAAATTATTAGCCTCCATATGCTCCAAAAGAAAATCCATTATAGAGAATGCCATTGTGTGCATATGCGATGACCGTAATCGGGGTATTCCTGAACTTTGTATATTGTAAACATAATCATAATTAGCTACAATGGTAATTATATTTACTTTTAATGTGTAAGATTTATTTATTTTTTTCTAATTTCAAGAAGAAAAAAAAAATGGAAATGCATAGAAAATTAGAAAGAGTAAAGCAAACATAGGGAAAAAAAAGTAGCTAAGAACGTATATGCATCATGAATGTAGGTTTTAATGGGCTATAAATTAGTAGGCACATGGTTTCATAGGTTGGGTTAAATATAAATATGTTTTAGTAATACGAATCCAATATATGTAGCTAAATTTGTATTTTATATAAATAGGTCGATTTTGGTCAAATTATCTTTCAACCCACTCATTTGACAACTTTTAGCCATTATGAGTCAGAAATCCGTCTTGACTTTGCCGCCACCAACGACATAAGCATCATCCGCGCACGAAAACCTCATCTTAGGATCTGGAAAAGCCTTCCCAACATCGCCGCTGCGCTCCTCCGTCTTCACCCGCTCGCGCATCCCCATCGCATTGTGGAACCGTGCGGAGGCCACCGCGTCAAGAGTTCTTTCTCCCCCTTCCCCCCGAGAGTAGGAAAAGAAATCGAAAGGACAAAGAAAAGAGACCCACCAGAGCAGACCCAAAATCCAAAGAAAGGAAGAAAAAAAGAAAGGCTAAAATTAGATTAAAATATATAAAAGGCAAAAAAATTGAAAAAAAAAAAAAACCCCACAAATGGAAGGCCCTCCTCCGCCTGTGGGCCACCGCCTGATCTCCGGAAAAAAAAATTGATTCCATAATCGAAGGTTATCAAGGTAATGAGCTATGGTTTCTTTATCCAAACCACACGGGTGCATTTGGGAAAAACTTTCCCAAAGCCCCTCGAGTGTTCAAAGGCCTTTGAGCCAAAGGGAGTGTGTTCAGCAATTTTTTTTTGAACCCCGTTTCCCAAATGCAATTCTTTAGAAGGGTGAAAGCACAAGGCAGCTTAGGGAGCACCTTGGGCTCTTGCCTTTTCGATATGCTGAGCTACGGGTTGGAAACAAAAAAAAATCTTATGAAATTATCCTCGCTAATTTTTTGTTTTTTTCGGTTTTGCCCTCGATGACTGTTCATCTTCTTCTTCTCCATTGAATAGGACCAGCATGGTTGCGAGTGGTCACTAGCAAAAGGCAGGCAGTCGCTGGCAAAGGACAAGTGGTTAGGCGACCCTCAGCGAGGGCTGCACAACCCTCTAGCAACAGTCACTACGACCTAGATCTGGGTCACGCAACCTCCATGAAGAGTCGCCTAAGGTCGCGCAACTAGGTGTCTCTCACCGAGACCAAGTGATCTCCGACAACCTAGATTTGGGTCACACGGTTCACTAGAAGGTCACATGACCTTCGACGACCTAGATTTGGATCGCACAACATCTCACAGAGGTCGTGACCACATGTCATGCCCTTGTCAAGGTTCACCCGACCCTAGGTGGCCTCGATGGTGGTCCCTGGGGGTTGCCCGACCCCATATGACCCTGGCTGATTGTCTTTGAGGGCCGCCTAAGGTCTTGCAACCTTATATATTGGCCGCCGGCGATAGATTTTGATCGCTAGCGACCGCCTACCCTCGTCGGCCAACTTTTTAATTTTTCTTTTGATGAATTTTATTCTTTTTTTTAATCACAAAAGTCTTTTGTAAATAGAATCCCTCCAAACATAATTTTGTTCGAAGGTACTTCACAATGTATTTTCATATTACAATTTAATAAACACAATTTGCATTTTGAAAAAACCATTTTGACCGTTTTTCTAAAGGCTTTCCTAAAAAAAGTCCAACTAAATGCACCCCATGCACCCCCTTTCATTTTATTTATTTTCTTGTTTTCCATACAATACGTGTGCCCCCGTACTAATGAAATTAATTTAAACCCTATGCCATCCCAGCTTCACAAGGATTCTTCTAAGAGCAAAAGCAGTGAACAGCCTCATATAAGCTCCTTTTTTGTTCTTGCGTTAGAGCCTTTAATCAGTTTAATAGCCGAAAGAGAAACCGAGGCACTTTCTCTTTGAGCAAGTTAAGAATGCTCTGCAGTTGTTTTGCTAGGATTGAAAATTGAATGGTCGTACGGGCAAAAGTTTCCCCCAAGTGGGGTCATCAATAATTATTTAGAACTTAAAAGGCTTAAGATGCCCGCCATGTAATCTTAAAAAGATTGAATTACAAAGAGTTGTCCGATGTACAAAGTTGCAGAACGTAAGAATCAGGCAACTTGATTAAAGAGTATCACGTCCAACTCACGTTACAGATACAACAACTGATCGAAAATTGATTTGCGAAGATCATCGGTCTATGGAATTAGTCACTTTGGAACTAAACCTACATTTTTTCACGGGGACTTTTGTGTTTACTGTTTACTATTTATAGCAATTATAACGGGTCCAAGTACTTTCTGGTTGGAGCTCATAAGAAGTCACGATGGATCCGAGTGTTTCTCGATTCAAACTTGACTTTGCCAATATAGTTTGACTTTGATTTGAGTTCGGATATATCTTTTTGCTTGGACTAATTTTTCTCCATAAGAGACTAATGGAAGCATTTCAATTTCACACTAGATAGATTACAACCGACCTTGTGTGCCATGCAAAATTAATTCATGAGAAGTTATATGATTGGGATGACTTAAACGTGCATGCACATAATCGAAACTTTGCTCCTTGTGAAAATCAAATTTTCTTTTCCCTATATGCGATGTATGCGTGGAAAAAGGGCGTTGAGCAGTAAGGAGTGAGAAATCTAGAATTTCTCAGACGTACCAAGAAAAATAAGGAAGAATATATGAAGCTCCAAAACAGGAACTTGTGGAACCTATGAAACTTGCAAAATCATGGGTCCTTTGCCGCCCCGTCAACCCAGACGAGACCAACTGGATCCGCCAAGTCAACAAGAGTGTCAGGTTCATGGCCTTCGACGAGCGACGATACTGGAAGAAGCAATCCATCTGCAGGGTCCACACCTGCGTCACCGACCTCAACCGCAAGGCCTACCGACTGCAGGCTGTCTCCTTCAATTCTTGAGTCAATTTTTTTTCCAGTGATCTGACTGCGGCCACAAGTAGAGGGCCTCCCATTTCTGGGTCTCTTTTTTGTGTGTTTTAAAATATATATATATATATATATATATATATATATATATATATATAGCTTTTTTCATATTATAATCTAATTTAACTAAAATTTGGGCTTAAAAAATAGGATCTGGATTAGAAGGATGTCGTTTTATTCTTATATTCATGTTTTAATAACGTTAACATCACATAAGAGAGAAAAAAAAAGGTAGCGTCAGTATTTTTCATTAATGCAGTTGAATGAAATTAATGAAAGGACTTCATTGTACTAATTTAACAAATTTTAGGATTTGACTGTACTTATAAAAAGTTCAGAATTCAATTACACTTTCTTGACTAGTCCTTAGGACTTATAGTGCACTTAACCTTTTCTTAAATGAAGAATAAAGCACGACCAAAAAAAAATGAAGAATAAAGATATATTAAAGTTTTTAGTGGTGCACACCATAGCAAAACTTCAGCGCCATCACGAATTTGTTTATTTTAGGTGTGAATGTGAGACAACCAAATGTTGACTACATGAAGAAATCATTACTTACTCATTTTATTAAATTAAATCAATGTTACTTCAATATAATGTAATTTACATGACCCAAAAAAAAAAAATCCCTAAAAATCTAAATTTAAGATCCGATCTCAATTTTGCTTTGGACTTTTTTTGTCTACAAATAATCTCTACTTTCACTCTAGTTCCAATATGCCCCACCTATCCAAAATTTCACTAGTTTCTTCGAGATTATCAACATCAAGAGGTTGTTGTCATTTCATATAAATATGAGGGTATCAATAAAGACACGGGTTTTGATAATAGATTTTTAATTGGCATTGATATTAATAATTTTGAAGAAACTAATAACAATTTTTGGACACATGGGTAGATTTGAGACTAGAGAAAAGTTAAGGATAGAATTGATACTGAAGTTAAAATTAGGAGTTTTCTTCTAAAGAATTATGCCTCTTTTTTTTTTTTTGTAGTTACTATTATCAAGACATTGTACCCTAAAAAGAAGCAGCAGATTTCAAGTGACAGATATGCCCTGGGCAAGTACCATTCACTCTTTGCCTCAGGAGCCAAAATTGTCCTAGAAAATGATAAGTATAGGCTATTTAAGAAAGAAGAATGATCATGTGCTAATCCCACGGAAGATTGACACTTGACAAGCAACTTTCCCGCCACGTCAGGCTAGGTTCACAATTGGTATGCCCTCCGCTCCCATGTACCTTATCATGAGCCGATGACCGAAGGAAGCCTAAGAGATTTGCCAACGCTTTGGCTGGATCAGTCTAAAAATATCCTTGTCAATAGCCATGTTTGCGGACCGAATGTCATCACAATCATTGATAATGTGAAATAGCACGTGGATGTGGGACGTTCTTCTTGATTGAGTTTGTTTAGTTGCTGCGAATTTAATTAAGAAACAAATATGGTCTTCAAAGTAAAATCTCTCATCCCCATTGGCCTCAAAATTCAGAGTTATCTATATCCCAAACGCGCAGCAATCAATCATTGAAAACAGAGAATAAACATACTTTTATGCCTGAGAAATATTTTGAAATTTCCAGTATCCTTCGTCAAAAAACTATAAGAGAGATTCACCGTTAGAGACCACCATTATAAAATCCTACACCGAAATAAAGTGACAGTGAATAGCTAATTATGTACAGAGAGCCTACAAATTTGGAGAGAGAACTGCAGTTCTCTAACCTCACTGAACAGAACAGATATATTTTCTGTATGAACTGCAACGGACCACGATTTAATAGATGTGGCTAGTTGCTTCAATAAATATTCAGCGATCAAGAGTTTCCTTCCAGAGTTGGAGAATGATACCAAGCTTCCTACCGTCTTCCAATTCCAATTAAACTCAGCTGCCATAAGAAGAGTTATCGATTTTGTGACATTGTCAGACAAATGGGTAATGTTTTCTAGTTGAAATAGAATAATGGAAGGAGAAGCAAACATACAATGTTATTCTCAGGATGCCCCCAGTAGAAGCCCTGGAGGAAAACGGGCAAGACATTTGTTGCAGCAATGACATAAATAGTCAATGCGTGCTTCCCTATCCACTCCAGAACCGTGGTAGTACGCCTAAGTCCACCAAAATCAACCTGTTGAGAAAAAGCACATTAGCAAAAACCAGAATGTGTGAAACATAAATTAAGACTTCGTAAGGACAAGATCCTTGCTGTAACGTAAAACAAATACATCAAATTTGTAAAATCTGGACGAGTCAACACTTGATGGAGGGGATCGACAATACATTACCATCAGGTATATCAAGGTGAAGAGAATGCCAGCTACACCAGCAGTGACAGCCGTGTAACTGCATGTGTACAGAGCCTTATTCACATGCATGCCTGTTACACAAAAGCAAATGATAGATAAATTAATAAACCTGTCCTTAGAACTGATCCTTGATCGGGATAAATAATCAAGATCGAAAGTAAATCACCAAAAAGATCTAATGCCAGGCCTAGAACCACAAGAAAAGAAGATGAGATCATCCAGAGGAAAGTTCTTTCCCCATGATCCTGGAAGCAAAATGCCAAAAGAATAAAAGGTCAAAAAAGGTAATCTCCATTGGGTAAGATAAAATCTCTGCAATACACTATTCTCCCACCTTAAAATGGACAATCACATGTCCAAAGTGCAAGCCAACCAAGCATGTAACCACGGCCATCACCGAACTGCATACAGAAAGCATAAGCATTGTTGGAATACACGAAACCGGTAACAAATCAACCATTGTCCTTCTCCACAAAGAGGGCAACCACATATATTTCATCGATGGCAAGTTGGGCAATTAAATCACTAAGCTAACCACATAAACAAGAAAGATAATGAATACTACATGCCTTTGGCCTTTTTTACAGACAGAACCACTTTTGATTTAGCACCTAGTATAGGAAAATCTGCAACTTCCCCACCCACACACCCCTAACCCCTCTCTTCTCTTTATCTTTCCATCTTCCCCTCTTCCATTCCAGTCTCTCTCCTATTCCCTTATGAGTTGTTCTAAAAGATCACCTTAAAAGGCCTTAAGGATCAAAGGGGGCCCTAACCCTCTCTTCTCTTTATCTTTCCACCTTTCCCTCTTCCATTCTAGTCCCTCCCCTATTCCCTTATGAATTGTTCTAAAAAATCACCTTAAAAGGCCTTCAGGATCAAAGGGGGCCTGACACCATGATGGAGCATTAGCAGGCAAAGGGCCAGACTCTGGAGAACGAATACTGCATTGCTGTGAAAGAGAATGAATTATCAGAACAAGAAGTAAACTACTCCGAGGGAGTAAAACCATGGACATAGAAGGCAAATATGATGAAGAGACCTTTGTCCGCGCACAAGCTGGCTTTCTGTATAAATGTCGAATTCCCAACACCTCACGATCAATCATTGCGACAGCATTACAATCTGGTCCAGTATTTCCTCGCACTCCACATTTCACCTTTAAATGGACAAATTTTAGCACCTATTTAATCATAAATCATACAAACGTGATCAATCCAGGAAAAGATTGAGCAATGAATTGGAAAGCTCACCAAAATTCTTTCTTGTGAAAGGGAGGGAGATTCAGTTGGAATCTGATACTTCCAGTCGGGCACGTACAAGCCATATAATAATGAAATATATACAGTGGTAAGCACAAGTACCACGGCCCTGGAAGAAGACATGGACATGGCATCAGCTAAGGAAGTCAACATCTACAAGAGTAATGCAGTCTGACGGAATATCATCCGCAAATACCGTCGACAAAGGGGAAAGACTGTTAGATTGATGACCTAAAGAGTCGTTGAGTCAAAGGTGATTCATTACCCTAGAAAATAAAAACATGTCTTTCTTATAGAGAATGTCGGATATACAGAAGTTTTGCATAGACATGAGAATGAGGTGGAAATTTGTTCCATTAGTTACTTGACAACACTTTAGAGCGAAATTCTTCCCATCAATGAGGACACACAAGTCCCATTCAAGTGGAAGTGGTTATTAACACTACTACCACTTTAACTATTACCATCATTATCTGAGTAATCATTTTGTCAATTGCTAAAATTCCCTGTAGAGCAAGCTGAGGTATTGAATTGCTTTCTTGCCCTAAATATGGAAGAAAATAACTGACTAACATGGCTTAGCAGAGCATTAATAATGAGAATAGTTACTCCATTTAACAAGATTTCCAGTTTTGGAAACATAGGGACCAGCTTGTCCAGCCTCTGGAAACGAAAACCATTCAATAATGAGAATAGTTACTCCATTTAATCTAAATAACATACCATTGACTTCGGTACTTCTTCAGCAGAGAAAATCCTGAGTTAACATCATCATCGCCCTTTAGCCAAATCTCACATAGTGCTGCTACCACAAATGCTATAGCTATTCTCTAGAGGGGCAGAAAGGTGTTTAACAAGTAATTAGACAGCACGTGAAACTTCAAAAAGAGAAAACAACTAAAAGAAGAGCATTATAAAAACACATACTTGCAGTATTCCCATAAATCTCATCTGTTGCATGTCCACTCCATAATTAAGACTACCAACACCATGAAAATAACCACCTAGAGGGAAAGAAATGACAGAAAGAAGGCATAAGATCCTAGTATGATACAGACAGAAAAAAAAAAAAAATCCAGACACAGATGAAAGAAAGTGTGACATAAACCTCATTCAGCAAGTAACCAACAAAATCTGCAATGTGTACGTTACGACTTCCCCATATAACCAAAAAATATATATCAAGTATGGTACCTTGGAGGAAAAGACCTAAAAGCAAAAGCTTAAGCGCCCGAAGAAGGACTTTTCGAGTTGCAGAAGCTCTGCATGACATTTTCTACAAGAAAAGAAATCTATCAAATCATTGAATTGATGAAAGTACCTACCTTTATAGAAGTCAAGGAGAAAGAGGCAACACACATAGGAGGCACCTAACTCTACAGTTTAGGATTTGAGGTTCAAGATTAAAAAAGCATAGCCTATTAGATCAGAACGACTACTTGGAGATATAAAGAAAGACATCAGCAATTGTACCTTGTACACAAGTCCCAGTGAGACACCAACAATAAACAGGAAAAATGGCATTACATAATCTGCCAGGGTTAAACCATCCCATGGTGAATGGTTGATGGCAGGGATAATTCCACCCGCATGATCCACGACAATCATTAGCTGCATGAAGCAAATTAAGTGATTCGCTCAGTGATAATTTAGCCAAAAGTCATTTTCAGGACCCAAAAATATATCAAAGAAATCTGCAAACAAAGGGAAACAGCCACTAAGTGATTCATGGTTGTCATTATACCTTTTCGAAGATCACATGCGGCTGAAATATTACATCATATTTTTCTCTTTCATTTCCTATTTTAAAGCTTCCCAAGTACATGGGCTAATTATTGATAATTTAGCTAACAGGAAAAATCCCACTCCAGAGCACACATGAACAATCTGACTGGAGAAAGTTGCATAAATACTAGGAATGAAACAAATTTCTTTCTTACCACTTAATACCCAGGAGATCATGACATCAGTCAAGATTGTAAAAGTCCTACTTAGAGAAACATTGATGATATGGTATACAAACTACTGTAGTTCAGCCATTATGTCCCCGCCTTCAACAATATTATCACAATTAATGGCCAGAGAAAAGCCAATGCATCATATTGCATTTGTCTCAAAACTAAACTAGGCTTCATTTAGCCCACCTAATAATTCCCTACAACATGTTGAAAAAGGAGTAAATCACTTCCAATACATTCGGATATGGACAGGGACAGAGTTCATGCCTGAGCACTCCCAGATTGGAGTTTTCCCAAGTTAAATTAACTTTTCACTAATGTAGGGTGGGAGTTTATGCCCTATCTGTTTTGGACAGAAGTTCAACCTACCCTATTGCAGGAAAACCGTATGCAGGGTTATTATTATTTCTTCAGAGCGTGGCATTAGGAAGAACACTCGTTCTTTTTCCATATTATTGTATCTTCAGATTGGGGCAATAAGAAGAAAGCTCCTTTTTTTCCCCCTAGGATGGAAACCAACTTTATAAGCAAAGAATAGATAATGCTTTTCCTGTATTGACTTTTGCTCTAAGTAAAGAAGATGCAATAACATCCACGCGGTGTCCATGGGATGGGGCCAAGTGTGGGTAGATGACCCATCAAATGTTTTTTTTTTTTAATAAATATTTTTTGGCCTGAGTATGGATAGTAACATAAATATTTTAGAAATCTAAAGATACCTTCTCCAATAACTTCTCTTTCCTCTGTTTCTCAGGTTCACAAGAAATGCAGAGGTTGATAGGTGGCCAAGACTCAAAACTTAGGAGAATTGAATGAGAAGAAAACATTACCTAATCCACTGCTCATTTTCCCAAGTTAAAGAAAGAGGCAAAACAACTACATTATCAATGAATATGATTAAGATAATAAACCAACCCTTTGTCCCTGATTAAGATAGAAGCTTTCTTGTGTTTCTGAGGATAACAGTTCGTCTACCACTATTATCTGGACAATAACAGACACGGTCGAGACATGGTCGACCACCCACACGACCTTCCAGTACTCAAATTCAACACTTCCGGTGCAGATTCTACAATGCCGAATTAAAGATAATCGCGACACATAAAAAAGTTTCGCATCCCATCATAATCTAATTTATCATGTCAACAGCGACAATTCTTTTGAACTGGCGGTGGCAACTTTCCGGTGAGCAGATCCTAGGATTCCGGCAAATGCCCACTGAGAATGAGCATTGTGGGGCACCTCAAAAGTTTCATTTTTCTATCAATAGTGTAAACGAATAACTCACGTCACTTTCCTAACAAGATTGGAAAGACGGGCCGAAAGCAACATTACCACGACGGAGAGGCCGCGAAACACGTCGAGAGAAACAAGCCGCTGCCGCCGCTCAGATTCCCTGCCGCCGCCGCCGTCGCCGCCGCATCGGCGAGAGGCCGATCTCGAGTCGGGGACCTGCGGCCCCGCCGCCTCGACGTCGCAGGCGACGGCACAGCCATCTCCGGCGCGCGGGAACCCTGCCTTAGGATCGGAAGAAGCCTTCTCGACGTCCCCATTGGCGTCCTCAGTCCTGACCCGCTCGTACACCCCCATCGCACTGCGGAACGGCGCGGCCATCCGCAGACGAGACTTCTCTCTCCCGCCCTGCCCCGCCCTCCCCTCCAAGGAGAAAGGAAAAAGAAGAAAAACCCACGAAGGAGAAACCCAAAAAAAAGAGAGGAGCGAAGCGCAAGCCCCTGAACCAGAACAAGACCCGGAACCAGAACCAGCACCAGACCCAGAATCCAAATAAGGAAAGAAAGAAAAGAAAAGCAAGCAAGGAAGCGAACGGCGGAGGAATGCCCTCCACACCGCAGTCCCGAACTCGAAGGGTGATCGTCGCCGGCGACGAGACGTACCCTTCTCCGCTCCGCCGTACTACGGCGGCAGACGAGCGACGGAAGACGAGGATGACGAAGGAGGAGGAGGGAGGAGAGAGAGTCTCAAAGGGAGTGATTCTGCGTTGAAGAGAGAATTATGCGATGCCCGCCTTTTAATGAGATAATATTCTTATCTATTACGTTTTAAAAACATTTACTTTCCAAAAAAAAAATATATTATTCTTTATCTGGCGGTAATTTCTCCTATCATCTTGCTAATCAGCCCGGATTAACAGCTTTTCCCCTCTCTGGCTCCATCTCAGTAAGCAGTCAAAGTGGGGTCCACCGGGTGACGTGGCGCGCCGTGAGAGGGCGGTGGAGCTGGGGAGATATATATATATATATATTTTTTTTTTCCGTTTTCGCTCTTACTGAGTCGCGCGCGAACGGCCGGGGACTCGCCGAGTCTAAAAGGAAAATCTCGGACCGAGCCCGGCTCGGGCGCTCCCGGAAATCTTTGCTTCGACCGCGGATTCAGGTGCCGTTACGATCCCATTGGAATCCTTCCCTTTTATTTTTTATTTTTTATTTTTTATTTTATTTTTCTCAATCCGTTGATATTTCCATTAAAATCGATGTTACGGTTTGTGGTTAAAGCCGGACCTGAAAGAGCGCAGGAGAAGCGGGATGAAATTTGAGCTGAACTGATTTGTTAATGTTCTCATCTGTTAGCCGGTAATATTCGATTTTAATTCACCCCCCCAAACCAATGCATGAATTTCAACGTGATATGCATACTGATTTCAAAAGATTTTTTTAAATTATCATTACCCTCACCTGCCACAAATATGGAAGGTAACAGACTGGATCGGCATAAGTCATGGACGTAATTAATGAGTTGCACATGAAAATTTATCTAATTTTAGAATCCACATAAAGTGTGATTGGCTTGTCTAAACTAAGTGAAAGCGAACGCACCACTAAAAGGCCCCAAAAGAGGATCGCTCCCAAAAAAAAAAATCCATTAAGTTTTCGGGATGAATTTGTCATCAAGGAAAAATCCGACGGAGACATGAAAAAAAAAACCAAGGGCTATTTTTATCGAGTTAGAACTTATCATTAAAACATGAATCAAAGCAATAGAAAATGTTTGTATGTGCCTAGGGGCAATTCTCTCGAGATTCGGGTTAGTGAGAGTGAGAGTTATGGAATATTCGACTGGATATCGAAGATCATATATATTCATAATGGCGTGATGCTTTAGATCATGGCTTTCTACACGGCTCAAAAAGTTTGGAAACCGATATTTTATAGCGTATAGGTGTTCTTAAGATAGGCAATCGTCATACCGAATAATATAAGAAAGCAAAGCGAACAAAAAAGAGAAAAAAACAAGAGCGTTGGGGGAGAATTAACGTGACGTGCGAATAAAAAAACACAAATATCCGACATCCAGCTGGTGGGATGTGGTGGAGGAGTGGGGCGGTTGTCTTAAATTCGGTTCTGATGCTGCTGCTCCGTGCAACGCCGCCGCGGCAGCAGTAGGTGGGAAAACCCAATCGGCATCTTCTGCAACCTCAATCCTCGAGAGAAAAAGCACGCACGGCGCGCATTCCTAAGGACCTGATGCTCCACAGAGGAAGCCGGTCTTGGGGGGTTCCCACTTGGAACGACACGACAAACGACACGACAGGATTGGTTTTTCAATGCATGGGGCGGCCGACGACGACGACGTCGTGTATGGGACTCGGTGCTAGGAGCGGACTGTTTCTGATTCCTTATACTTTCTAATTAATTTAAATCTACTCATCGATATAGCTTTTTCATTTCTTGAAACTTAGAATTTGCCGTCGAAACTTAAAACATATCCCGTCACAAATTCCAAATTTGATTTCAGGATTTAATAAATTCTTTGTCTTTATTGTTTTATTTTTAGTTGAGCAAAATGAAAGTGAAGGTAACAATAAAAATGAAATTTTCTTCAATCCATAAAAGATGGATATATAAAATAAAATAAATACAAAAAATTCCAATACACGTGACATAAAACTTCAATTATAGAACTTCAATTCTCAAATATCCATGAATAAGGCTCTTACTATTTCCACTCGTGAATAAGGCTCTTACTATTTCCACTCGTTTATTGGCTTCTGACACCCCTTTTATCACTTTGAAATGACAATATTATCTCTTTGTAGGTTCCACTCTTGATTGAAAAATATTTCTTACATTTCTTCTTCCTCTTTTTTCAATTTTATTGAAAAGGAAATTTTATTCACATCCCTTCCAAGTAATTTTTTTCACACTAACCACTTCTTCCACACCCATTACATTTTAGAGTTTGTTTATGCTTACCTTCTATTAGATTTATTCTCAATTATTATAATCTAAGCAAGTACTAATTATATATCGGAGTAAAAAAAAATGTTAGTTTTATCTGTAAATTGTTTACTTTATTTCCCCATAGTATTCTCACGATTGTGAGTTTTTTTACTTCAATTTTTAGTACAAATTTACAAGAATTTACTCAAAAATTGAATATTGTGGTTGATGTATACATTATACAAAATTTACTCAAAGCTATCCTCTCACTTGTGCTTAGGTTAATTTATTATAATATTTCTTAGTACAAAAAAATATATATACAAATAATTAACAAAATAATTAGTTTTTTTTTTATCAAAAATGCAATAATCAATTAACTATCTACCAAATAAAATATTTTTTGGAGAATAAATTAAAAAAAAATCAAATGAGAAAGAAAAGGAAAAAACCATAAGAGAAAGGAAAAAAAGAAGAAGAAGAAGAAGGAAAGCGTTAGTCTTAAATCAAGAGTAGGCCTCATTTTTAACCTTAATAATCATTGTTTGTTAGAAGCATGGTAATTTCATCTCTAGTAAAATTGAAATAAAAGAAAAGGAAGAAAAACAGGGTAAGAAATATTGTTAAATCAAGAGTAGCACCCATAAGGGATAGTGTAGTCATTTCAATGTAAATTAGGGTGTCAAAAGCTAAAAAGATGGTGGAAATAGCACGAGCTATGAATAACTGTTCCAAATTCTTATCACCTGAAATCGAAAGAAACAACAATCATGATTGTCCAGACTTTGAGCAGTTTGGTTTCGATTCGTAGTGGCTGAAGTGTGTAAGGAGTCCATCTGAAGGGGAAAAAAAAAGGAAAAAAAAAAGGAAAAAAAAGAGGAGAGAGAGATTTGTTATGTCTTTAGTTTCGTTATGGAAGATGACGGGTTTTATCTTTTGCTTCCAATCAAACATGGCTTCTTGTTATGAAAGATTATGTAGATGCCTTTTTATAATTTGATTACAGTGGAACGTGACTATGGAGGATGATGCAGATGGATTTTTATGTTTTGCTTTCAATCAAACATGACTTATTATGAAAGATGATGGAGATGCCTTTTTATGGTTTGACTTCGGTGGAACGTGATTATGGAAGACGATGCAAGATAATGCAGATAGGTTTTTACGTTTTATTTTCAATCATATATGACTTCTTGTTATGGATGATGATGGATACGTGATTTTATGGTTTGATTTCGGTGGAACGTGACTTTCTTGTTATGGAAGATGACGCAGATAAGTTGTTATGTTTTGCTTTCAATCAGACATGGCTTCTTCATCGCATTTAACATGATTTCTTCTTATCATGGAATATTTTTACTGCTGAAGGACTAGAACGAGGCGGGTTTTTGGACGTAATTCGTGGACATGGCCATCGGCTCGTAGCAAGCATAAGAGGATCATCATTCTCCGTTTGTGAAGTATAAAATTGTGAGATTAGTCTTTATTTGTGTTTTGCAATGACTTTTGGATCCTCTCATATGTCCTTTGTAAGGAGAAGTAGACAGCAACATTAGTGAGACTACGACGAGATCATTTAAGCCATAAGGCTGCGTTTGACAATTAGGATAAAGTTCAGAATATAATAAGATTTATCATATTCTGCGTTTGGTATCTCCGTAAGACATGACAAAGTTGGATATAAAAAGAATATAGATCAGGATATAGATCGGATAAAATTATCCCATAGGAGAGATCGAACAAAGGTGGGTAGGATTTCTAATATTCGTAATAGGAAAGTTATTTTTCTCAAATAATAAAATTCTTAAATTAACAAATTTAAAAGTATATTTCAATATAAATAATATTTGAATTTAATTTTATCTTATAATATGAATTCAATATATAAATATATATTTACTACATTTTTAGGTGTTGTAGTATTTTAGGTATATTGGTATAGTTTTCTATTTAATAAAATTTTACTAGAGAATGATGGAAGGGGAAGAAAGAAATAAAAAGAAATTAATTAAAAAAGAGAGGAAAATAAAATAAAAATGAAAATGAAAATAAAAGTAGACAAAAGTGCCGCAAGAAATTTTTACCATCTTCGATTGTAAACTTTGTAGTTCATTTATATTGATATGCCATTTATATCTAATAATATATAGGGATAAGTGTAATAGAGGTCCTAAAACTTGTCACAAAAATGTAATTGAGTCCTAAAACTTGCAAAAAGTGCAATCAAGTCCTAAAACTTGTCAAATTATTTCAACTGAGTCCTAAAGTTAACACCGTTAACTTTTTTAACGGAAAATGCTGACATAGCATTTAAAATTAATTTTTATTTTCCATGTGGCTTTTAAAAATTATTTTTTAATTTAAATTAAATTTAAAAACTAGAAAAGAAAAGTTAAAATTTATTTAAAAAACAAAATAGTTCAAAAAAAGAAGAAGAGAGAATACTCTGGGGAAATAAAGTAAACAATTTGCCATGTGGAAAATGAAAAATCATTTAAAATGCCACGTCAGTGTCATGTCAACATTTTCCGTTAAAAAAGCTGATGGTGTTAATTTTAGGACTCGATTGAAACAATTTGACAAGTTTTAGGACTTAATTGTACTTTTTGCAAGTTTAAAGACTCAATTGCATTTTCGTGACAAGTTTTAGGACTTCTATTGCACTTATCCCTAATATATATGATATACATTTGACTTTATTATTGCAATCACCAAATAGTGAACATGATATAGCAAAATCCCTTGGAATTCATATCCTATCATATCCAATCCTATAATAATTAGAAATTTAGATGATCAAACGTAGCCTAAGGACTTCCGGACTTGTGGTCTTCCTGAATTGTGGTCGTCAAACACTTTCCTATGCTCAACAACGAAAGACTCGACTTCTTTCACCTTGAATAGTCCCCTAATTTGTGAGGAAAAAATGGTGGCGTTATGAGAGATGTTGTTTTCCTCTTTTCAACCAATTTTGACTAGAGAATCACTAATGCAACCATCCTATTTAGTACGGTTGGTATTGACGTGGACAATTTTTATAATTCCATGAATTTTTTTTTCCTTTGCTTTTCCTTTTCTTTTAACTTTTTCGCTCTACTGGCCATCATTGGGCTTGTTTCTGATAAGAAGGATGCCTGTGCCTAGGCTGGCGAGGACCAAACTCACCTGGGGATGGCAAGAGCAACTAGGGCGAGATTCGGTTCGGTTATTGATTTAGCTCCTTGCAAGCTAGCATTGGCGGCTTCTTTCATGCGAAGACATAGCTTGATCCAATCTAACTAGTACCGAGATATTCGTGATGTCCAGCCGAGTGAGGAGTTAAGGTCGATTGTTTACATGAGCTATGAGATAACATTGTCGAGGGTTGTGAAATGTTTTCTTTGAATTTGGAGTTACATATCATTGTAGGTTGAGTATGAAGAAACTCAAAATCTGAGTTGATGAAGCATTGCTTTTCATTGATATGCTGTATAATATATATAACTTTGTTTCATATTTAACTTAAAGTGGGCAGTAAGAGGAGTACTAATCACTTTAGCTTTGTCCATGTAAAATTTCTGAAGGATCTTCTCTATATATTTCTCTTGTGACAAAATCAACTTCTTAACATCTCTGTCTCGGGTATTTCTAATGCCAAGAATTTGCTTCGCTGAGCCCAAGTCTTTCATGGCAAAAGACTTGCTCAACTGTTTCTTCAATAACTCAGTTCTTGAAGCATTCCTGCCAACAATCAACATATTATCAACATAAACCAAGAGAATAATAAAGCCATCATCAGAAGATTTTTGGACAAACACACAGTTATTTGAGGAAGTTTTCTTATAGCCCTGTTCTGTTATAACTGACACAAACTTTTTGTACCACTGCCTTGGTGCTTGTTTTAGGCTATAGAGACTTTTCTTCAATTTGCACACATGATTCTCTTTCCCTTTCACTTTAAAACCCTTAGGTTGTTCCATATATATATATATATATATCTCTTTCTCCAAGTCACCATGTAGGAAGGCTGTTTTGACATCCATTTGCTCAATTTCCAAATCTAGGGTAGCTGCCAAGCCTAGTACCACACGGATAGAAGACATTTTCACTACAAGAGAAAATATATCATCAAAATCAATACCCTTTCTCTAACCGAATTCGTTAACAACCAATCTAGCTTTGTACCGTGGTTGTGAAGTATGTTCGTCTTGCTTCAACCTATATACCCACTTGTTCTTCAAAGCTCTTTTACCTTTAGGTAACTTCACCAACTTAAAAGTATGATTATCATAAAGTGACTGCATCTCATCTCGCATAGCATCAAACCAATTACTTTTGTACTCATCTTCTATTGCTTCTGCATAGCACTTTGGTTCACCTGCATCAGTCAATAATACATACTCATCTTCAGAATACCTTGTGGAAGGTCGTTAGTCTCTAATGGATCTTCGGACTAGAACATCCAATGGAAAATCTAATTGAGCCTCTGGTTCAGGAATAGTATTATCTGTTTCAACATGTTCAGGAACATGTGCGTTATTTGGAACATTGACTTCCTACTGCTCTTCATCAACTTGTGTAGGAATATTTGTAAGAGGAACCGGATCTAAACCAACCAAATTATTACTAACCTGTGGTGCTGAAATCATCTATGCTTTCTCAATATCTTCTATTGTTTGATCTTCCATAAACACAATGTCTCCGTTTCTTACAATTTTCTTTTTGACCGGATCATAAAATTTGTAGCCAAGCATATCCTGTCCATAACCAATAAATATGCATTGTCGTGTTTTCACATCAAGTTTAGACCTCTCATCTTTGGGAATATGCACAAATGCTTTGCACCTAAAGACACGCAAATAATCATAAGAAACATTTTTGCTTGTCCAAACTCTATTAGGAACATCAAACTCTAAAGGAATACATGGAGTAAGATTTAATACATGCACAACTGTACTTAAAGCCTCACCCCAAAAGGATCTAGGTAGCTCTGATTGTGAAAGTAAGCATCTTACCATTTCAACCAGTGTTCTGTTCATTCTCTCAGCTAAGCCAATTAATTGAGGCGTCTTGGGAGGTGTCTTTTGATGTCAAATACCTTGTTGTGTGCAATATTCATCAAAAGGTCCAATCTACTCTCCCCCGTTATCAGTTATGATGCATTTCAATTTCTTTCTAGTCTGTCTCTCAACTAAAGCCTGAAATTGCTTAAAAACATCTAATACTTGATCTTTAGTTTTCAAGGTGTGAATCCAATTTTTCCTTGAAAAATCATCTATGAAGGTAACCAAATAAAGAGAGCCACCAAGTGATTTCGTTTTCATAGGACCGCAAGCATTAGAATGCACTAAATCTAGTATACCTGGCTTTCTTGTAGGATGGGAGCTTTTAAATGCAACTCTGTTCTGTTTTCCTGCTAAACAGTGAGCACACTTCTTTAGCGCCAAACTTTTTAATCCCAAAAGGAGCTTCTTCTTGGCCAATAATGACAAACCCTTCTCACTAATGTGACTAAGCTTCTTATGCCATAACTCAGCTGCATCTTCACTGTCTACTACATTAATTTTGTATGTGGACAATTTTGCCTACATAATGTACAATGAAGACTATTTTTCACCTCTAGCCACAACAAGAGATCCTTTGATGAGCTTCCATTGATCATTACTGAAGGTGCTACAATACCCCTCATCATCCAACTTGCCTGTAGTAATCAAATTCAAGCAGATATCAGGTATATGTTTAACATTATTCAATACTAACCTTGTGTCATTACTGGTTTCTAGGCACATATCACCAATGCCTACAACTTGAGCTAGCCCATTGTTTTCCATCTTCACAGATCCGAAGTCACCTGACCTGTATGATGTAAAGAAATCCCTACGAGACGCAGTATGAATAGATGCACCACTATCAATTACACAATTGGTCTCATGAGATACAAAATTCACCACATCACCATAAAAAATAATGAAAAAGTCTTCTTTAAGTGCAGTAACACGATTGTCATCACTGTCATTATCACTATTCTTCTCTTTACCTTTCTCCTTTTGTTTCTCCTTTTTTAACTGGTGACAAAACCTCTGAATATGTCCATTCTAATGACAATAATGGCACTCAACATTAGCAAATTTATTATACTTACCTCTGCTTTTATCTTGACTTTTATCTCTATTTCTCGGACCTCGAGACTCACCCCTTCCCATTTTCTCAACAACCAAGGCATTAGAATGTGAAGAGGACGCTCCTTGTGTCTTCCTTCTCATCTCTTCATTCAAAATACTACTCTTGACAAAATCCATGGTAATCGTACCATCCGGGGTAGAATTAGACAAAGATGTTTGGAACGTCTCCCATGAGTCCGACAAAGTACCAAACAACCATAGTGCTTGTATTTCATTATCAAACTTGATTCCTATCGCGGCCAACTGATTTATAATTCCTTAAAAGGAATTTAAATGATCAGTCAAATGAGTACCATCTTGATATTTCAAAGCCATCATCTGTTTTATAAAAAATAACTTATTATTCCCAATCTTTCGAGCATATAGTTGTTCAAGCTTATCTCATAAACTGCGTGCATGTGTTTCCTCAATAATATGGTTCAAAACATTATCTTCCACCCACTGCCTGATATAACCACACACTTGACGATGAAATATAGACCATTCAGCATTAGTTTTATTCTCTGATTTTTCCTCGACAAATACGACAAATAAAAATCTTTCACATATAAAAAATCTTCCATCTTCCCTTTCCAAATATGATAATTCGAACCATTTAGTGTAACCATTCTACTCGTATTCATTTCCATTGTTTAACACAATGCAGAAAAATCAAGAAATAACCAGAAGCTCTGATACCACTCTGATGGGAGAATGGTAACAATTCGCACAATATCGAATTAACGCGGCAGAATAAAATAATCTCCCCTCTTGCGTAAACCTAATAGGAATCGATATAGTAGAGTAAAATAAATATCAAGCACGCGAACACAAGACGATTTTTTACGTGGAAAATCTCCTCGATGTGAGGAGATAAAAAAACCACGGGACCGGAGTCCACCCGAAAATCTTCACTATCAACAAAATTGGGTGAACAATGTTCTTCTCTAGCAAATACTAGAGGTACATAGTAGCAAAGACCTAAATAACATAATTCTTGGCAATACACATGAATTTCACAAGAGATCAATGATAAATTTGACAAAAAACACAGGTTTTGATCAATCCACAAAAAAATTGATGAAGGAAGCTTCAAACGAAAATCAAACCGTTCAGATTCGAGAAGATTGCGCCACGAACATGCTGACAAAATTTCAGCTCAATCGGACCATGAATTGACCTCCAATGCCAGCTTGATATAAATCAGACTTTGTCTCAATCCCCATATATATCTACATGGAAATTAAATAAAAGACAAATCAGAAAAGATTTCCAAATAATTAACTCGTTCATACTCCGCTTGATTTGCTATCTTCATATTGATTTGTAGAAGATTTTGCACAGTCTCCAAATGGTCAACTCTATGATACTCTACTTGATTTGTTTGTAGGAGATTCTGCACTACAAACACTCTGATTTTTTTCCCTTTTGATTTGTTACTTCAATACTCAAACCAGTCAATGGGAGGACTAGAGACGGAGTTTGATTCGTAAACCGACAAACATACCTTGAGTCAACGGTTTAGTGAAAACATTAGTAATTTGTGAGGAAAACGGAACATAGCGTGTTACAATAGAACCAAGAGCAACCTTTTTTCCCAAACAAAATGATAATTGATCTCAATGTGCTTTGTCTTAGCATGAAAAACTAGATTAGCTGTGAGAAGCATTGCCAACATCTTCTCCAAGAAAAGTAACGAAGGTTGACGTTGGTAGATCCCAATGTCATATAATATATATGAAATCCAAGTGAGTAAGCAAGCCGATTTGTAGAAGATTCTGCATGGTTTCCAAATGATCAACTCATTAATACTCTGCTTAATTTGTTATCTTCGTACTAATTTATAGAAGATTCTGCACTGCAAACATATTGATTTTTTTCCCTTTTGATTTGTTACTTCAATAGAGTACTACAAGATTTCTTGCTAGCTATCGATTACTAGGTGGGAGTTTTGGAGATTCGTAGGGCCATAAAGCAAAATGAAAGAGATGCCCATAATGGTCACATCCTACATTGGTTTTTTTACCATAATGCGCTCGACGATGATAATAGCATGTCAACTCTTTGATCTATTGAAAAATTATTAGTCATCACGGTGGTCCTCATAATTTCTTTAAATTTTAGGTTTTTCCTATAAAAGGTAAGGAAATTGGACGGTTTTAGGATATTTCAATTTATGTCGATGTTAAGCTAGAATGTTTTACTTTGTTTAATATTATCAATTGACGAAGACCGAGAGGGAAGGATGCGGCCGTGCAACTAGACTGCACATGTGTTATCATAGACATGTAACTAGGTTAGAACATGCACTACACGCGTGTGCAGAGTTGAGTAGGTCTGTAAGAAGAAAATATAATAAAGCGACAATTATCTCAAGAAAAAAAAAAAGTAGGTAGGTATCTTCCAGAGGAGGAAAGGGGTGAAGAATGAGATAATTTTATTTTCAGTGGAGCAAGAGAGTCCTTTAGGTAGTGGGTTTCGTTAGGATGACGACAGTTGATATCTTCTTATTATTCTATGAAGAATGGTTTTGGAAGGAATGAAAAATGAGATGAAAAAAATATTTGGACTTAAATATTTCCATGACCAAAGTAACCGCCCATATATGTTAGCCCACGACCACCAATAATCTGGCTACGGGCGGGGCGGGGCGGGGCGAGGTCGGTATCTGGGAATTCTTCCTCTTGTGAAAATTATCTCTGAGTTATAAGATAGCCTCTCAACCTTCCATTATCATTGAGACTTTCAGTTGATCATAGGGTTCTGTATCTCCATAAGCTGCATTGCTTTCTCTCAATCCTGGGCTTTTCGAGGCTTTGCTGAATCCATGATATTTTTAAGTGATGGGAAAGAAAGATCAAGACGGAGCCCGAGACATGTGCTTTTTGTTGCGAAGCTGAACCGATCCGTCGGCTAATGAACTTCCTACTCGCGAGCTCGTGAGAGTCTATCATCGGAAGAATGTGGGCTATAAAGGTTGGTCATATGTCGTTCTGAGTGGAAGTCAAAAGGGGAGTTTGAAGGGCAAGGAGTTAGAAAGGAGAGTCCTTGTCTCCTTTATTTTCCTGCGCTTCTGATTGAAACTTCAACTGCACTCCTCAAGCAAGCTGCTATTAAAGAAGAAAATGAGAGTTAAGTGTCATGCATATATGTTCCGGGGCTGTTAGCGTCTAACTTTTATGGAGGGTTGAGTTGCTGCTGAGAGGGGAAATTCTATCTTTTCTGGATGCTTTTTTTTTAAAATCAAAACCCTGCGATATGGTGGCCGAAGTGCTTCCCACGTATGCCATTTGCAATAAGCCATTTTTTAAAACCATTTTTTAGGTAAAGTTTCCCGACTATAATTGAAAATTTCTGGTTGACCAAGTTCAAAAAAGAAGAAGAAGAAGATGCTTTCGAGAAACGACGAGCACGACTGAAATAGCTTATATTTACAAATTTAGAGGCGAACTCTCCATCATTTGGAGATATAAGTAGTGGATAACCAACTGTCATGTTGGCCGAATTTGGTCGAAAAGTTTTTTTTATCGAGAATTTGACAGTACTCCTTCGCATCTTTAGCATTAGAAGATGAAATTCTTTTTTGTGGATTAGCACACAATTACTCCTTAGAGAGCCGATAGAAATTGTTGGAGGCTACTCTTGGCTTTTGAGGCGAAACGCATAATGGTACGTGCCCGATGTGCATCCGTCACTTGAAATCCTGTTGCTTCTTTAGGGGTAAATTGTCTTGATATGGTACTGACAACCATAGAAATTATATAAACTAAAAACTTCACGGATAACGTGGAGGACAGTGTCATTTATAATACATGATAGAACAGTTTTTAAATGTAACATTGACTTAATCTAATACAATAACTAGGTAATGACTTCTTTGTCTGGACAAAAGTTTAAATAGTCTAGATTTTCAACCCATGAGTGGTAGACACACTTCAAAAAGACAAATCCACAACGCATTTGACTCATGCTCCTAATTTTTTTGCCCCGTGTTCCACTTTTTTTTTTATCTTTTTCTCCCCATACACATGATTAGAGCCATCAAATAAGTGGGTCAAGTTAAAAATGATTTGACTTAAATCGATTCAATTCATTTAATCAATTTTAACATATTTATATGCAAATACAAATTCAATGATTCACACCTGACCTATATCACTAAAATGGATAGATCTTTAAAAATAAGAATTTCATGCTATTTGTGTAATGTGTAAAAGAAAATTTTTAGCAGTTTTGTAAGGTACCACATACAATTTTCACTTGTTTGCCACTTTTTTTTTATTGCAATTTTTTTTTTGGATTTCATAATGAAGTATCCAACATATCTTGAAATTAATGTCAATGAATATTGACACGTAATTCATATATTAATTTTCACGATTTTCTAAATTTTTAAAAATCATAAATATTTTATTATTTTTCAATTTTGAAAAAGAGATCATAGGTAGAAAATTACACTAGAAAATGAGTTGTCCCACTCAAAAGCCCTCGACCAGAACTCGAACACAAGTGAAGAGAGAAGCAACCTCGACAAAATCAATACTTCAACGACGCAAGTTTTCGATTAAAGGGAAAATAAAAAATAAAAAACGACGCAAGTTCCTACTTCGCACTCAAACCCCTTCCTCGCAAACCCTGTATATCCCAACCATATCGATTCTCATACCTCATCTAATCTCCATCGTCATCGCCATCATCATCTCATCTTTATATCTTCTGCAACTTCCAATGGCGGAGAAGCAAGTCCACCTCAATGGCGCTGTTTGCACAAAAAAATGCCCGATTTGTAGTTATTATCGACATGTGAGAACTTGAAGAATCAACAATCAGATGGAATTGACAAAAGTGGAATCAACAATCTCGGATGCAACCGTTAAGATAATTGAGTTGAAGGAAGCACCACGTAGCAGAGTATATGTAACTGCTGACCTCCTTTTGTAACCTTTTGTAGCCATTAGAAAGTTATTTCTTTAATAACCGTATGTAACATCCTTTTGTAGCTTCTTTGTGTAACTTCTGATAACCATTAGGAATTTATTTCTTTGTAGCCGTTTGCAACCTCTATTAGTAACATTAGTTGATAATAATTGATTGTAGGCTTTAAATAGACACATCGTACTCTTTCCAGCACTGCACTTTATTTATCCTTAGCTTTGGCATTTTGATTTACATCATCAATTAAATTCTGGCATGTATCTCTATCCTAGGTATGGTATCGTCGAGTAAATTCTGATGTTACATCTTTGCACATTCTTGAATTTTATTGTCGATTAAATTCCATTAGCATAAGAAAATTAAGGGTTGGTCCGTCTCCTAGAAAAAAAATACCATTAGCATAGTTCATATTGCATTTTAATGCCTCTCTAAACACCTCTTCTTCTTTAGATCGGCTAGTTAGAAACTTTACCATCCTGGTTACCCTCTAAACTAAATCTCTAGTTAGTTTACTGCTAAAAAGCTGTCCCTGAAGGGCTTGAACAAGAAGTTTGCTCACTGTAGGAAAGCATATATGTAGCAACTATTTTCGCAGATTTTAAGTATAGGTCCTCTCACATGTAAATCATATGGCTTGAGAGTGATGTTACCATGTACCGTTGTACATGTAATCAAAGATACTTCCGAAAGATGTGGCTAGCCGTGGTAACTTTAAACACTACATTCAACTCCTTGTTGATGAAATATGATTCTCGATAGTTATTTGATTGAATTCCATTGATATTTAGAAGATAGTCTGGGATTTAACAAATTTGAAATCAAATAAAAGTAAGAGAATTTGCAGGCTGAAGGTCTTAGAGATAAGAAATATCAGCATTAATGCCATCTTAGGAGCTTTGAATGGAAAATTCGATCTTGAGATGAGTTGAAGTTTGAAAGAAAAGAAATTTGTCGTTATCCGTCAAAGTTCTTATCAATAAGAGGGGAACTATTTGTATAAATAGAGGGCCTAGGGACTTCAAGTGGCGGGGGCCCAAAAGAAGAGAGAGTTCGGCCACATTGAGAGACCAGAAAGAGAGAAATAGAGAGAGAGAGGAGTGTGTTCAGAGAAAAAAGTAAGGGCAAGGGAGGGAACATCGTTTACAGAAAGGACAAAGGAGAGTATGGAGAGGAAAATAAAAGACAGGGTGAAAAGTGTTGCTTGTAAAACAAACATGCGTCTTTTCCTTGTCCCCGTGAAAAAGTTGGGAGGATATAGACTATTTTATAAGTATGAACTTCTTCTAATTTGTTTAAAGGAAAATAATGAGTTGTAGGTTAGATTCACAATATTCAGGTGTGGGTGCGTGAATATTAGGTGTAGTACTATACGCATCTGCGATTTAATTCACACTAATTTTTTTATTTTCTTTTTTAAATTTTATTTTGTACAATTTTCTTATTTATACCTATTTGTTGAAAGGTTGTGTTTATTCATTTAGTATTTTTGGAAATTGTGAAATTCATAATTTTATTACAAAAATGAATTATCTGTTAATTATTTTTATTCTGAATTTTATGTCTTTTCAAGATAACATTTGAAAATATACTTATTCAGTTTGTAACTTTGAAAATTAATTAAATATGTTAGTTTCAGCATGAATGTATATGAAATCTTTTCGAATTTTCTTTCTAAAACTATAACCATCATCTCAATTATTTCCCTGAAGAGACCGTTGAGCAATATTAGAATTGTTATATAGTATTCTTCATCAAGACTTTGTTGTATTCTAGAGAATATTTGCCGCGGGACCCTTTTACCATTATGTATAATGGGTTATAAAAAAAAGAAATATTACGTTTTAAAATCTGATTTATTATTCTATCCAATTTAAAACCATATTTTCCAACATGGTGTCCTTGTTCCTTGGTGCTTCGTCTACTTCAACCCCGCACCTCGCTGTAATTCGTTTGGCACGTTTTCTGGCCACCACCCAACGAGGAGGACGTTGGATTTGCAAGCATTCGGACCTGCTGCACTTCGTTGCTCCACCCTTCAATCTACGTTTGCTAAGCCACGGTTGTCGCACTAAGCCGAACTTCCGACGAGGCTTGCTGATTTGCCGTCTATCGTGCTGCTGCTCTTGTTCCCTGGCTCGACGACGTTGCTGAGTTCCTTGCCCAAGATCGATGGTGCCGTTCCCTGCTCTTTCGACGCCTGCTCCGTCCAACAAGGCTGCCGTTCTGCTTAGCTTGTTACAGCTGTTTGTGTTTCTGTAGGTATTAAGAAGTTGTCGCTAATGTTCGGCCAAGTTTCTACCCCTATCCGTGACCTCACTTCCAGCCAAGAGTCGTCGCTGGGCTCTCTTGCTCGCTGTGATCCCACTGATCCGGAGCAGGCCTCTTCACCGAGACGCCCATTGGCGTCATTGGCCGTACCGAGAGCCCCCATCGAGCTCACTCCTTGCCACTCAAGTCCGCCATGCACCACCGTGAACCAGTCGTGAAGCCGCCCACCATTTGTCACCCACTGCGATCCCTCGCGTTGGTCACGTCCATGAGGAGCCTAGTCGATCATCATCCGCTGGTCTGATTGGGAGTTTGCATATTCAAGTTAGGTAATTATCTAATCCAATCTTAAACTTGATATTTTATTTCCTAATTTGAACTAATGTGATTTTCAGCGTTAAGATTTTTTTGATTATGTTTGTTTTTATAATTAATAAGTGCCCTATCAAGATCGCAAACCGTGAGATGATGGGTCATTTTTTTGTTATGTTTGAGTGCCCTATCAATTGCAATATCCATTAGTTTTAGACGCAGTATGATGACTTATTTTTTCTTGATATCTTTTATTTGAATCTTGATGGATATCCTAAGTGATTTTGCTATGTTTGAAATTTTGATTAGATAATATTGCCTAGTTTAAATTGGATTGCATGTTATGATTTTTTTTTTTTTTTAAAACTTAGAGTATATTCTAGATATGAATTGTTTTTAAGGATTTTAGATAATGTCTGCATATTCAGATAATGTTGCATGATTAAAATGGTTTTCTAAAATAGGATATGGTTTAGGTCAAATTATTTCCTAATCTAGATTGGATGACTTTTTATTTTTGATAGTTTAATTAGGGCATTTACCAATTTCGAATTTTAATAAAAACATCAAAACATCGCATGCATGTCATATGCCATGTTATATTGCTATGCCATTTGTCTGTCACATAGTGTGTATGTTAAGTTCATTTAATTAGAAATTGCACATCATTAGATCTAGGTCATGTAGTTAAAATTACATGTCATACAGACTATTTTATTTTCAAGATAAAAGAAAACCAAAAAATAATTGTTTGCCATGGTGTTTAATTTCCTACAATTTATTGCTTTGATTATTGAGTGTTTCGATAATGTTTGTGCACTCGCAAGATTACTCCATTGTATGTTAATGATTTAGGCTAAAATCAATATCCAAGCTCCCTATAATTTTTTTTTTCAAAATAAAAGAGAAATGTGTTAGAATAATTTAGCGTAACCAAGTCTTTGAACTCACATTCTCTAGCTTGTAGGAGTGAATTATAATTCCCAATACTTTATTTGGGTATCTAATTGACTCATAAAAAACTGATTAGTGACGATACCTAGAAAAAAATTATTTGCAAGTTAAATGACTTTAACCTAAGTTGCAAAGAGTTTAGGAGAGCTCGACGTAAATTGAACTCAGTAATTCATTAGCCAACCTTAAGTGGTGCACCCACTTAGGGAAGCTTGCGACACATCTTTGCATGTTCTCGAGTTTTGTCGTCAATTAAATTCCGGCACAATTTGTGTATGTGTTGTCATGAAGGTGGCTATACTTTTAAGTTTTGTCGTCGATTAAATTTCAATTAGATTTGTACGGCATTTTGGTTTGAAATTTGAAGTAAAAGTTTGCGGTTGTTTATTATTTGCCTAGATATTTCATATTCAGAATCATCACAAAACGTGTCTCTTATCCTAATAAGCCACATTTTATTGGATTTTATTACTTGAACTCATTTTAACTCATTTAGTAAAATTAAGCTAACTCATATATGACCCAACTCATCGTATATGAGTTGATAAATAAGTTTTCAACCTATTATGACACCTCTACATACGACTAGACGTGTGCCCTATTGCTGATGAATCTACTCCATATCTTATACTTTCCCAGCTTCACAAAAATTCTTTAAAAATAGCGGACTTTCTTTAACAAGTTCTTCTTTTTTAAAACATTCTTTGAGCAAGAAAGGAATGTCCTCTAGTTGGCTTATTTGGGACTTAAACTGAATGTGTTGCTCGGGCTAAAGGGACCTGGAATGAGGTTGTCAATTTGCGTAATTAGAACTTAACGTAGAAAACCGATTCATCAACATGATGGATTAATCGGGTGATGGAATTAGTTGCTTTTAGATTATAGTGATGTTTCGCAAGATATTCGTGTTTAGAGTTTACTAATTATAGTAGTTATTATGGATCCAACTGCTTTTGGATTGGAGCTCTTAAGCAGTTATAATGGATTCGAGCTCCTATCGATTGGAGCTCATAAATGATCGCAACCGATTGTACAAAAGAAGGGAAGTATTTGAATTGAACACAAGATGATTACAACCTATCTTATGTGCCATGTGAAGTTAATATACGAGAAGTTAAATGATTGTTATAAGCTAACTGTACACACATAATATCATTGCATCACTGTTTGCGATAACTTTTTTTCTTCTTCCTACATGCAATGTATGCACAAGGGAAGTGCATTGAGTACTAGATATGATACTCAAGTAAGATAACTTGAATATGTCAAACATACAAAATAAATCATTATCACCAGATATAAAGAAAAAGAAGTCTTATTTTAAATCTAGTGTCACATCAAATATATAAAGTCGGTACCCCAATTGGCATTATGTGTATTCAATCCATATGAGCCCTTCAATATAAAGTAGCACTTGTGAAATTCATCGAATTCGAAGGCTAATACACTGATCGGGAGATCGCGGGCGTTGCGTGTGTGCAATTCAAATCCTCGGACCCAAAATGTGACTTGCGCATCCATGGGTAGTCCCGTAGTACTTCTCCATCCTGAAGCATTGGGCTTGGGCAACCCCGAACACTATTCCCATCTCTCTCTCTAAATTCACCTCCGCTCTCTCTCCATTCAGCTTAATACGAACAACAAGAACATAAGGCACTCCATAACAGAAACTTGCGGAACCATGGCTCTGCCCTCGAACGAGACCGACTGGATCGTCCAATTCAACGAGCAACAGTCCTGGGAGAAGTGGTCCATCTACAGGGTCCCCACCCACGTCACAGACCACAACCGCGTGGCCTACCAGCCGCTGGCTGTCTTCTTCGGCCCCTACCACTACGGTGAGGAACACCTCCTCCCCATGGAGGAACACAAGCATCGTGCCCACTACCGCTTCTTCACGCATTCGGGGAAGCCCCTCGAGCGGTTCCTTGAGTCCCTAAGGGGGGTGGTGGGGGACCTCACGGCAAGCTACGTCGCGCTGGACCCAAAGTGGAAGGAGGGCAGCGAGGGCACCGTGCGCAGGTTCCTGGAGCTGATGATCACTGATGGCTGCTTCATGCTCAAGATCCTGAGGTACGCTACCGACAAGGGCGACGACTAAGGGCCCAACGACCCCATTTTAAGCAACTACGGTATGGTCTACATAATGAAGCACATTAGGCGGGACATGCTCGTGCTGGAGAATCAGCTTCCGATGCAAGTGCTGGATCGGCTGGTTGCTGTCAAGAGCAATGGCCAGCAGGTTACTTTCTTAGATTTCGCTCTGTCATAAGAGGTTATTGCACGCATGGAAACCAGGTACCATGTGCACCTAACGGTACATCCTGGTGATCTCATATGAATACCGTGTGGGTTCCATCAACTCTAATGCTACCAACTTGTTGGATGCACAATTAATAATTGCATTATTCAATCTATCACCGCTATCGAAAACTTATTATTATTTTTTTCCTGTTTAAAGCGAGTACTAATCGATATGACAGCAATCTCATATTCAATGCACTGACATTACTCCAACAATGCAGGATGAAGAATTCATTAATAGGCTCATCCTCGAGTTCTGCTCTCCCGGTACGCAC
The DNA here is from genome assembly GCA_007663325.1 of Eucalyptus pauciflora. Taxonomy (NCBI): domain Eukaryota; kingdom Viridiplantae; phylum Streptophyta; class Magnoliopsida; order Myrtales; family Myrtaceae; genus Eucalyptus; species Eucalyptus pauciflora. The sequence goes on from VMYD01000402.1 coordinate 1,277,716, forward strand.
ATCTCGAGGATGGGCAAATGCCTGCACATCCTGGACGTCTTCAGAAAGAGCTTGCTGCACCATGTGGAGAAGCCCAATATCCCGCATGAGCAGGACGAGGGCGGCGAGAAGATAATCCAACCGGCCGTCGAGCTCAACTATGCCAGGATTCGGTTCAAGAAGAGCAAGACCAACAGTCTCAGGGACATCTCCTACGCCAGGGGGGTCCTGAGGCTCCCCGTGATCGAGGTGGATGACATTACCGAGTCTGTGTTCCTCAACTTCATCGCACTCGAGTGCTTCCACATTGGGGTGGGTACAAGGTCACGACCTACATCTCCTTCATGGACGACATCATCGCCAACGAGCGGGACGTCCAGCTACTCCAAACCCATGGTATCATCCACAATGCCATCAGGAGCGAAAATGCGGTCACCGAGCTGTTCCACTCGCTGTCCAAGGATGTGGTGCTCGACCTTGAAAGCAGCCTCGACGCTGTGCACAAGAGGCTCAAAAGGTACTGCCAGAAACCCTGGATCATGTGGAGGGCTAATCTCATCCGCACCTACTTCAGTAATCCTTGGCTTGTATGGTCTCTTATGGCCGCCATCTTCGCCTTGGTGCTCAGCATAATTCAGACCGCGTACACCGTGCTCACCTACAACCCGAATTCTCAGTTTCCCACTCTAAAATAATCTCTCTTTTTTTTTTCTTTTCTTTTTTTTCCATATTCTGGTTTTTCTCCTAATGGCTGATGCTCGATAATTATCTTTTGATTGGTCGGCGATTGTAGTTATAAATGATTTCCACCCTGTCTTCAGTCATGTTCATTTCCCTCTTAAAATGTTTTGAACGATGGACATTTCGCTGATTATTTATCATTATCAAGTGATGATTTCAGTCTTTTTCATGTTTGTCCAATTTGGATAGGTAATGTGAAGGATGATCAAGTTTTAGACAAATGAAATCTTCCATTGCCACATTTTCTTCTTGAATAAATTCGTGGAGAAGTTGTCGTGAACTCAAGTGAAAAACAAGTATGGCCTTCTAAGTCATCTCTAATACTCAAATTTCAAAGTCATCTGTGTATCTCCCAGTCTCAAGCCATCAATCATTAACACGGGGAACAAACTTATGTCTATACATGAGAAATAAATATATTGAAAATTCCTGTTCTCGAAATAAGCTGCAGTGTATTGCTAATTATGTACAGAGAAAAGCCCACTAATTTGGAGAAAACTGCAATTGTCTGACCTTAATGAGCGGGGCTCATTTTTTTTTTGTATGAACTGCAACGAACCACAATTTAAAAGATGAAGTTTTTAGATGCTTAACGAACCACATTTCAAAAGGCGAAGTTTAGGTGTCTCTATAAATATTCAGCGATGGGGGGTGTCCTTCCAGAGTAGCAATAGCTGAATATCAAGCTTCCTATAATCTTCCAATTCGGATTAAGCTCAGCCGCTGTAAGAAGAGTTATCAATTATGCAACATTGTCACGTAATAGTTCCAATGTTTGTAGTTGAAATAGGGAAATATCCTGTGATAATTTTTTGGGAGCAGGAAACTAGGCTGAGATCCAGAGATTGACATGGACAAAGTCAAGGAAAACTTCTGAAATTATTTTAATATTGAACCTTAAACGTATAATATTTTCGAATTGAATATCTTTATAAAGAAGAGCCTTTGTCTCATGGTAGCCTGCTCTAGTCCCCTTACAATTACTATTTAATTATTTAAGTATAATTTTTGGACTAACCTAACCAAGAATGGAATCACATTACATAGGATTTGAACTTATGACCATGGGGTTTTGGAGCTCACCCTTGCGGGATCATGATACTTTGTCCCAGCCATTGTAGCACGTGTGTTGACTAGGGCATAAGGGGTATGATGACTTGATGTCATCCTCACATTTCCCCGGCTTATCACCAGCAGTTTCATTGTTTATTCATCATTCAGTTTGATGACCTAAATCAGATATTTGTATGAGTGAAAGAAAATAGCTTAGAAATTAGTAGTAAATCTTTATGAGAAGCAGACATGTTATCTCAAGACGCCTCCAGTAGAAGTCCTAAAGAAAAATGGCCAAGACATTCAAAGCGGCAACGAAATTAAATTGTCGAGAAAAGCCATTATGAAAGACCAGAATATGTGGAACATAAGACAAAGACATAACAAGGACAAGATCCTCCCTATATCACAAAATAATGAGAAATGATCGCGTGATAGTTTTTAATCTACTGTTATAATAACACTCTATTTTTTATCACAAAAAATCAAATAACTAATAATTATAAATTTATTGTGGGGTCCATTTATTCAAGAATTTATAACTCACAACGAACTGTTATTCTTACAGTAGCCTTATGCTAGCAAAGCTCCAAAACAAGTATTCAAATTGTAAAATCTTGACGAGTAAATATGGGATTGAGGGAATCCACAATACTTTAACGTCAGGTATCTTAAAGCGAAAAGAATGCCAGCTACAAGAATGCTCACACTCATTTAACTGCATGTGTAGAGAACCTCATTCGCATGCATGCCTGTTACGACAAAGCAAATGATAGATTGATTGATAAAACTGTCCGCAGAACTGATGGCTGATTGGGATAAATGACCGAGGCAAAAAGTAAATCACGAAAAAAAGAAAAAAAGTCTACCCGGTGATCATAGTAAATCTCCGTTGGGTAAAATAAAATCTCCACAATACTCAATTCTCTCACCTTAAAATGGACAATCACACGTGAAAAGGACAAGTCATCCACGCATGTAACCACGGCCACCGATGAACTGCATGCGCATTTTTGGAATACGGAAAGCAGTAAAAAATTAACAATTGTCCTTGTCGTTATAGAAGGCCGCCACATTATATTTGAGCGAGCTGTGTAATTAAATCACTAACATAACCATAGAAACAAGAAAACAATGAATAAACTATATGGCTTTGGCCTTTTTAACAACAGGAAAAATAATTTCTTTAGTTTTTAGGTTTTCCCTATGAAAGGTAAGAAAATTTTGGGGTTCTACGATATTTAATTTCAGGGAATGCTAGAATATCATGGTGTGTGTGACATCTGGATTTTTGCTCGATAGAATCATGAGTCTCAAGCAATTTGCAGTCATCGCCGCAGCACCAAACTCGTCACCAAACTACGTCATCCGCATCACCGCCGTGTCTTGCCAATTGTGCCTCCCCATCACCAACCGTCACACCTAAATCACGCCACCTCGCCATGCTACCGTGTCACCAAGACTGGCACTTTGGCGCCACTAGATGCACCCCAAGCCATGTCACTTGGCCATCTCTATGCCGCCACCAATCCCATTGTTTGGCATCAAGAAGCCTCGCCTACAACCAGATTTAATCGGTAATGGGTAGAACGCAGCAAGAGTCAAACTAGAACGTGGCTACAAGATGGACAGATTAGAGGATTAATCAGCAGAAAGGGACACTAAGCTAAAGAGCACTCTTCTATCTGGTACGTTATGCTGTTGGTCAACACTTAGATTAAGCAGTGGAGACCGCATATTAAGCAAGCAGCGAGCAACCGTCTTCTATTCTACACGCCCGACCCTCATTCAAGCCAAACACCCTCTTTATCCTCTCCAACTTGTGCAGCAACTTTCTGTTTTGCGCGCACAACCGCGGCGTTTCATGCCGTCCAACCGCCCAACAATGCCCTCCATCCACCCCCACCTGTTGAATCTTGCGGAAACGTGGTACAAATATAATTTACAAAATATAACTTTCACTATTACAATATTTTCTCACACCACATACAATACTTAGACAACTCTACACAATTTCTCTCACTCACGTGCATACATAGCACACTCTACTCAACACACTCTCAAGACCCCTACACACACACCCACACACCCCCTTGGACTTCTTACTCACACACTCTTAGTTGGACACTCAAGGGGCAAGAACTCCTATTTATAGGAGGCGAAGTGGCTTTCTACACTATTCTAGAAGTATTACTTTATTATAGCTTGACAACTAGATTTCTATGGAGAAGTCTAGAAGTGGTGCAACTTATGGATTTTGCTAGAAGATTCTGGAGAAGGGAGAGATATGGAGAACTCTAGAGAGAGATCTAGAGAACTCCAGAAGAGGGAGAGGCGGTGATCTTCAACACCACCCAACCCCACGCATCGCGCCGCTAGTCGCTCCACATCCCAGTTCGTCTCAAAGCATTGAGCAAATAGCGAAGGACCGAGGCCACCACAGCACCACCGCACAACACCAGCCGCTCCTAGAAGTTTGAGGCAAGTAAATTGCTTCCCATTTGTGCTATGTAGGCTGATTTTTGTACATCGAGGTCGATTTCCTAGAGTTTTAATCATCTTGGTTGATTTCACGATTTCACGCCTAGTTGTGTTGGTCAACAGTTTCGGAGAATGTGCACTGCAAGTAGTGTTGAAGTTCGAGGTCACGAATGTTTTCGGGTCAGTTTACTGTAGACAATGATTTTACCAATTTTGTGCTAGTTTTTGTGGAGGGAATTTGGTGAGACTTTCTTCACGAAAGTTGCTCATTATATCTTGTTTTACGACATACCTTAATTTGGATTTTTCGTGCTGCGTACGTGGAAAATATATTTGATAAATTACGTGGGTCCAAATTTGTCTTCATAAACAGTTACTGGACCTTTACTCGGTTTCCATTTTCTACAGAATACTTGACAAAAGATTTGGAGTAGTGTCCCCAGGAAATTTTAAACTGCAGCTTACACAATAATAAGAATTTTTTTCATGATTTTTGGAGCACAATTAGGCGTCCGAAATGCTTATTCTCGAATTTGTTGAATCCTGGAAATTTACTGTGTTTTGACCTGAAGTATATAAAATTATCAGGACTCATACAAGCTCAAACGGGCCTTGAATTCTCCATGAAAAACATTCTTCGGAGACTCGTCCAAATTGTGTTAAAGTTTTGTGATTTTTGGAATTGATTTGCTTGGCGAATGCCCTTGATTTCTACGTATGGGTGAGCTGCCCTTTTTCTGTCGATTTTGGCTAAACTCCCTTTTGTAACCCGTCCTTTTGAACTAGTACTACCAACTAAATGTTTGTATCACTTCTCTGGTTTACAAAGGATAGTTGAGGGTGGACATTGAATTGTTCCCGTACATTAACTCAGTGGATGGAATGTTTAAATTGAAATGTTGAATTGTTGCACCATGAGATGAGTATGTGATTGGGGAATGCAGTTGGTCCTTAGGACGACGATGCCTCAGGTGGTAATAGGGATGCACGGAGGCATAACTAAGTTCCTCCAAATGCTTGGGGGTATAACACGGTTTTCCCAAATATCCTCACAATGCCAAATGAGTGTGAGATGCCCTGGGGGTAACAGGTTTTCTCAGAAGATGATGGCAGCTAATCCATAGCAAATATGATCATTGGCATTTTCAGATTTCATTTGAGCTTTATTAGTTTACTATTTTCAAAGGAAATGTTTTTCACCTGCTATTATAATTTTGAAAAAGGTTCTCTATCAATTTGATTTCAAAATGGTCTTCTATATTTTATTCTAAACTTTCTCGTATGTGTCGTTATTGACATATGTAGTATGGATTGGTTGGTAGTTTGCTTGTTGAGTTTATACTCACTATTGGTGGATTATTATTTTTCAAACGAGTAGACATGTCACTGTTACCTGTGTCCCCCATGATCCTCTACGATGCTTTGATAAATTTCACGTGGCACCAAACTAAGCTACACGACCCCGACTTTCCCAATGTCACCTTCATCCGTGTCATTGCACTATCGACAATCGATACTAATCTACCATCAAGCCCGATGCTTATTGGGTTTGTTGTCGTCTACACTCGGATCAACGGGGATGGAGATAGCAGGGTTGAATATGACAAGTGTTAGGACTAGAATTAGCACCTAGAGGGGGGGGTGAATAGGTGATTAAAGCGATTTCAACAATTTAATCCGAATGAGTGATTAAAGAATTAAAACCAACAATCGTAGCAAATGAAAGTAATTAAAGATAAAAGGATTAGGGATAGAGAATCAAGACTTCAGATTTATAGTGGTTCGGCTTAGACCAAGCCTACGTCCACTCTCCCGCATGGACAACCCTTCTGGCTGGATTTCACTAAGAATCAAAAAGAGTGATTACAGTCTCACGCTCTTGAGTCCACAGTGTAGAAGCTCTACTACACTTCCTCAAGGTCTCACCACAATATGATCTCTCTTTTGATTACATATAACGCTCGACGAATAAGATCACAAAATAGAAAAGGAAATTCAGACTTTGGAATTCTTCTATCCGACACCCTTCAACAACTGGAGCATCTCTCTTATATACTTCTTCATGCCTTCATTACCGTTGGCACCTTCCAAAGAAGTTCTTCCAATCAACCCGTTAGACAGAATCAATTAGAGAGATCTCGAGCTCTTTAAGGTAAGTGTTGATAGCCCATCAATCCTGCTCGCCCATACAATCAGGATCTTGGTTTCCATAAGTAGATCCTTCCAAATATAAGTTGCGAAATTTTTAGAGAATCTATACATATTCGAATACGAAAATAAGATCTTCTAGTGCTGAATCCAGTAGAAAGATATTCTCTAGCCGTTAGAGTAAAAACCATATAAGATCAGAATAGAAGTTGGTCTGGAGACTGTCCATGAAAGTAGACTTTGAAACATGAGTCTTGCTAGCTTCAGACTTTGATCTTCAGACTTTGTCAATAGAGTCTGTAAGTCTTCAGACTAGACTGAGGAAAATGTTTTGTCAACTTCAAAATACTTTAAGAGAATTTATCCAACAATCTCCCCCTTTTTGACGGTGACAAAACTTTCCTGTGGATTTAAATATTATTGCCCTGCAATACAACTTTTAGGCAAGCATTGATATCTCATAAAAGATTAGAATAAAAATAGTAGAAGTTATCCTGTACGCAGATGTCCTGTACACAGACTTACCCTGTACATAGATCTGCATCCACAGAAACCTCATTAGTCATGTGCAGATATTACTATCTTTATCTAATTTAATAGCTTAAAGTAATGCAATAATGAGCACACATTCAAAAAAACTCAAGATAAAGTCAAAATATCAATCACAATCATAACAAATAAAAAATGTTTAAAAATGAAGATTTGGGAAGATTTGGTTTGGTTTGAGGATAGAGTCTTGAAATTTTGGTTTGAGAATAGAGTCTTGAAATTTGCTTGAAATTTGCAAAGTCTTCTCCCCCTTTTTGTCAGCATTAAAAAAATCAAGGAGCACGAGAAATGCGAACAAGTTGAAAGTTCTCCATAGACTTGACAGTTCCTTCTAGCTTCCTCAAATCTTCCTGTAGTTGAGTAAGAGCAGTGCCTTTGGCAGTGTCCTGAATCTGACGCTGAATCTTTTTAAGCTGATCATGCATGGTGATGAACATTGCATGATTCTCATTCTGCAGAGTCTGAAATTCATACCCCATAGAATAGATTTGGCCTTTGAGCTTCAAGATGATGTCAAGCAACCTTCCAAAATCTCCTGAATTGTCAGTCTGAGTGCTTGCGTCAACTCGGTCTAATGGTGGAGTCAAGCCAGTATGAATATCAGCAGGGAGATCAATATTTGGAGATGATGCCTCTCCCTCAGGAAACTGAGCAGCATGAACATCTTCTACATCAGGAGGTGATCGACTAACACCTATTTGGGTATCTCCCTCTGTAAAAGTCAGTAGAAGAGGAGTACATTCTCTTTGGGTATCTCCCCCTGTTTCAATGTCTTATGGAGGAGAAAAGTACTCTTCTTTCTGAGGAGTTTCCTCAGTGACAGGATGTCGTTGATCCTCTTTTTCTGCTGGAGAATCTGTCTTTGCCGGTTCTTCCCCTTGTTCTTCTTTTTCTTCTTCCTCTTCTTCTTTTTCCTCTTTCTCTTCTTTCTCTTCTGCAAAATGTTGTTCTGGAACAGCTGAAACAGGTGCCGAAAATTGAGAGACAAGAGCAGAGATGGGCAAAGCATCCTCATCATCTTCATCTTCCAAGATGATTGCCCTTCTCTTCTTGATAGGACTAGTCACCGGTTCCTTTCATTTTCTCTTGGCCGCAGAAGAGTCTGGTCTGAACTTAATAGGAGTCTTCTCCTTGAACTGTTCCAGCTTCTTGCTGAGTTCGTTCAGACGCATCTTTGTTATCATCCTCAGTCCGATGACCATTTTATCAATAGTCTTCACAGAGAGAATGTGAGAAGGCTGAATGTTCAAGTGTCTGAAAAGATGAGTGATGAGAGCAGCATAAGGGAGTTTTTCCTTGTCTTTTGCCATGGACCTGTACATGTGAAACATGATAATGTGTGGCAGAGAAAAATTAAGACCAATTTTGATTGCATACATCAACTTAGCCTCTGAGATGGATATATCTGTCTTTGATGTTGATTTAGGTCTAAGACAGTTGATCACTATCTTGTGAAGCAGGGTGTTTGTTGCATTCATCCTGGAGTAGGAGAGACGACCTTCAGCAATTTGGTCTCTCGTAAGTTCTAGAGTTGCATGACTTACAGTCACATAAATTGATTGAAAAGAACCTCTTTCCACACCAATTACATCTGCCAGAGTGTCCGTATCAACAACATATTCTCTATCTCTCACACTGAATGAAAAGCTATTCGCATAAAGGAAACTGAGATTGGAATAAAAATATGCTGTTAATTCAGAATAAGCCACATCACATTCAGTACATAACTTATGAAGTTGAAGTTTCTCAAACTTCTCTCTCAGATTGATGCTTAATAAATCCAGAAAATCAAAGTCCACCGTCCGTGGATTCATCACCCCACGCTTCAGCAGTTTCTCATACATCTTCCTGTGTCCGTCTGATCGAAACAGTTCATCATTCTTTCCTCGAAGGTTTGCAGCCACACCCATCCAAGGTTTAAAATGTATAAATATTTTCTCATCATCATCATTTCCCTCTGGTTGATTTACACTACTAAACCTAGGGTCACTGGGAAAGTTTGCAAAGACTTTTGCTGCCGTTCCAACAGGAACAATGTCTGATCTCTCCATTACAGTGAGAAAGTGTGTCTCATTTGTGTAACCTTTTTCTTTCAGAAATTCATCAATGAAGGTCATTGCAGGACCTCCTTCCTTCAACGCAGAATAAAGCCTATAAACAAAAGTAGGCTTGAGTGATCTTACAGGTTCAACATCTTCAAGAACTTCTTCTGCGTGTTGAGGGCAACGATCATGAGGTCTAGTTGAGGAAGTACGTTGTTGAGATCGTTGAGGAGTCTGTTCTGTTGGAAAGTCACTTTCTTCTGTGAGATCGAAGTGCGTAGGCCCCTCACCAGAGCCCTATGGTCCCATGTTTGCTATCCTTGAGGATTTCCTTTAGTAAGACATTGTCGCTTTCTTGGAGAAACTTTCACACTTGTGTCGCAAGAAAGTTAAAAGCTTTGAGACGTAGAAATTTGGGAGAGAAAAATACAGAGGAGTGAAAAGCTTTTGAACTAAGGTTTCTGGGTAAAGTGAAAACGAAGGAGAATGAGTATATAAAAGATAACTGATACGGGGTAACTCAAGCGTCGCAATTTGGAAATATTAAGAATTTCATTTTAAAAAAAATAACTGCCTTAATAAATCGATAACCACCATTTTTTAAATTTAACTGCCTTAATAAGCTCAATTAGAGATAAACAGACAATCTTACCTATTCGAAATAACAGTTTAAGTAAATAAATGAACTTACAATCGTGTCGATTGGTATTTCAAGTCTACAACATTTTGAGTTTGATACTCTGTCAGACTTTAGATTCTGAGTCTGAGCTTCAACATTCTTCAAGAGATAAAATATTGAGCCTTGAGCGAATAGACTCAAATAAGCTTTTCTCAAGTGGCTTTGTGAAGATGTCTGCCAGTTGATTCTTTGAGTCTATAAATTGTATCAAGACTTCTTTGTTCAGAACATGATCTCTTATAAAATGATGTCGAATCTCAATATGTTTTGCTCTTGAATGTAGGATGGGATTCTTTGTAAGATTAATTGCGCTGGTATTGTCACATTTGATTTCTGTGCAAGAATCTTCAATGCCAAAGTCTTGTAGTTGTTGTTTTATCCACAGAATTTGAGAACAGCAACTTTCAAGGGCTACGTATTCTGCTTTAGCTGTTGAAAGAGCCACGGTACTTTGTTTTCTTGAAAACCAAGATACTGACCTGTTTCCAAGCAATTGACAAGTACCTGAAGTGCTTTTTCTTTTAACTTTACAACCTGCAAGATCTGCGTCTGAATAACCAAAAAGAGTAAAGTCTCATTCTTTGGGATACCATAGACCAATCTTAGTAGTAGTAGCAACATATTTAATGATACGTTTAGCAGCAGTTAGATGAGATTCCTTAGGATCTGATTGAAACCTAGCGCATATGCAAACACTAAATAATATGTCAGGTCTGGATGCAGTAAGATAAAGAAGTGAACCAATGATACTCCTGTATAACTTTTGGTCGATTTTCTTCCTTGCTTCATCTTTGTCTATCTTCAAGGAACTTGACATTGGTATGTCAGTCTTTTTGCAATTTTCCAGACCAAACTTTTTAACAAGTTCTTTTGCATATTTCTCTTGATGAATGAATATTCCTTCCTTTAGTTGTTTCACTTGTAGACCAAGGAAAAATGATAGTTCACCCATCATGCTCGTCTCAAATTCATCCTGCATAGACTTAGAAAATTTCTTGCACAAAGTCTCATTAGATGATCCGAATATAATGTCATCAATATAAATCTGAACAAGTAGAAAACTTTTACTATCCTTTTTAATAAACAAAGTAGTGTCTACCTTTCCTTTAGAAAAGCCATTATGAATTAAGAAATTATTTAGCCTTTCATACCAAGCTCGAGGAGCTTGTTTCAATCTATATAAAGCTTTCTTCAGTCTGAACACTGAGTCTGGTTTCTTTGAGTCTTCAAATCCAAGAGGTTGTTCCACGTAGACTTCTTCTTGAATAAATCCATTCAGGAATGCGCTTTTGACATCCATTTGAAATAACCTGAAATTCTTATAACAAGCAAAATCAAGTAGTAATCTGATTGCTTCTAACCTTGCTACTGGAGCATAGGTCTCATCATAGTCTATCCCTTCTTCTTGCGTGTATCCTTTAGTCACAAGTCTTGCTTTGTTTCTCGTTACTTTTCCTTTTTCATCAACTTTGTTCCTGAAAATCCATTTAGCTCCAATAACTGATTTACCTTTTGGTTTAGGAGTCAATTCCCATACGTCGTTAATACTGAATTGTCTGAGCTCTTCTTGCATTGCTTCAATCCAGCTTTTATCAGCTAAAGCTTCTTCAATATTTTTGGGTTCTATCTCAGAAATAAGAGCAACAGCACTAGACTCTTCTTGCCTTTTGGATTTTGTTCGAATTCCCTCATTAATGTTTCCAATAATGAGTTCTTCAGGACGACTAGACTTGTGCTTCCAGTTACTAGTCAATCTGATAGATTGTTGATCTTTTTCTTGAGTAAATTCTTCATCAGTAGCTTGTTGTACTGATTCTGAATTAGTAACTGCTTCAATGGAGGTAGATCTAGCAGAGTCTGGAACAGATTCTGAATCTTCAGTTTGAATTTGCTGAATTTGTGGAGAGTCTTGAAATTTGACATTCATTGATTCTTCCACAGTCTGAGTCTTCTTGTTGAATACTCTAAAGGCTTTGCTTGTAGTTGAGTAACCAAGAAAGAATCCTTCATCTGATTTCTCTTCAAACTTACCAACACGATCATTTGCATTCTTTAGAATAAAACATTTGCAACCAAATACTTGAAAATAAGAAACTATTGGTTTCTTTCCTTTAAAAATTTCATAAGGGGTTTTCTCAAGAATTGGCCTTAAAAACACTCGGTTTATAATATAGCAAGCAGTTGAAACAGCTTCAGCCCAAAACCTTGAAGAAATTTGATTTCCAATTAAAAGAGTTCTTGCCATTTCTTATAAAGACCTATTCTTCATTTCCACAACCCCATTCTGTTCTGGTGTATATGGAGAGGAGAATTTGTGTTGAAAACCAAATTCATTACAAAATTTAGTAAAGTCTTGATTTTCAAACTCACCTCCATGGTCTGTACGAATACTCAAGATAGTGTGACCTTTCTCATTCTGCACTTTCTTAGCAAACTTTGAAAAGAGAGAGAAAGTCTCCGACTTACTTGAAAGAAAGTAGACCCAAGTAAATCGTGAGTAATCATCCACAATTACTAGACAGAACCTTTTTCCACCAATGCTTTGCGTTCTGGTAGGTCCAAACAAATCCATATGCAGAAGCTGCAATACATGATTAGTGGAAACTTTATTTATTGATTTGTAAGAGTTTCTAACCTGTTTACCCAGTACGCATGGTGTACATAGATAAGACTTTGAGTAATTGAGAATAGGCAATCCTCGAACAAGTTTCTTGGTAGAGATCTTGTTGATTTGCTTCATATTGGTATGGCCTAGCTTTTTGTGCCATAGATTAGCTTCATCTTGTACTGATATTAAGCACTGTGATCTTTCTTGATTCACATCCAGAAGATAGATATTTCCATGTCTTCGTCCAGTAAAAGATTGAGTAAAGTCTTTACTGATTCCAGAGCACGTTTCTTCCTGGAAATTGATCTTGAAACCAATATCACACAACTGACTTATGCTAAGCAAGTTGTAATTTAATCCTTCAACTAAGGAAACATTTTTGATTAACAAACTTCCAATCTTTATTGTTCCTCGACCAGTAATTCTTCCTTTGTTGTTACCACCAAAGGAAACTTTTCCTCCGTCTATCTGGACAAGTTTTATGAAGCAACTTGAGTCTCCTGTCATATGTCTTGAGCAGCCACTATCAAGATACCATTTAATCTTCCTTTTGATAGTAACCTGCAAATAACACAAATTCAAGCTCTCTTTGGTACCCATATCATCTTGGGTCCAGAAGTGTTAGAACAATAGACAGTCTTAGCCCAGCTCTTTTTAACAGGTCTCCAAACCAAATGACATTCTTCCTCAAAATGTTCTGAGCTTTTACACTTGGAACATTTCAAAGCATTTCTGCCAACAGGTTTTACAAAAACTTTCTGGAAATGATTCTTATAAATAATTATGGCTGGTCTCTGTTTGATTCTTTCCTTTACCTTTGAGAAATCAATTAGTGGAATTGTTTCAGAAGTCATATCAAGACCTAACTTATCAAAGTATGGTCTTTGTATCGAAAGAATCTTATCCAACTTTTCAGAACCATTTGAAAATCTTTTTGATATGTTAGTAATATCATTTTTCAAAAGATTATTTTCATTTGAAATAAAGTCTGAGTTTTCTTTCACAACAGCAAAGTCCTTTTCCAACTTTTCAAACTTTTCTTTCATAAGTTTTTTCCTGTTGCTTAAATGTAGAATTTTCCATTTTTAATTCGGAGATCCTCTTGAGAGAGGTTTTTAGACTAAGACAAAGTTCATCAATATATTTAGAAACCTTGACAGGAATTTTTAGGTTACTAACCTTGAGTTCACTGTCTGAGTCTGTGTCTGAATCAAGGTTTGAGTCTGAATCTGATTTTGCTATTAAACAGATATTGGCATAATCGTCATCACTTTCTTCACATTCAGTATCACTCCAAGTCTTTGCTTTGAGTGCCTTCCTGTATTTCTCAGTCTTTCCTTTTCTCTTCTTTAACAGAGGACAGTTGGGTCTGATGTGTCCATTTTTCTTGCATTCAAAGCAAGTCACTTCTTTGTTAGAATCATCTTCCTCTGTTGATTTGTTTTGAAACCTTTGTGAGCTTTGTTTCTTCCAATTGAATTTCTTTCCTTTTCTGTTCAACTTTCTGAATCTCTTTATCATGAGTGCCAGTTCTTCATCATCTAGATCTTCTTCAGAGTCTGTAGCATCATAATAGTCATTATATTTTAAGGCAATAGATTTCTTACCGTTTGAATCTTCCTCTTTGTTGGTCTGTTCCACTTCATAAGATTGAAGAGTCCCAACCAGTTCGTCTACAGAGAGTGGAGCAATCCTCTGCGTCTCTCTTATTGAGATTTTTATGTAATTCCAGTCTTTAGAGAGTCCTTGTAGGAGTTTATTGACCTTCATATGTCCTGAGATTGGATGTCCCTGATATTCAAGACCATTCACAATTTCAGTAAAGCGACTAAACATGTCAGTTATTGATTCTCCTGATCTCATCTTAAAGACTTCATATTGTCCCAAAAGAATATTGATCTTCGTTTCTTTCACACGATCAGTTCCTTCATAGGTAATGTGAAGCCTATCCCAGACTTCTTTTGATGTATCACAATAAGATATTCTGTTATACTCAGTTAGGGATAAAGCACAATATAAGGAGTAAAAAGCTTTGGCGTCAAGAGTCTGTCCCTTGGTGATTTCTTCTCGAGTCAGTAGAGTGGGATCAACAACTTCTTTTCCTCTCTCTGATTCTGATGCAGCAGCAGGAATGATTCCTTTATCAACCACTTCCCATTCCAAAGGATCTTTCGATCTTAGGAATGCCTTCATCTTATTTTTCCATATGCTGTAGTTTTTTCCATCAAAGTATGGAGGTCTGGTATTGCTTTGACCTTCAACCAACCCTGTAGGCAACATACTAGCCATAGATCTTTTACTCAGAAGTAAAGACACTTCTTATGAACGAGTACACTTGCTCTGATACCAATTGTTAGGACTAGAATTAGCACCTAGAGGGGGTGAATAGGTGATTAAAGCGATTTCAACAATTAAATCCGAATGAGTGATTAAAGAATTAAAACCAACAATCGCAGCAAATGAAAGTAATGAAAGATAAAAGGATTAGGGATAGAGAATCAAGACTCCAGATTTATAGTGGTTTGGCTTAGACCAAGCCTACGTCCACTCTCCCGCACGGACAGCCCTTCTGGCTGGATTTCACTAAGAATCAAAAAGAGTGATTACAATCTCACGCTCTTGAGTCCACAGTGTAGAAGCTCTACTACACTTCCTCAAGGTCTCACCACAATATGATCTCTCTTTTGATTGCATATAACGCTCGAAGAATAAGATCACAAAATAGAAAAGGAGATTCAGACTTTGGAATTCTTCTATCCGACACCCTTCAACAACTGGAGCATCTCTCTTATATACTTCTTCATGCCTTCATTACCGTTGGCACCTTCCAAAGAAGTTCTTCCAATCAACCCGTTGGACAAAATCAATTAGAAAGATCTCGAGCTCTTTAAGGTAAGTGTTGATAGCCCATCAATCTTGCTCGCCCATACAATCAGGATCTTGGTTTTCATAAGTAGATCATTCCAAATATAAGTTGCGAAATTTTTAGAGAATCTATACATATTCGAATACGAAAATAAGATCTTCTAGTGCTGAATCCAGTAGAAAGATATTCTCTAGCCGTTAGAGTAAAAACCATATAAGATCAGAATAGAAGTTGGTCTGGAGACTGTCCATGAGAGTAGACTTTGAAACATGAGTCTTGCTAGCTTCAGACTTTGATCTTCAGACTTTGCCAGTAGAGTCTATAAGTCTTCAGACTAGACTAAAGAAAATGTTTTGACAACTTCAAAATACCTAAAGGGAATTTATCCAACAACAAGGACCAAAGGACGAGAATAGCATTTTTGGAAGACTAGGCAGTTTGGATGAATTAGACAATCATGTAGATATACGGTATCATGGTTGGAGTGGTACAATTGATGGAATTTTCATACAGTCCAAAGTAGGAATATTTCGGTAAATCCCCAAACCTGACCTAGGTCGCCCAAGAATCTAAAACTAAAGGAAATGAAATTGTCTTGATTTATATTCTTGCGTGCATTCTTTGAGTTTCGTATGTCCTGGGTGATTATTGGTCTATATATGTTTCCACATGCCTAAAAAGTGGATTTAGATAGTCACCTTAGCTGGGACGTGCTGGGATGTCACAATGTGACCATATGACGGTCAAAGGATAGCTACAAAAGTTATCTTTCTCCAACGCAACCGCATGGAAATTACCAAGCAAAACACAGATATTTCTCCCTCTCATGGAAAATGTGTGGCAAGGTTCACCATCTACTTTCCAAGTTAATGGTATGGTTAGCCAAACATAGTCGAGCGGGAATAATATAGGAGGGAAGGATACGATTGTGCAAGTCAAATGCACATATGTCATAATAGACATGTAACTAGCGTCAAGCACGCTCTATGCGTGAATGCAAAGTTAAATAGGTTTATAAGAAAAAGACTAATAGACCGAAAGTTAACTCTAAAAAGTAAAAATAGAAGGCCTTTTTTCTAGAAGAGGAAATTGGTGAAGACTCAGATAATTATCATTAGCCAGCGAGCGCATAAATGGTGGATGTGGATAAAATGAAGGCAGTTAACTTTTTCTTATTAAGGATGGTTTTGGAAGGAATAAAAAGCGAGATAAAACAAGTGTAATGCTTAGCCAACCGTACCGTTAGCTGGAAAAAGGGACGGTGGGTCCTCAGCCACACATCTTGGATGAGAGAGAGGGAGACTTGTCTCTTGCTTGAAAATTTCCTAGTGCTTGTGTAAAGGAAATATCCTTTGACTGTCACACCGTCTCGCGGTGATGCTAGCACCACTCATAAAACAATTTTGACTTAAATGTCTTTGTGAATATTAAGCTCAAATCTCTATTGTCAAGTATTGACTAGCAGATAACTTAGTTGGAAAGCAATGCCCAAGGGATGGCGGAGCCCACTTGTCCATATCTTCTCCATCGGGAAAATTATCCAAAAAATCTTAAACTTATTATATTTTTATTAATTCAGTCTCAAACATTTTAATTTTATCATTGAGTCCTAATTTTTTATATGATTTTTCAATTGAATCCATCCTGCCAATTTAGTTGGAAATTGCTGATATGGACATTGAATATTTTATGTAACGCGACTGACACTGAAGTGGATAATTTTTAATAATATTTTAATTTTTTTTCGTATTCATTTTATTTATTTTTCTTTTCTTTTTCCTTTTTCTTTTTTTAAAACCCTCACCTAGCGACCAGCCACAAGTGTCATCCTTTGGCTGGCAAGGGTTGTGACACCCTTGCATCACCCAAGCGAAGTGAGGGCATTGCGGTCCTAGCCTAGACTAGGCAAGGGCATTGCGGCCCTGGCCGACCAAGGGCAAGGGTCATGACCCTCACTTGGATCTAGGCGAGGGCCAACGTCCTCACATGTGGCTAGTGAGGGCATGGAAGCCCTTGCTCGTGACTAGCTAGGGCAACAACGCCCTCACCTAGGGAGGGCTAGCCTACGGTTATTAAAAGAATGATAATTTGAAAAATATTAAAATATTAAAAAAATTATCAACGTTAATGTTGGTCGTGCCATATAAGATGCTTGCATTCACATTAGTGATTTTTGATTAAGATTGGCCAAATGAACTTAATTGACAAAATGTGAAAAAAATTAAAATTAGATCTTCATTGACAAAATTGAAGGACTTATGATTAAATTAATAAAAATATAATAAATTTAGAACTTTTTGGACAATTTTCCCTTTATCTATCAGCTTCTGCCTCTATAATTGCATTCCACATACATCACTCCATTACATCACAAGGATGCGCCGTCCGATGGGGCCTTGTTCCACTACTGTTTTGTTGTTGCATATATTCGTGACGAAGAAATACACATGGGGAAGTCATTCTCTTTTTGACATACCTGCCTTTGGAATTTTTTGCCAGTCTAAAATCATGAAAATTCTCCATACAAAAATTTTTGACTACACATACGCATTTGTGTATCTGGTGGCATAGAATTTCGGACATGCCTTGCTTCGGGGGATTATTTTTTTTTTCAGAAACAAATCGATATGGATCTGATCAATTGCAACAGTTGGTCATGTGGGTCCCCTACATGATGTCCATATATATATATATCACATAATCAACTATTATGATTGCATTTGGTTCACAAAAACGGTTCTTTTATTTTTATTTTTTATTTTTTTGGTCAGTCCACAAAAACGGTTCTGGGGAAGGATATTTTTAGGCGAATCTCTTTGGCTCGTTCGATCAATAGCCCATGATCAGGGATATCTAAGTGGTGGGTAAATCTATTGTCAATCTGGCCGAATCTGGTCAGAAGGTTCCTTAAGAGTTTGACAGGACTCCTTCGTATCTTTAGTATCAGACGATGAATTTTTTTTTTTAGGGATTAGCACATAATTGCTCCTTTTTCTTAGGGAACCGATACTAATCGTCGGAGGCTAATCTTGGCTTTTGAGGTGAAGCGCATAATGGTCCGTGCCCGATGTGCATCCTTCACTTAAAATCCTGCAGCTTCTTCTAGGGTTACATTGTGTTGATACAGTGCCGACAACCAAAAAAATCATTTAAACTAAAAACTTCACGAATAACGTAATGGACAAAGTCATTTATAACATGATAGGCTTGTAAAATTACATTATTTTAATCAACATTGACTTAATCTAGTACAATGAATTTGGTAATGACTTCTTTATCTGGACAACATTTAAATAGTCTCACATTTAAATCTCATGAAAGATCCATGATGACTTTGACTCGTGCTCCCAAATTTTTGTGCCTTAATGCTAATGAATATACTTTATAACTTATACTTCCCCAGCTTCACAAGGATTCTTCTCAGGGCAGTAGTAGCGTACTGCTTCAATCAGCTCTTCTTTTTTTAATCAGTCTTTGGTCAAGAAAGGAGTGTCCTCCATTTGGCTTATTTGGACCAAAACTGAACGTGTTGCCCGGGCGAAAGGGACCTGGTATGAGGTCATCAATGTGAGTAATTAGAACTTAACGTGGAAAACCGATTCATCAAAATTATGTATTCATTTGCGACTCAAAAAAATGATGTATTCATCTGTTCGGTTGATGGAATTAGTCGCTATTGGATTAAATCCACGTTCCACAAGAAATATGTATTTAGAGTTTGCTAATTATAGAAGTTATAATGGATCTATGTTCTTCTTGATTGGAGCTCATAAGCAGTTATAATGAATTAGAGCTTTTCTCAATTGGAGCTCAGAAATGCCTGTAGTCGATTGTATGAAACAAGTGGAAGTATTTGAGTTTCACACAAGAGGGTTACAATCTGTCTTGTGTATTGTCTGAAGTTAATGAATGAGAAGTTTTAATTTTGTCATTAGCTAACCGTGCACACATAAGAACATAGCATCACTATTTGTGGTCATTTTTTTGTTTTTCTTACATGTGATGTATACACGAAAGAAGTGCATTGAGTACTAAACATGAAACTCAATTATTACCAAATATAACAAAGAAGTACTATTTTAACTCTAGTATCGCGTGAAATATGCAAAGTCCGTGCCCAAATCGGCATCCAATGTATTCAATATGCATACAAGCCCTTCGATTTAAAGAGACTCTGGTGAAATTCATCAAATTCAAAGGCTAATACACGGTCGGGAGATTACGTGCTTTGCGGGCTCTGAATTCGAATCATCTCGCACGAAACGTGAGTTACACGCGCATGGCTTGTCCCCAAATACCTCTTCACTCTTCCCATCCGTCTCCGTAAATTCTCCTCCTCACACTCCTTTCAGCTTAAGAAAATAGAACGTAAGACACTCCAAAACAGGAACCATGCCGCCGCGGGATCTGTACGAGACCAACTGGATCGTCGAAGTTAACGAGAGCCTCAAGTGCATGCCCCCCGACGAGCAACGGCACTGGAAGAAGCGGTCCATCTACAGGGTTCCTGCCTGTGTCACTGACCTCAACCGCAAGGCCTTCCAGCCACAGGCTGTCTCCTTTGGCCCCTACCACCACGGTGAGATCCACCTCCGCACCATGGATTTTGCCATTTTTGTGCTAGTTTTTGTGGTGGGAATTTGGTGAGACTTTCTTCACGAAAGTTGCTCATTATACCTTATTTTACGACATAACTTAAATTGGGAATTTTCGTGCTGCGTACGTGCAAAATATATTTGATAAACTACGTGCGTCCGAATTTGTCTTCATAAACAATTACTGGACTTTTACTCGGTTTCCATTTTCTACATAATATTTGACAAAAGATTTGGCCTAGTGTCCCTAGGAAATTTTAAACCACATCTTAAACGATAATGTGAAATTTTTTCATGATTTTTGGAGCACAATTAGGCGTCCGAAGTGCTCATTCTCGAATTTGTTGAATCCTTGAAATTTACCGTGTTTTGACCTGAAGTATATAAAATTATCGGGACCCATACAAGCTCAAACGGGTCTTGAGTTCTTCATGAAAAACATTCTTCAGAGACTTGTCCACATTGTGTTAAAGTTTTGTGATTTTTAGAACTGATTTGCTTGGCAAATGCGTTCTACAGATGGGCGAGCTGCCCTTTTTTCTGTTAGATTTTGGCTAAACTCCCTTTTGTAATCCGTCCTTTTGAATTGGTACTGCCAACTAAATGTTTGCATCACTTCTTTGGTTTACAAAGGATGGTTGAGGGTGGACATTGAACTATTCCCCCCATACATTAACTCAGTGGATGGCATGTTTAAATTGAATTATTGAATTTTTGCACCATGAGATGAGTGTGTGATTTGGGAATGCCATTGGTCCTTAGGACGACAGTGCCTCATTGGTAATAGGGATGCATGGAGGGATAACTAAGTTCCGCCAAATGCTTAGGGGGTATAACACGGTTCCCCCAGATGTCCTCATGATGCCAGATGAGTGTGAGATGCCCAGGGGGTAACGGGGTTTCCCAGAAGATGATGGCAGCTAATTCACAGCAAATATGATCATTGGCATTTTCATATTTCATTTGAGCTTTATTGGTTTACTATTTTCAAATGAAATGTTTTTCACCTGCTATTACAATTTTGAAAAAGGTTCTCAGGCAAGTTAATTTCAAAATTGTCTTCTATATTTTATTCTAAACTTTCTCATATATGCCGTTATTGACATATGTAGCATGGATTGGTTAGTAGTTTGCTTGTTGAGTTTATACTCGCTATTGGTGGATTATTATTATTAAGATGAGTAGACATGCCACTGTTACCTGCGTCCCCCATGACCCTCTATAGTGCTCAAATAAATTTCACGTGGCACCAGACTAAGTTGCATGATCCCGACTTTCCCAATGTCACCTCCATCCGTGTCATTGCGGTATCGACAGTCGATGCTAGTCTACCATTGAGGCCGATGCTTATTGGGTTCGTCGTCGTCTACGCTGGGATCAACGGGCGATGGAGATAGCGGGGTCGAATATGACAAGGACCAAAGGACGAGAATAGCATTTTTGGAAGACTAGGCAGTTTGGATGAGTTAGGCAATCCTGTAGATATACGGTATCATGGTTGGAGTGGTACAATTGATGGAATTTTCATACAGTCCAAAGTAGGAATATTTCAGTGAATTCCCAATTTACCTGACCTAGGTCGCCCAAAAGTATCTATAACTAAAGGAAATGAAATTGTCTTGGTT
Organism: Eucalyptus pauciflora; assembly: GCA_007663325.1. Taxonomy (NCBI): domain Eukaryota; kingdom Viridiplantae; phylum Streptophyta; class Magnoliopsida; order Myrtales; family Myrtaceae; genus Eucalyptus; species Eucalyptus pauciflora. Next base: position 1,299,082 of record VMYD01000402.1, read on the forward strand.
TATATTCCCGCGTGCATTCCTTGAATTTTGTATGTCCTGGGTGATTATTGGTCTATATACGTTTCCGCATGCCTAAAAAGTGGAAAGATTTGGATAGTCACCTTAGCCATGACGTGCTGGGATGTCACAATGTGACCATATGATGATAAAAGGATAGCTACAAAAGTTATCTTTCTCCAACGCAACCGCATGGAAATTACCAAGCAAAACACGGATATTTCTCCCTCTCATGGAAAATGTGTGGCAAGGTTCACCATCTACTTTTCAAGTTAATGGTACGGTTAGCCAAACATAGTGGAGCGGGAATAATATAGGAGGGAAGGATAAGATTGGGCAAGTCAAATGCACATATGTTATAATAGACATGTAACTAGCGTCAAGCACGCCCTATGCGTGAACGCAAAGTTAAATAGGTTTATAAGAAGAAGACTAATAGACTGAAAGTTAACTCTAAAAAGTAAAAATAGAAGGCATTTTTTCTAGAAGAGGAAATGGGTGAAGACTGAGATAATTATCATTTTAGTGGGGCCAGCGAGCGCATAAATGGTGGATGTGGATAAAATGAAGGCAGTTAACTTTTTCTTATTAAGGATGGTTTTGGAAGGAATAAAAAGCGAGATAAAACAAGTGTAATGCTTAGCCAACCGTACCGTTAGCTGGAAAAAGGGACGGTGAGTCCTCAGCCACACATCTTGGATGAGAGAGAGGGAGACTTGTCTCTTGCTAGAAAATTTCCTAGTGCTTGTGTAAAGGAAATATCCTTGGACTGTCACATCGTCGCGGTGATGCTAGCACCACTCATAAACCAATATTTTGACTTAAATGTCTTTGTGAATATTAAGCTCAAATCTCTATCGTCAAGCATTGACTAGCAGCTAACTTAGCTGGAAAGCAATGCCCAAAGGATGGGGGAGCCCACTTGTCCATATCTTCTCCATCGGAAAAATTGTCTAAAAAATCTTAAACCCATTACATTTTTATTAATTCAATCCAAAACCTTTTAATTTTATCAAATTAAGTCCTAATTTTTTTATATGATTTTTCAATTAAATTCATCTTGCCAATTTAGCCGGAAATTGCTGATATGAACATTGGCCATCTTATATGACACAATTTGCGTTGAAGTTGATAATTTTTAATAATATTTAATTTTTTTCAAATTTATTTATTTTATTTATTTTTCTTTTATTTTTTCTTTTTTTTTAAACCCTTGCCTAGCGACTGGTGACAAGTGTCACCCTTTGGCTGGCAAGGGCTGTGACGCCCTTACATCAGCCAAGCGAAGTGAGGACATTGCGGTCCTAGCCTAGACCAGGCAAGGGCGTTGCAGCCCTGGCCGACCAAGGGCAAGGGTCGTGACCCTCACTTGGATCTAGGCGAGGGCCAACGTCCTCACATGTGGCTAGTGAGGGCGTGGAGGCCCTTGCTTGTGACTAGCTAGGGCAACGACGCCCTCGCCTAGGGAGGGCTAGCCTACGGTTATTAAAAAAATAATAATTTGAAAAATATTGAAAAAATTATAAAAAATTATCAACGTCAACGTCGGTCGTGCCATATAAGATGCTTGTATTCACATTAGTGATTTTCGATCAAGATTGGCCAGATGAACTCAATTGAAAAAACATGAAAATTTTTTAGATTTTCATTGACAAAATTGAAAGACTTATGATTGAATTATTAAAAATATAATAAATTTAGGACTTTTTGGACAATTTTTCCTTTATCTATCAGGCTATCAACTTCTGCCTCTATAATTGCATTCCACATACATCACTCCATTATATCACAAGGACGCGCCGTCCGATGGGGCATTGTTCCACTACTGTTTTGTTGTTGCACATATTCCTGACGAAGAAATACACATGGGGGAAGTCATTCTCTTTTTGCCGTACCTGCCTTTGGAATTTTTTGGCCAGTCTAAAATTATGAAAATTCTCCGTACAAAAATTTTTGACTACACATACGCATATGTCTATCTAGGGGCATAGAATTTCGGACATGCCTTGCTTCAGGGGATTTTTTTTTTTTTTTGGGAGCCAAATCGATATGGATCGCATCAATTGCAACGGTTGGTCATGTGGGTCCTACATGACGTCGATATATGTATCCCACATAATCAACTATTATGATTGCATTTGGTTCACAAAAACGGTTCTAGGGAAGGATATTTTTAGGCGAATCCACTCAGAAGATGGGCGAATCTCTTTGGCTCGTTCGATCAATAGCCCATGATCAGGGATATCTAAGTGGTGGGTAAATCTATTGTCAATCTGGCCGAATCTGGTCAGAAGGTTCCTTAAGAGTTTGACAGGACTCCTTCGCATCTTTAGTATCAGACGATGATTTTTTTTTTTTTTAAGGATTAGCACATAATTGCTCCTCTTTCTTAAGGAGCCGATACTAATCGTCGGAGGCTAATCTTGGCTTTTGAGGTGAAGCGCATAATGGTCCGTGCCGGATGTGCATCCTTCACTTATAATCCTGCAGCTTCTTCTAGGGTTACATTGTGTTGATACAGTGCCGACAACCAAAAAAATCATTTAAACTAAAAACTTCATGGATAACGTAATGGACAAAGTCATTTATAACATGATAGGCTCGTAAAATTACATTATTTGATCGTAACATTGACTTAATCTAGTACAGTGAATTTGGTAATGACTTCTTCATCTGGACAACATTTAAATAGTCTCACATTTAAATCTCATGAAAGATACGCTCAAAATAGGCAAATCCATTATGACTTTGACTCGTGCTCCCAAATTTTTTTGCCTTGATGCTAATGAATATACTTTATAACTCTACTTCCCCAGCTTCACAAGGATTCTTCTCAGAGTAATAGTAGCGTACTGCTTCAATCAGCTCTTCTTCTTTTTTTAGTCAGTCTTTGGTCAAGAAAGGAGTGTCCTCCATTTGGCTTATTTGGGGACCAAAACTGAACGTGTTGCCCGGGCGAAAGGGACCCGGTATGAGGTCATCAATGTGAGTAATTAGAACTTAACGTGGAAAACCGATTCATCAAAATTATGTATTCATTTGCGACTAAAAAAAAATGATGTATTCATCTGTTCGGTTGATGGAATTAGTCGCTATTGGATTAAATCCACGTTCCACAAGAAATATGTATTTAGAGTTTGCTAATTATAGCAGTTATAATGGATCTATGTTCTTCTTGATTGGAGCTCATAAGCAGTTATAATGAATTAGAGCTTTTCTCGATTGGAGCTCAGAAATGCCTGTAGTCGATTGTATGAAACAAGTGAAAGTATTTGAGTTTCACACAAGAGTGTTACAACCTGTCTTGTGTACTATCTAAAGTTAATGAATGAGAAGTTTTATGATTGTGATTAGCTAACCGTGCACACATAAGAACATAGCATCACTATTTGTGGTCATTTCTTTTGTTTTTCTTACATGTGATGGATACAGGAAAGAAGTGCGAGTACTAAATATGAAACTCAATTATTGCCAAATATAACAAAAAAGTAGTATTTTTAACTCTAGCATGAAATATGCAAAGTCCGTACTCAAATCGGCATCCAATGTATTCAATGCATACAAGCCCTTCGATTTAGAGAGACTCTGGTGAAATTCATCAAATTCAAAGGCTAATACACGGTCGGGAGATTACGTGCTTTGCGGGCTCTGAATTCGAATCATCTCGCACGAAACGTGAGTTACGCGTGCATGGCTTGTCCCCAAAATACCTCCATTCTTCCCATCTATCTCCATAAATTATCCTCTTCTCACTCCTTTCAGCTTAAGAAAATAGAACGTAAGACACTCCAAAACAGGAACCATGCCGCCGCGGGACCGGTACGAGACCAACTGGATAGTCGAAGTTAACGAGAGCCTCAAGTGCATGCCCCCCGACGAGCAACGGCACTGGAAGAAGCGGTCCATCTACAGGGTTCCCGCCTGTGTCACTGACCTCGACCGCAAGGCCTTCCAGCCACAGGCTGTGTCCTTTGGCCCCTATCACCACGGCGAGATCCACCTCCGCACCATGGAGGACCACAAGCACCACGCGCTTCTCCACTTCCTCAGGCGGTCTGGGAAGCCTCTCGATCCCTTCCTCGAGTCCCTGAGGGAAGTGGCGTGGGACCTCGAGGAGAGCTACGACGCACTGGACCTGGAGTGGAAGGAGTGCGGTGGTGAGGGCGCAGCAAATCGGTTCCTGAAGCTGATGATAACTGATGGATGCTTCATGCTTGAGATTCTGAGGAGCGCGACACAGGCAGCGGATGACTATGAGCCTGACAACCCCATGTTTTACACCCACAGGATGCTTTCCATAATGCCATACATATGGCCAGACATGCTGATGCTGGAGAATCAGCTGCCGATGCTAGTGCTGGATCGGCTGGTCGCCGTCGAGTGTGATGGCAAGGAGGTTAGTTTCTTAGATTTTGCTTTGTCAGATTCACTAACAGTACATCTTGGTGATCACAGATGGGCTATGTGGACCTCACATGGGATCCATCAAATCAAATACTCCAAACCTGTTGGATGCATGATTCGATCAACTAAGAACATGATTACTAAATCTATCACCACTATTTGAAACTTCTTCTTCTTCTTTTTCTTCTTTTCACTTTAACTCAAGTACAACTGATATGACAACGATCTCACATTCAAATGCACTGACTTCACACCGACAACTCAGGATGACGAATACATCAACAGGCTCATCCTCAATTACTGCTCCCCTGGCAAGCACACGGTGAGGATAGGCAAATGCCTGCACGTCCTGGACGTTGTCAGGAAGAGCCTACTACTCCATGAGAAGCCCAAGCTGGACAAGGTGGGGTGTGAGGGCCTTCTGTTAGTCCGGTCAGCCACTGAGCTCAATAAGCATGGGATCCGGCTCAAGAAGAGCAAGACCCACAGCCTCATGGACATCTCCTTTGCTGGCGGGGTCCTAAGTCTGCCTGAAATCGTGGTGGAAGAAGCGACTGAGTCCATGTTCCTCAACCTCATCACTTTTGAACGCTTCCATGTTGGGACCGGGAAAGAGGTCACGTCCTACATCTACTTCATGGACTACATCATCGCCGATGAGTGCGATGTCACGCTTCTCCACACCTTGGGCATAGTCCTGAATGTTCTGGGGAGCGACAGGGAGACCACTGAGCTGTTTCGCTTGCTGGCCAAGTACACAACTATTGAACCCAACAGCAGTCTCATTGCTGTGTGCAATAAGGTCAATGAGTACTGCAACAAGCCCTGGAACAAGTGGAGGGCTACTCTCATTCAGACCTACTTCAGGAGTCCTTGGGCTTTATTGTCTCTTGTTGCGGCTATCTTCCTCTTTGCACTCACTATAATTCAGACCGTATATGCCATGCTCTGCGATTGAACCCACAATTTGCCTCTCTGTAAAATAATTTTCACCTTCCAGTGATGTTCATTTCCCACTTTGAATATACCGAATGATGGACATTTGGCTGTTCGTTTATCATTATCAAATGATGATTCTCTTGTTTTAGTCTTCTCGTATTTGTCCATGTTGGAAATTGTGATCCATTTTCCAGTTTCTATAGATGTCTCCTCAACTATGTCACGAATGGCGGTGGCTGAAGAAAAACATGAACGTGGGAATGCAAGCAAGCATCAGCATAAGAAATACTAAGCAGAAGCCAAGTTGGAGAAGACTTAGGTGGGAAACATTGAAAAAAAAAGTGAACAAGAGTTGAGGCATCCACGTGAAGAATTCACGAAGGAAGTTGCCTTACACATGTCAAAAAAAGTGGCTCGATTAAGAGTCAAATTGTTGTTGCGTGTAAGTCGGTTAAAGAGCCTATCAATAGAGCCTACGTATGCTAGGCCGTGCGTGTGGGGTTTAGCCCTCCACCAAGTCTGTGGAGGAGTAAGCTTACTGTTCATATCCTAAACTCCTCCACCAACACCTCCTTCAACTATGTTTGTAATACCCTTTTCATAAACTAATGAAACTATCCTTGTCCCCTAAACTTTATTTATGACCTATCTTTGTCCATTCCTCTACATCAACTAGACCATACGCGTACACATTGGAACACACAACTAATGCCAGCAGTCCAATTATGTGAAGGATGGTCTAGTTTTAGGCAAATGAAATCTTCCATTGCACCATTTTCTTCTTGATTCAAATTTTAGCAGGTTTCAACGAATTTGAGTGAACAACAAATTTGGCCATCAAAGTCATTTCTCTTCCCCGTCAGCTTCAAATTTCAAGGTCATCTATATATTTTCCGGTCGTCAAGCAATCAATCATTAACACAAAGAACAAACACACTTTTATACTGAGAAAGAAATATTTTTAAACTTCCAACATCCTTCCCAAGATAGAAAGAGCAAAGCTATAACGGTTCCAAATCGCCATTATAGAATCCTACATCAAAAGAAGCTAACAACAAGCTATTAATTATCCAACCAAAACAAAATTGTTAATTATGTATGTGGAATGTTAAGATTATGTCTCCAATTTGAGCAGGTTATCCAGTTTGAAGGGTTTGAACAATTGGTTGTTATTGATAATTAACTCTTGCTGACCCAATTAAACATTTATTGTACAGAGAAAATTCCAAAACAAAAATATTAATTAAATTTCATATAAGTATTAAGAGCATTTTAATTAAGTCCGTATAATATTGCATTAATGGACTAAAGCGAGGGGGGTTTGAGCTTAATTGAATTATGTTAACTAAGCCTATGACAACAAGCATATCTTGATATTCACAATCAAAGTACATAGGATCTGCAAAAAGCAATGACAGTGGAAGGTCCATCTTACATGTATTTAAAAATAAATGGATGAGTCAAAACCCAGTAAATGAAATCTCTAACTTTTAGGCAAAAGATTATCTTACTACTTAATTTGGTACCGACAAATTACATGAGAGACAAGCACAAAATATCATGTATGACAAAAGTAGGAGTATAAGAAGATAGTGCATTTACTCATAAATTTGTCATACATGGTTATTTACTCCATCTGTTTAGGGTAAATGATCATCTCAATTTTCAGCTGTTGGAAAAATTAACATGCATGTTAGGGAATCAAGAACTTTGTAATCTGCCAGCTACGAAAGGGCACGGCATCTCCTGTGTGATGGCGACTGAACTACTCCTCAGACGGTGAAACCTGTCAGATCCTTCCTGGAGGAGTGATTACAACGTTTCCGTTGATTTGATTTAATTAATGTTTATGAAATAATATCATCCCGAATGAAATTAAAGGAATATATAATCTTTTTATCAACAATGTTTGACATGCGAAAATTTTGTTCAATTAACTAGAAGCATTTTGAAAGTATGTTTTTCTCAATTCAATAAGAGTGGTCCATAAGCTCTATTTCATCGATATAAAAAATAGAGGACATTGTAATGTAAAACATGAATGGGAGACAAATCATTCTAAGTCGAGTTCAATGCATATATTTTATTATGCTTTGAATTTTGCATGATTTCAATGTGATCTTTTGAGTTCACACGTCCTTCAACCTTTTTGTATATGGGAACAGAAAGTTTGGGAGAAGAACATAAAGAAGTATAATGGAGGGGAGAGAGAAAGAGATTTTTGTCAAAAGAAAAGGGAAAATTAAAAAGAAAAGAAAATGGAGGAAAAGTTGCTTTGAGAAAAGTTCAAAAGCTGTCATACTTCTTATCACCAAAAATGTCTTAAAAATGTTGGAATCTTGACTAGAACCTCTTCACTCTCGCTAGGAAGTAGATAGGAAGGAGATATAGGTCGAAGGGGAAAATTTGATTACGGAACCAAAGGTGGGCCAACCCAATTTAAGATTTAATAATAGCTGGCTAGAGTGATTAAGGTAATCAAAATGACATATATCTATTTAGTACAAGAAAATATTGGGTGGAGCTGGATCTTCACGAGAGTCACACTTACTCCGTTCATTGATCATCATGTGCTCAAATGGAGCCCACTTTTAGTATATTTGGCAAATCTTTATGTTATGTCTCGCTCGTGTGACAAATTTTTATGCCATGTGTAAGGAGAATTCAAATCCTGCATAAACTGAATATTTTTAAAGCCAGACTTGGGAAGAAATGTTGCATTCTAACTAGAGGTGGCAAATGGGTGGGTCGGGTCGGGTATGGGTCGACCCATATTTGACCCATTTAACCCGTTTTGACCCATTTAACCCGTTTTGACCCATATTCTTGTAGTGTAGATCTAGTAACCATACCCGACCCAACCCGTATTCAACCTATACCTGACCCGACCCGTATTGCTAAAACCTATTTATTGTTAAAACATTTTTATGTAATACAAATCTTTTAACGATTTTCATGCAATGCAAATTTAATGGAAAATTTTTATAATTCTTTTTAAAATATTCTAAAAAAATTGAATTTTTAATTTTTTTAAATATTATTTTAATCTTTTTAAATATTATTTTAATTTTTTTAAAATATAATTTTTATAATTTTTTTTTTTAATAATTTTTTTTTCTTCATTCCTTACTGGCAGTCGGCAGGGCGACGACCAGCCGCTAGCCGGCAATAGGCCTCGCCAGATCGGCGAGGTCGAGGCCCCACCCAACGTCGGCGAGCTTGAGCCTCACCAGATCCGGCGAGTCTCGGCCTCACCGATGATTGGTGAGGCTCGAGACTTGCTGGATCTGTTGATGAGGCCGAGACTCGCCGGATTTGGCGAGGCTCGAGCTCGCCGACGTCGGGCGAGGCTTGATCTCGCCAGATCGGCGAGGTTGAGGCCCCGCTTGACGCTGGCGAGCTCAAGCCTCGCCAATTGTCAGCAAGGCGAGACTCGTCGGATCTGGCGAGGCTCGAGCTTGCCGGCGTTGGGCGGGGCCTCGGCCTCGCTAATCAGGCGAGGCCTATCGTCGGCCGACGGCCGGTCGTCGCCCTGCCGGCTGCCGGTAAGGAATGAAGAAAAAGAAAGAAAGAAAAAAATTGAAATAGGAAAAATAATTATAATTTCGATTTTTTTATTAAAAAAACATTTTTATAAATTTAAAAAAGCCAAGGGTTTAAACTTTAAAATGAGTTTCCTTATAACCCATTTAGACTATTTCTTTTTGTGTTTTACATTTACTGACCCATTTCTGACTCATATTTAACTTTCACTTGACCTATTTTTTACCCATATTTAACCTTCACTTGACCTATTTTTTACCCATATTTAACTTTCACTTGACCCATATATGACCAATTTAACTAAAAATGGGTCATAATATGGGTTTTTGACCCATATTGCCAGCTCTAATTCTACCTCCTTTAAGCAGGGTATATTTGCCTGTGAGATACTTAGGCCCACCATTAGTTTCAGGAAGGCTTTAACGTTGATGATCGCAAAGTGCTTACTAATAAGGCAAAAAATATTGCAGATTTAAATCACTAACAGTCCATTTGGTTGCGGCAATGGAATAAGGTTGTAATGTAATAGCGTGGAGAATGCCCATTCCCCACCTAATGTAATAACGACCTTTTAGCAACACTTTCTACATACAGTTAGAAATCGCGCACGCCACACAATTATAATGAGCGCATATGGCACGTTTTTCCACCTCCCAGCATGGTTTGGTTGGGAAATCAACCACCTTCTCTAAAGCCAAAGAGCTGCAAAATCTGAAGATTGAAAAATGTGAGCAACTTGGTTAACTTGAACGATCCACAAAACATTCAACTTTATCGATACACATTTGATTTCACGAAGCAACTCATGTTAAATCTTTCCAGTAGTTCATCTATCAGATTCTACCCGATGTCTTAAATGTCGATAAAAAGAGGAAATTCACCTTCACAGAATGGCAGCTCCCTTATAGTCACAGAGAACAGGGCATTCGGCAATACAAGCTCATCCCTCGAATGGGTGAAATCAGAATCTCAGAATACTCGCAATCCACAACTTTCACCGCAACAAGATTGAATTGTGAAACACAGTTCTGCAAATTAGCCTACTAGGTCCTTCTACTGTCACGTATCGACAAACAGCTAACTTGGCTGGAGAGCAAGGCACAAGGATGGATTAGAAAATAAAAAACAAATTCCTGGAAGTGAGTCTATGAATAGAAGAGCTTCGTACATGATCAAAGATGGGGGAGCTCACTCGTCCATATCCTCTACTTCATTGGCTTCCGGCTCTATCTCCGCATGCCTGAGCCGACCACATACATTACACTCCATCGTCCATATAACTCATGAAGAAATACACATGGGAGACGTCGTTCTCTTTCTGCCATACCCGCCTTTGAAATTTTTTGGCCCATCTAAAATCGCGAAAATTCCCCATATAAAAATTCTCGACCGCTTATACACATGCGTGTATCTATGGGCCTAGAAGCTTTTGAACATGCCTCGCTGCAGGGGATTTTTTTTTTCTTTCGGAGCGAAGTCCATATGGATTGGATCAATTGCAACATTTGGTCACGTGGGTCCCACGTCACATCCACATGCATATTTCCCATGATTAACTATTATAATTCTATTTGCTTTACAGAAACGGTTCTAGGAAAGGACATTTTTAGGCAAATCCAGTCAGAGGATGGGCAAATCTCTCAGGGAAAAGGCTAGCATAACCGTCCTTTGCAAAGTGACGGTCTCAGGGTCAAAGGGAGGCCATAAACGTATTTCGAGGAAACCGGGAGACTTCTTCAACCGGTTCCGATTTTTGACCGTATGTTTCCTATTTATCTTTTCTCTTTTTACTTTTAAGTTTCCTTTTTACAAGCTCAATTAAGAGACAAAATCACAAGAAGACCCACGGAATCAATTTTTTTGAATACGAAGAAATAAAATAATAAATTAGCTACCGTAATATGAATAATTATAAGCAGCATATTATTATCACTTACTAAAGAGAAATTGTCAATGTCGTTATATAGATCTATTAAATTTAAAAGATGAACCAAAAAACTTCATGTTCTATGGTGTTGTGACACTTTCATCACTATCATCTTCGTTTGCATTGTTCATCTTATCTTCATCACTACCACTATTTTCATTAGTGGAGTTACCTTTAATTCGAACTCTATCCATCTGAACGAAATTAGAAGAAAAACTTAAGCATTATATGTCTAAAGTATATAGATACAAACTAAAATTCAACGACAATGAATACCTCTTACTTTCTTGCAATCAAGAAGCGGAATTAATGAACCTTTATCCATAGTTAAGATTATTATATAATAAAAATAGGGAAAATGCTGAGATAACAATGCCGTTGGTTTTGAATAGGAGCGGCCATACCTCAGCCACACAGTTTCCATCTTCAAAATTGGAGAATTGCTTAACAGATTTCCCGTTTTTTATTATATAGAAATACATTTTCCAAAGTAGGTCATGATCAAATTTGTTGAGGAAATATTCAAACAAGATTCCAATTATCTAGAATCATTAAAGAAACAAATCAAAGTAATAATATTTAAACAATAAGAAATATACGAAGAACTCAGTTGCTACTTTTAAAATAGTGGATATTATTCTCTGGCCAAAGAATAAGATTATAGTTCCCAAAAGAATAAAATAACTTAATAAAAAAAATAGGCATGTAATTATTCTGTATAATTTGAACTCCCGATTATTGTATGATTTTGTAATCTAAAAAGTCGTAACTATGGATAAAGGTTTGTTAATTCTACTTATTAATTGTAAGAAAGCAAAAGGTATTCATTGTTGTCAAATTTTACTTCGTGTCTATATATTTTAAACATATAATGCTTAAGTTTTTCTTCTAATTTCATTCAAATGGGTGTACTTCATATTAAAAGTAACTTCACTAATGAAAATAATGGTAGTGATGAAGACGAGATGAACAATGCAAATGAAAATGATAGCGATGAAAGTGTCACGACACCATGGAATATGAAGTTTTTTTTTTTTTTAATCTTTTAAATTTAATAGATCTATATAATGACATTGACAATTTCTCTTTAGTAAGTGATCATAATATGCTGCTTGTAGTTATTCATATTGTGGTAGCTATTTTATTTTTTATTTCTTCATATTCAAAAAAATTGATTCCATGGGTCCTCTTGTGATTTTTTTTTCTCTCAATTGAGCTTGTAAAAAGGAAACTTAAAAGTAAAAAGAGAAAAGAAAAATAGGAAACATACGGCCAAAAATTGGAACCGGTTGAGGAAGTCTCCCGGTTTCCTCGAAATATGTTTATGGCTTCCCTTTGACCGTGAGACCGTCACTTTGCAAAGGACGGTTATGCTAGCCTTTTCCAATCTCTTAGGCCCGTTCGGTCAGCAGCTCATGATCAAGTATATCTGAGTGGTGGATAAACCACTTGTCAATTTGGCCTGATCTAGTCGGAAGTTCCTTATCAAGAGTTTGACAGGAGTCTTTAGTATCGGAGGATGAAATTCTTTTTGTCGATTAGCACATAATTGCTCCTCTTAGAGAGCCGATACTAATCGTTGGAGGCTAATCTTTGCTTTTAAGGTGAAACGCACAAAGGTACACCTCACTTAAGATCCTTCTGCTTCTTTTGGGGGAACACCGTCTTGACATAGCGCCAACAACCAAAAATCTCATATGTACTAAAATCTCCACGAATAATGTGGGGGACAAAGTCATTTAAAACACATGATAGGCTTGTAAAATTACATTTATTTTAATGTAACATTGACTTAACCTAGTACAATAAGTAGGTAACCACTTCTTCATTTGGACAACATTTAAATAGTCTCACATTTACAACTCATGAGTCATTCTCCTAGGTTGTATCATTTTCCCCCTTCTTACACACGATATGTGTTCCCTAACGCTAATGAATTTACTTTTTATCTTATACCACCCCAGCTTCACCGGGATACTTCTTAGAGAAAAAGGAAGTGAACTGCTTTTGATCAGTTATTATTCTTTTGTTAATCAATCTTTGAGCAAGAAGGGAATGTCCTCCAGTTGGCTTACTAAAACTGAATGTGTTGCCCTGACGAAAGGGACCCGCAATGAGGAAATCAATATGCGTAACCAATTCATCGAAGTGATGTATTAATCTGATTGGGCGATGAAATTAGTCACTTTCGGATTAAATCTTTGTCTCGCAATATATTTGTGTTTAGAGTTTACTAATTATGGCAGTTATTATGGATCCAAGTGCTTCTCTATTGGAGCTCATAATGGATTTGAGCTCTTTTCGATTGGAGCTCATAAATGCTTGTAACCAAGTGGAAGTATTTGAGTTTCACACAAGATGGTTACAACCCGTATTGTGTGCCATAGCGAGAATTTATATAATTGTCATGAGCTAATCGTGCACACATAACATCATAGCGTCACTATTTGTGGTAATTTCTTTTTCTTTTTCCTACATATGCAGGAAAGAAGTGCGTCGAATACTAAATATAAGACTTAAGTAAGAAATCGGGAATATCTCGAATATATGACAAAAAAATGATTATCAAATATAACAAAAAAAAAAGTACTATTCTAAATCTATTGTCATGTCAGATATGCAAAGTCCGTACCCAAATTGGCATTGCATGTATTCAATCCATACACACGATCGGAGAATTACGTGCGTTGCGTACACGCAATTCGAATCCTCTGGCACAAAACTTTATTCCCCAACCCTCTTCACTCTTCCCATCTCTCTCCATGTCTCTCCATATTTTCACCATTACTCTTACTCCTTTCAGCTTAAAAGAATAGAACACAAGCCACTCGAAAATAGGAACTTGCGGAACCATGCCACAGCGGGACCCGTACGAGACCAACTGGATCGTCGAAGTCAACGAGAGCCTCAAGTGCATGCCCACCGACGAGCGACAGTACTGGAAGAAGCAGTCCATCTACCAGGTCCCGACCTCCGTCCCCGACCTCAACCGCAATGCCTTCAACCCGCAGCCTATCTCCTTCGGTCACTCCCACCACGGCAAGATCCACCTCCGCACCGCCACACACTTCTCCAATTCCTCAGACGGTCTGAGAAGCCTCTCAATCCCTTCCTCGAGTCCCTGAGGGAAGTGGCACGGGACCACGGGGAGAGCTACTACGTACTGGACCTGAAGTAGAAGGAGGTCGGCCGAGAGGGCATAGGGGACTGGTTCCTGAAGCTGATGATCCCTGATGGCTGCCTCATGCTTGAGATCCTGAGGACCGCGACACAGGAGGAGGACGACTATGAGCCGAATGACCCCATATTTCACACCCGCAGGATGCTTTACATCATGCCATACATATGGCCAGACATGCTGATGCTGGAGAACCAGCTGCCAGTGCTAGTGCTGGATCGGCTAGTTGCCGTCGAGAATGATGGCAAGAAGGTTTGTGTTTTAGATTTTGCTGTCATGTTCACCTAACAGTACATCTTGTTGATGACAAATGGACCTCACAGTACATCTTGTTGGTGACAAATGGAACTCACATGAGATCCATGAAATCGAATGCTCCAATCCTGTCGGATGCATGGTTCAAGATCAATCGAGAATTTGATTACTATTATTGGAAATTTCTTCTTTTTCCTTTTACTCAAGTACTATCGATACGACAACAATCTCTCGTTCAAACGCAGTGACTTCACACCAACAACCCAGGATGACGAATACATCAGCAAGCTCATCCTCAATTACTGCTCTGCTAGCAAGGACACCGCAAATAAAGGCAAATGCCTGCATGTCCTGGATGTTGTCAGGAAGAGCCTACTTCTCCATGAGAAGCCGAAGCTGGACAAGGTGGGGTGCGAGGGCCTTCTGTTAGTCTGGTCGGCCACTGAGCTCATCAAGCATGGGATCTGGTTCAAGAAGAGCAAGACCGGCAGCCTCACAGACATCTCCTTTGCTGGTGGGGTCCTGAGCCTCGCCGAGATCATGGTGGAAGAAGCAACTGAGTCCATGTTCCTCAACCTCATTGCATTACGTCAGGACCAGGAACGAGGTCACGTCCTACATCTACTTCATGGACTACATCGTCGACAATGAGTGTGACGTCGCACTTCTTTACAACTTGGGCATAGTCCTGACTGTCCTGGGGGACGACAAGGAAACCATGGAGCTGTTCCACTTGCTGGCCAAGTACACAACAATTGAACCCAGCAGCAGTCTCATTGCCGTCTGCAATAAGGTCAACGAGTACTGCAATAAGCCCTGGAACAAGTGGAGGGCTAATTTCATCGAGACCTACTTCAGAGGTCCTTGGGCTTTATGGTCTTTCATGGCCGCCATCTTCTTCTGCGCACTCGCTATAATTCAGACCGTATATTTCGTGCTCAGGACCCACTCTTTGCCTCTCTGTACAATAATTTTCCCTTTCCAGTCATGTTCATTTCCCACTTTAAATGTACCGAATGATGGACATTTGGCTGTTTATTTATCATTATCATATTATAATTCTCTTGTTTCAAACTTCTTCATTTTGTCCAATCGTGTGAAGGATGATCAAGTTTTAGGCAAATGGAATCTTCCAACGCACCAATTCTTAATTAAAATTTTAATGAGTTGCAGCGAATTTAAGTGAACAACAAAGATGGCCTTCAAAGACATCTCTCTTCCCCATCGGCTTCAAATTTCAGTGTCATCTATATAGTTTCCGGTCATCAAGCAATCAATCACTAACACAAAGAACATACTTTTATGACTGAGAAAATTTTTTTTTGAAACTTCCAACATCCTTCCTGAAATAAAAAGAGCTAAAGATATTCAATGTTCTAGAACGCCATTATAGAATCCTAGATCAAAATAAGCTGACAGCAAATGCTAATTATGTTTAAAGAACGTCGAGAATATCCCTCCAGTTAGGGCAGGTTTCCTAAGTTGAAGGGTTTGAACAGTTACTTGTCGTTGACACCTAAATTTTGACGACCCAATTTAACATTAATTTACATAGACAAATTAGGGATCAACACCACTCCAAAACAAAAATATTACTTAAATTGCATATAGATATTAGAAACATTTTAATTAAGCCCAAATAATATTGTATTGGAGTTAATGGACTAAAGCAAAGGGGTTTTAAGCCTAACTGAATTATTTGAACTAAGTCTGGGATAACGAAATTCAAATGATTCAAGTACAAGCACATCTTGAAATTCATAATCAAAATACGTGGGAGCTCCAAATAGTAGTGGCAATGAGAGGTTCATCTAAAACGTTTGTAAAAATATAGGGGTGAGTTAAAGCTCAGTAAATAAAATCCTTAAGTCTAAATTAAAAAATTATCTTACCACTCAACTTGGTACCGACAAACAAGATGAGTTCAAGATAAGTACAAAATAACCATGTATGACTAATGTAGAAGTAAACGCACTATCTTTCCATCATAATATGCCCATGGAAACCATTAAAAACATTGCATAAGGTTATTCACTCAACTACAAACAAATGGCATATTATTTCATGATGTGTAGATACCGTGTACTAGTCCATTGATATATATAAGTGAGTTTCTAACTCCCACTTGTCACTAGCTAGGACCCATTTCATAGAGGATGAAATCATACATACCCATTTGCCACACCTCTTAGACCATCCATCAAGGGTGTCTTTTATATCGACGGTGATAAATACACAACTGTACATATGCATAATGATTGTCATTTCATCGTCACCATTAACTCGTGAGGGATGAAATCATGCATACCCATTTGCCACGCCTCTTAGCCCATCCATAACGGGTGTCTTCTATATTGATGATAATAAATATACAACCGTACATGTGTGTGATAATTGTCATTTCTTAACATCATACGGAAGGTGATACAAGCCATATCATCATAGGACTTCATGTCCTCTCAACCTTATAGAGAACCATCTCAAATAATAAATATCTAGCTAACTCCAAAGTCTCATACACATACTCAAACAAGATAATTCACTTTGTGGCGAGTGGACCAATACAAAGTTCTTTATCATGCGGCATCATTGACCTACAAATAATTATAACATAACAATTACCACATGCATATGAATAATTTGTCATTTCTCATTCAATTAATCATTAACAAATAATTACAGGCACTTCAACACACGTATCCTCATTCTTTTCTTGCTATGCCATCATCATTTTATTTGAAGCAATAGGTAGGTAATCAGTAACTTAAAAATCGATATTTGCAAATCGACAACTCGAAATGAACACTTAAGAACCAACAACTTTGAACTTGATGTCTTAATCAACAAATTGACAACTTTTTTTTTTTTGGGGTCAGAAAACGAAACTATCATATACGATCAGCAAAAAAGCAGGAGTTTGCCGCTTCAGTACAAATTAAATCGAAAATAACAGGGGGGGAGTTGGCCCAGTTGGAAGGGAGCAGATGATGGGCATGGGCCTTTGCGGCCCAGTCGGCCACAAAGTTCATCTCCCTTTGACAGTAGCTTATCCGCAGGTTAAGGAAACGAAGGAGCTTCGCCGCCGCCTCCGCAAAGAGGGGTCTGTGCATCCATGGAATGCGATTGGGATCGTTGAAAGCTTCTACCGCAGTTTGACAGTCGGATTCAAGCAGGATCTGTTGTTGATTCCATCCTTTGTCAAGCAGATATTGGATTGTTTGACTGACGGCTTGTATCTCCGTTTGTAGGGGGGAAACAGAGGAGGTGTGACTCGCATAGCCACCCAGCAACTTACTAGTGGAGTCTCGACACACACAAGCAACAGAACTTTGGAGCAAAGCTGTGCTGAAAGAAGCATCGACATTGACCTTCAATACGCCCGGATCGGGGGGACGCCAGCATTGATACAAAGGACGACAGCGAGGGTGGTGGTCCTGCGGCGATCTGGAGCCTGATCGAGCAGAATGGTTTGTAGTAAATCCTCCTTGGTCATCTATATCAGAAGCTCGTTGGCGGGTGTTGACTGGGCTCTGTTTTTGCAGACCCTGATGTAGGCAGCTCTCATAGCAGTTCCAGTAAGATCGGGCGAAAGCTAGGGCAGCAGCAACAACCTGGTCTGGATTAGGGATCCGTCGACGAAAAACAAAATGGTTCCTGGCTTTCCAGATGTGCCACAAAACAACAACTGTAATTGCTAGAACCTGTAAGTCTTTGACCTCATCTAATAGTTGTAGTAGCCAGGCATCGAAGCGATGAGTTTGCAAGTTCTGAACTGTGAAAGGCATCTGCTGGTTGGACCAGACCTGAGTAGTCCAAGGGCAATGTAAAAAGAGATGTTCCATAGATTCTGGTACCAGGGAACTACTGTTGTGTTTACATAAGCGACATAGTGGATCCAATAGGACATGGCGATTGTATAAGTTTTCAGCAGTGGCTAGTGCATTATGGCATAGAGACCATAAAAATATGCGTAGCTTGGGAGTAGTCGGCACCTTTCAGATGTTTGTCCAGAGTCTTCTTGGTGATTGATAAGAGGATGTAGCCTGATTGTTCTTGTTACTGCTGTCGCCTAATATGATCTGATGATAGCCACTTTTGACGGTATAAATGCCATTTAAACACCCTTTCCAAATCAGCTGATCTTGCGTGTATTGTGGCTTGATCTGAATGTTGAGGATGTCGTTAACTATGTGCTCGTCAAAGCTGTCACGTAACAGGGGAATCTTCCATAATTGTTGTTCATGGTCGATGAAATCAGCTACTAGATGAGGTTCATCCTTAGGGGCAGGTCCGCCAACAAATTGACAACTTTAGAACTAGACAATTTTGGTTGAAATCGACAATTTGAAATGGGCAACCTTGGTCGGATGTCAAACTTCTTCTAAATCGACTGCTTGAAGTTTGACACATAGAAATGGATAACTTGGATAATAGATTAGTTATTAACAATCGGTGAGTTGATCAGGTAATCGATTTACTTAGAAAGTTTATTGGATTATCAAAATCGGCAAAAACACTAGAATTGGTGAATTAGTGAGAGAACTGACAATTGGTCAAGAAAGGTGATTTATCAAAAACCAATGACTTTCAAAATTGAAAATTTGCTCAGAAATCAATTGAATGACCAAAACTAGTAAAATGACTTGTCAGTTGACACTTAATCAAAATCAAAATCGCGTGAATATTTGTTTTCGTCCAAATTCCAAATTTTTACACTTATCTCACCCAAAATACAACCAAGGCTTTTGGGGAGTCGATCACACACTTTCTATGCCGAAAATAGTTATCAAGTTATGTCAACTAAACATAATATTTCAATGTCTTTATCGAAGCTTGATCGCACTCGGGTTAACATTAGAACTCCGTTAACAATCATCAACCGACCAAATCAAAAGTAATAAATATATTGACCTAAGTTAAGCCTTAGAGTTTCACTTACCTTGAATAAATATTTGGACAACTCAAAGCCTTAATCACCTTCAAGGTAAAATAAACAAGAACAAAGATTAACAGTTCTCAATCTTTTAACAAAACTAGTTTAATAGAAGAGAATAAAGCCCAAGAATTCACCTTGTGAACTCTTGAAAGATGAATTTTGAAGCAATGATAACACAAGTACATAATTTTTTCTTTTACTCAAAACATTTGAAAGTGATAATAGAAGAGGAAAGTGACGGATGATCTTTTTCTCTAAGCAAGAACAAGTTGGGATTCTTTTGAAGCTAAGTTAATCCTAAAGGCTTCATACAATCAAGAGAGGATGTACTTGGAAGACTTACATGAGTTACGAAGGGATAAGAATGTTTAACTAAGGTTAAAAACAATGATAACAATGGATTAAAAGTACTAAGTTGAAATTGAGCAAGAGGTGTTCAAATTAGAAGAGACAAATGGCTCAATTATATGATTCCAAAGTAGACATTTCAACGGGTTACTAAGACATTTAGTATTTCAGTACATAAATAAGGAAATCAGTGTCCATTATAAAGACTAGTCAGAAAAAATATTTTGAATCCACTGAAACTTTTCGTGAAAATTACCAAATGCAGGGAGAAACTGAACTCAGTAGATTTCTAACTTGCTACTTTAACAATACGTAATCTTGGAGTGTATGAATCTCCAACAACAATTATTACGGTGATACATGTTTCATAGCCATTATATATAATCAACTGTGCACAAATGTTTATTAATTTGTTCTTAATGGAATCATTTTCCTAAAACCACGATCACGGAATATATATTTTGAATGTTCCGAGCACTACAACATTTTCTAATCCAACTGGAATTTTTCACATCTTTTCCTACATATCATTAATTGATGTAGGAATTTCTTAATGGCATATTCACTCTCTCTCTCTCTCTCTCTCTTTCAAAGTTTTTTTTATATGTCATCGGATCTTAAACATTTTTATGGTGACATATAGATATTTTGATATTAAATCTGCATGGACAAGTATATTTCAAAGAAAAGATTCCTTTTTTTTCTTAAAAGCTCACCATATGTTGATGATTGAAAGGTTTGATTGTATAAATCAAGCATATTAGAGTACTTATTGCATCGAAAAAATTGAGAAGCGGAATTGAAAAACTCTGTAAGTAAAAAGACTAAATTAGTCATTACGTAATATGATTTTGGAAAACAGTTGGAGTTGAATTTGTTAAAGCTCTTCGAGCACTTTTTTTGGTAATTGATGTTATGTGGATACAGAAGGAAAAAAGTGAAAATATCAAAGCGGACCATCTGATGGGCCTACAAAGTTTTCGGAGGTTTAACTTGTAGTCTAGCAGCCCAACCCTTTTTAAGAACCAAAACTGGCTCGGGTTATTGAGGTAATCAGGAGGCACGTTTGGGCATGCTCATTTAATCCTTTCGAAATGACATGAATGCCTTATCATGTACGATGCTCCCCTTAATATCTTAATAAATCTCGTTGTTGATCTATACAAATAAGAATTATGTCAATGCTGAAACTCCAAGAGAAACACTATAGGCATAAAAGATTTTACCTGTTTTGAAATTCTTTGGCCCTTCTAAAATCGTGGAAACTCTTTATCGCAGCTCTTGAGATCAATCATGAGTTATTTAACCGATCGCTAGATGGTCGCATATAACTCTCTTATGAGATGGCTACATAACAGGCTCTCCCAAACCTTATTGACTTTAGTTGATTTCTCATTTATGGGATAAGAATCCTACGAGTATCATAACTTTCGTACACTTGAGTACTATAACTTGTATGTCATCATTTCTATTAATATTATCTCGAATGTCATACTTTTTAATCGATTGCTTGAGTGTCATAAACATTTTAAAAAATTTCATCATAAGTGTCCTATCACATCGAATTTTCAACACTTGTAGTGAACGTCTTCAAAAAATTATGAGATTGTCACTTCCTCTAAACCCAAAACCAACCTCAAATTTCATTATTCATTGTTAGGAACATCATTCAGCTATCATAAGCCCCAAGAAAATGGAAGCATGACATAAGACAACAATTATTAGATGAGCTCATCCTGTGCTCAGTATTGCAATGACCCACATATCAATTTTCAGTGGTTGGAATTAAGGACTTCATAATCTGCCAGCTATAGAAGGGTACGATCATCACTTGTATGATTGCGACTGAACTGCTCCTCAGAATGGTAAAACACGCCAGAGCCTTCCTACAAGAGCGATTTTGATGTTTCCGCTGATCCAATCTAATTATCTCCTACCAAACAGTATCGTTCTGAATGAAATTAAAGGAATTTATAATGTTTGATATGTGAAAATTATGTTCGATTAAATAGGGACACTTTAAAATTTGTTTTCTCATTTATATCAAAGTGTTCCGTAGGCTCTATTTCATTGATTTTATAAGTACAGGCCATTGACATGTAACATATGAATGAGAGACATATCATTCTAAGTCGAGTTCAATGCAGATATTATGTTATATTTCGAATTGTGCGCAAATTCGATGTGATCTTTTGAGTTCACACTTCCTTTGATCTTTTTATATATGGGAATAAAAGGTGATAGGAAAGAACATAAATAAGTACTGCGGATGTGGGGGGGGGAGAGAGAGATTTACTAAAACAAATGCGAAAACTAAAAGAAGAAAAGAAAATGGAGAAAAAGTTTTTTCAAGAAAAATTTAAAAGTTTTCATACTTCATTATCTCCGAATATGTCTTATTAATTTCAGAATTTGGACTAGGACCACTTCCCTCTCATTAAATAGATAACAAGTTGAATAGAAAAATCTAGTAACGAATCGAAAGGTGACCCAACCCAATTTAAGATTTAATAAAAGCTAGCTAGGGCAGTTGAGGCAATTAAGAGCATATAAAGACAGGCTTGTTAGGTACTTTTAAGATAACATGAATCCTTTATGTA
Source organism: Eucalyptus pauciflora (assembly GCA_007663325.1). NCBI lineage: Eukaryota > Viridiplantae > Streptophyta > Magnoliopsida > Myrtales > Myrtaceae > Eucalyptus > Eucalyptus pauciflora. The sequence continues at coordinate 1,321,209 of VMYD01000402.1, forward strand.
GAGAGCCCCCACCACCTCACGATGGCCTTGCCCAATTGTGAATTGGATTTGTTTTCTTTTTGTCACTTGTAGAGTTTCTTTTTCTTTTTCTTTTTTTTTTGGGGGATTGTCATCTTGAGTTTTTTACTATTGGGGTTTTGCTTGTTCTGGTTTTGAATTGGCAAGAAAAATCTGACTTTTCTTAGGCATTTTAGAATGTTGTGGAATTAAAAAGGGAGGTTTTGTTGTGCATTTTGATTTCTTCCTTTGATGGTGATTCTCTCCCCAACAGCACGAATATTTACTTCAACTTATAAAATTGACTCCATCATACTAGTTTGATTTTAATTTGAGTTTTAATATATCTTTTTGCGAGAATCAAATTTTCTCCATATGAAGCTGATAAAAGATTTTGAATTTGACACAAGATGAGTATAACTTGTCTTGTGCACCACCAGAAATCGATTTATGAGAAATTCTCTGATTGTCATGAGTTAACTAAGCATATATATATATATATTGGAAAATCACTCTTTGTGAAATATTATTTTTATTTATTTATTTTTGCTATGTGAGATGTACATACAGAAGAGGGGCGTTGGGTATTAAAAAGGAGATCTCAAGTAAGAAATTTGGATTATCCCAAAAGTAAAACTTATATATCTATCATCACGTCAAATTCATGAAGCCCGTACCAAAACACCTTAAATGCACTCAATTCAATATGTGGATGGCAACCATGCAATTCAATTCCCACCTTTTTCATGGCACATACCTAAACACTTTTTGTCATATTGAGTTGGGTTTTGCTTGTTCTGTTTTTGAATTGGCAAGAAAAATCTTACTTTTCTTAGGCATTTTAGAAGGTTGTGGAATTAAACAGGGAGGTTTCGATGTGCATTTTGATTTCTTCCTTCAATGGTGATTCTCTCCCAAACAGCACAAATATTTACTTTAACTTACAAAATTGACTCCGTCATGATAGTTTGATTTTGATTAGAGTTTTAATATATCTTTTTGCTAGAATCAAATTTTCTCCATATGAAGCTGATAAAAGCTTTTGAATTTGACACAAGATGAATACAACTTGTCTTGTGCACCACCAGAAATCGATTTATGAGAAATTTTATGATTACCATGAGCTAACTGAGCATATATATATATGTAATTGGAAAATCATTCTTTGTGAAATATTATTATTTTTTATTATTTTTGCTATATGAGATGTAATATGGAAGAAGGGCATTGAATATTAAAAAGGAGATCTCAAGTGAGAAATTTGGATTATCCCAAAAGTAAAACTTATACATCTATCATCACATCAAATATGTGAAGTCCACGCCAAAAACACATTAAATGCACTCAATTCAATATGTGGATGGCAACCATGGAATTCAATTCCCACCTTTTTCATGGCACATACCTAAACACTTTTTGTCTTTATCTGGTGCACAAAGAAGCGACGCACTCCTCACTTGGGCACCTCCCAAACACTCTTCCCACATTAATTTGATTGGTTTGAATTAGTTGCCTTTGATTAAGTCAACATTTTTTACGAGATTTTTGTGAATATATCCAAGTACTTATCAATTGAAGCTTGTTGTGAAATTAAAGCGAAAACTTGCTAAATCTTACAATCAAATCAACACGAAATCACCAGATAAATAAACGAAGAATAATAAAGAAACACTAGATATTTATGTGGTTCAGTGTGAGTATCAGTATCTGCTCCACTGGGAGAGTCAAGCGCAAATATTAATCTTGTGACTAATCTAAAAATTATAGAGTAACAATCACTTACAAGCTCAAATATTTTCCATACCTACATCACACACAAGCCCACAACGTTCATGAATAACATAACTCGATCCCTCTTTCTTTCTTAGTTTTTCGTCCTCGAATGGAAGACTTTTTCTATTTCTTTTCTGCATCTTAAAATCATGAAAAGATTTAAACCCTTTTCTTTATACGGCCAACCAACGGTGGCGCCACTTGTACGGCCTTAAGAGAAGTCAATCTCTTTGTTGATCAATCTTGGATACTTACACAATTGCCACTGCTCCAAAGAAGATAAATAAAGTAAAATAACATCCTTATCTTGTTCGAACTCCTAGGACATGGCTCCAATAGGTATTCAGTTAAGACTTCTGGTCCATCTCATCCAATTTGGATCGGGTCTCACACACTAGCTCAAACTCGAGATATCATTTAAAAGAGCTTAAAATGCTCGCACTTAATTATGCTTAAGTGATCTGAAACTAAAGAAATAAAAAAATAAAACCCACACTAATATTTAGTTTCATGTAGAAACTTAACTTTGATTTGAGTTCTAATATATCTTTTTTTTTTTTAAATTAATTTGATTTTTAAATTTCACACAAGATGCTTACAACTTATCTTATGTGTCATTTGAAGTTAAATATATGATAAGTTATATAATTGTCACGAGCTAACCATTCATCGATATCACTAGAACATTTTACTCATTGTGAAATTTTTTCCCCACCAAGTGACATATATATATATATATATATATATATATATATATATATATATATATATATAAGGACATCAAGTACTAAAAATGACATCTCAAATAAGAAATTCGGCATGTCCCAAACATAGGAGGTACAAATTATTATAAAATGCCACAACAAATACTCCTCTCCTCTGTCCCAGAACAGAAACTTGTGGAACCCCTGAAACATGCCGAATCATGTTACCCTTGCCACCCCCACTGCACCCGGACGAGACCAAGTAGATTGTCCACGTCGACAAGAGCCTCAAGTGCGTGCCCGCCGACAGGCAACAATACTGGAAGAATCCGTCCATCTACAGGGTCCCCGCCTTCATCAACTGGAAGGCCTACCAGCCGCAGGTTGTCTCTTTCGGCCCCTACCACTACGGAGAGGTCTACCTCCGCCAAATGGAGGAACACAAGCACCGCGTGCTCCTCCACTTCCTCGAGCGGTCGGGGAAGACCCTCAAGCGCTTCCTTTTCTCCTTGAGAAAGGTGGCGCGGGACCTTGAGGAGATGTACGACACGCTAGACCTAAAGTGGAAGGAGGGTGGAGGGGGCCGGTTCCTGGAGCTGATGATGATGGACGGTTGCTTCATGCTCGAGATCATGAGAACCACGATAGAAGAGAAGCATGGCTACGCGCCCAACGACCCCATCTTCAGCACCTCCAGGCTGGCAACTTGCATGTACACACACATATAAAAGAGGGGTATTGAGTATTAAAAAGGAGATCCCAAGTAAGAAATTACATAATTCCAAAGGTAAAAATTATAAATTCTCCCAATGCGTTTAACTGCTTTACAGAGCATTTGATCTATGCACCACTTTAGGGGGAGACCGAAAACTTGTACCCAGAATGCACATGTGGAAAAACCATAACAATGTAGAGGCGTGTTTGGCATCCATGGCTTAAATATTACCAAGTGACTAGAGAAAAGCCACGGCCCACCCTCTTGTACTCTTTGTTTATCACTTTCTGTTTTGAATTTGGCCACAAAGAGACCAGTTTTGCGTTGGGTAATCTCTACTTGTTCTGTGCGCCAAGCGCGCTTCATAGTGCTTTGTGATGGTTTTATAAGTGATGGGCTTAAGGCCCGTCCGCCCATGTTGTGCCTAAAGGCCCGGCCCACAGGAATAAGGCCCGTGGATGGAGGAACATATAAAAGGGATGAGAGAGGGGGAGAACACACCTTTTCACATATACGTACGTCAATTCTCTCCCTCTCCTCTCAAAAAGAAGAACAAAGACAAAGGGCAACCTCATCTTCCCTTCACGGCGAATTGTCGTCATCGGATCGAACAGGGCTGAATTCTCTTCCTCTTTCTGGCGTCGGTGTCTAATCTGTGGCTAACAAGGTACGGTCGAATCCGTGGTGTGCTTTACGATCAGTGATGCGTGATTTTTCCCGGGCTTGTCTTCCGCATTCGTTTTAGGGATTCGTTTTAATGTCGAATCCGGTTTTTCGGGATCCGGTAATCCCAACATTGGTATCAGAGCCTTAGTTCACGTTTTTCCCGACCTGTTTGATGTTTTTTGATTGATTTTTCGCAAAAGTAATTCGGCCGTACGGATCGGGGCGAGAAATCCTGACACCCGAGCGCTGTTCGCCCATTTTTTTGAGTTTTCGTAAGTCGAAATCGAATTCTGATGGCATAGGGAGGAAAGGGACATCGAGACGAGTCTGGCGACATGTCGCACGCCCGCACGCGCCGAAAGACGCCGCACGCGCCCACACGCGCGGCCAGAAACCGTTGCGCGTGGGCGCGACGCGCCCAGACGCGCTGGTTCGTCTGGCACGTGCGACACACGCGCCAGTGGGCAAACCGGCACGTGCGCACCGCCGGCTAGCGAACCGGCACGTGCCGGTCACGGACCGACGCGTGCTAACGTCAGCATGACATCACCCAACGGTCAGTAACTGCTGGGGTGACGACATCACTAACGTCAGCACCAATGTCGGCGACCCAACCGGCGACCGGCGACCCGATCCGACCCGCGGAGGCCTGGCACACGCGCGGCGCGTGCAGGCTGACGTCTGCGTGACGTCAGCCCACGCACGCGCACGGCATGTGCGATCGGTCCGTCCGACCGGGCTAACCGGTCCAATCGGCCTGACCAGTCCGACCGGTCCGACGACCTGACGGTTGACCGTTGACCGTTGACTGTTGACCATTGACCAAAAAAGAAGAAGAAAAGAATGTGTTTCTTTTTCAATTATGTCTATGTGGATTATATGTAATCCATTTTTGTTCTGCATTTGTTGCAGGAACAATGCCTCCTCGTAAGCCGCGCGCATCTGTGCGCACAATGTCAGATGAACAAAAGGAAAGGCTTTCAAGGTTGATAGCCGATTTGAATGGTTATCGATGGGAGAGTGACGACATAATTGATCATGTCATAGAGGTCAACAACAAAATTCAAGAAGTCATTTGGAACGGTTATCCCATGCCAGATATTCAGATGGTGCGATTCTTTATGAACACTCTTCCACCAGAATGGCAAGGAGTGTTGAATCGCCTATGGGAAGTCAAAGGATTGACTAGATATAAGGAGCTAGTAATGAAATTTGTGGATGAATATCATCGGGTTGGAGCCACAAAGACTGCGACCCAAGGAATGACTTCGATTAGGCCAGGAATGAATGTGCATAGGAGAAATCCTAAGGGATATCCATCTGTTTTTCCGTGGCTGTCGAGAATGCCTGAAAATTTTACAGAGAAAAAGCAAAAGAAATTGAACCAAGTAGCAGCTTTCCCTTTTAGTAGTATGATGCCTTGTTTTTAGATGTTATGGCTGGTCTTTATTTAGTGTTCTTGGTGGACATCTTATGTAATGTTAACTACCTGATTGTTGTTGTCGTAGCAACCTATATGTTAACCATATTATGTGAAAGCATTATTATTATATTGTATGTCAATTATCTGTTGCTTTCTGTGATTACTGGTTGCTGTGGGTAGTTAGCTGTGGGTAGTTATAGAAGTTTTTGTAACTTCATAAAATTGATTTTGCATATGACAATCATATTAATGATAGTTTAAAGTTAAGTTTTTTTTTTTGGAGGATGATTGGAAACATAGTGACCTTTTGATTCTGAAACCTTACTTAAAATTATTAATTAATATGATGGGTTTGTGCAAAATAGATGCATAAGTGATAGGCATTAATATTTCATGCATATGTGTCTGATATGTTCAGATCGATGGATTCAGCAAATAACAACATAATTGCTTATTTGAATAAAGAGGACAAATTGAACGGCGATAATTGTGAAATATTGAATATGAGAATTCAATATGTGCTGGAAAAGCAAGAAGCACTAAAAGCTCTTGACCATGTTATGGAAGATCTTGAGGATGCTGTACGCCACCTTGAGCTAGCTGATCTATGCCTCAAGGCATTTGAGCAGGATACAGATATTTGCTATGTTGCTTTAAGCTCAGAAGGGGCTTCAAGCTCTAAGCGCAAACGCATTGATTCGTTCAATATGTGGGAAAGCAAGGGATCAAGTCATTCTTACGAGAAACCAAGAATTAACCAACAAAAGAGAGGAAAACGTCCTCATGTGAAGAATATCTCAAGGGTGAAATGTTACAACTGTGACCAGAATGGTCACTATGCCCGCAATTGTCGTGAGCCAAAGAAGGTACACACCCTTTGCACAATTGGGAACTTTGCATATGTGTCAAGTTCTGTATTCTTGACTGAATCTAATCCTCTGTGGACTGTGGATTCAGGAGCGACTGACCATGTAGCGAAGGATAAAGGATCCTTCGTGGAATTCCGATGAGTACCAATTGGAACTAAGTGGATCTATGTGGGAAACAACTCCAGAGCTGAAGTGAAAGGAATTGGCACATGCCAACTGAATATACGTGGTGGACGCACTTTGTTCCTACATGATGTGTTGTATGCTCCGGAGATTCGTCGGAATTTAGTGTCTGTTTTAGTGTTGGTTAAATTAGGTTTTAATATGAACTTCCATAATAGAGGTGTAGATTTGTATTTGGATACAAACTACTATGGTTGTGGTTATTTTCTGGATGGTTTCATTGTATTAGATATTGATTATGTTAATGCAAATGTTTGTTATTCCCTTCTCACGTCGCCTAATACATATGATAATGATGTGAATGTATGTCATGCTAGACTTGGTCATATTGGCCAACAGCGTATGAATAGACTAGCCAAAGAGGGCTTGTTGGGCAACATTGAAAAAGTCGATTTGCCCATATGTAAGCATTGCCTAGAAGGGAAAACAACAAGGAAACCATTTGGAAAAGGTAAAAGAGCTAAATTTCCTCTGCATTTAATCCATTCTGATGTCTGTGGTCCAATGAATGTGAGAGGAAGGGATGGGGCTGTTTATTTCATCACTTTTATAGATGATTATACTCGATTCGGATATGTCTATTTGATTTCTCATAAATCTGAAGCAATAAGTTGTTTCAAAAGGTTTATGAACCTAGTAGAGAATCAATTAGACAAGAAAATAAAATCATTGAGATCCGATCGAGGTCGAGAATATTTATCTGATGAGTTCAGAAAATTATGTGATGAAAAAGGAATAGAAAGACAGTTGTCTATTCCATATACTCCTCAACAAAATGGTGTTGCAGAGAGAAGAAATAGAACCCTACTGAAAATGGTTAGGTCCATGATGGCGCATGCTAACTTACCTATCACCTTTTGGAGTGATGCGTTGTTAACTGCTGCCTATATACTTAACCGAGTGCCTTCCAAATCAGTTACTTCCACTCCATATGAGTTATGAACAGGTAGAAAATCGGACTTAAGTTTTCTTAAGCCATGGGGTTGTGCTGCCTATTCACATGAGTCCTCTCACAAGTTTGGGAAATTGGGTCCTAGAGGAAAGAAGAGTATTTTCATAAGATACTCGGAACACTCAAAATGGTATGTGTTCATAGGTGAGCAGGAAAGTGGGAGTATAACTTAATTTGAATCACGGGATGTCACATTCTTAGAGGATGAATTTCCTAAGAAGGGCGAAATAGAGGAAGACAACTCCCTATTTGAAACCTCGGATCAAGATAATGATCTTAGTGGAGTTCGTCCAAGTGGGAGTAATATGAGAAGTGATGAATTGAATTCAACTCATTCTCAATTGCAACCACATAATGAGACGACATCATCATTATCTAATCCAAGTGGGAGCATAATGGGGAATGATGTGCAAAGTGTACAATCCCCCATACGGCGAACAAGTCGCCAAAGTATCCCCCGTCGATGTTTTGACATTGAAGGGGAAACTTTTATGGTTGCTCCACAAGATGAGGATGAGCCAAGAAATATTAATGAGGCTCTGAATTGCCCTAGTAAGGAAAAATGGATTCATGCAATGGAAGAGGAAATGGAGTCAATGAAATCAAACCAAGTCTGGGAACTAGTTGATCTTCCAAAAGGACGCAGAGCTATTGGGAACAAGTGGTTTCTCAAAATAAAGCGAAAGGCTAATGGCTCGATAGAAAGGCATAAGGCTTGCCTTGTGGCGAAGGGGTATAATCAACATGAAGGAATTGATTATGAAGATAAGTTTTCTCCTGTAGTGAGATTTACCTCAATTCGCATCATTCTGGCAATAGTAGCTAGTATGGATCTTGAGTTACATCAGATGGATGTAAAGACTACTTTCCTCAATGGAGAATTAGAGGAAGAAATATACATGGAACAACCTGCTGATTTCATAGTGAAAGGCCAAGAAGAAAAGGTATGTCGACTTTTGAGATCGATATACGGCCTTAAGCAGTCATCGAGACAATGGTATATACGTTTTCATAATGCCATAATAGCATATGATTTTACAATGATTGATGAGGATCATTGTATATATATCAAAAGATCCAATGATCAATTTGTGATCATATCATTATATGTTGATGATATACTGATTGCCGGAAGCAATATGGAGTTTGTTAATACTGTCAAGAGTTGGTTGTCTTCCAACTTTGAGATGAAGGATATGGGTGAGGCTGCATACATTCTTGGAGTTAAGATTTCAAGAGATCGTTGTCTCTTTCGCAAGAAACATATATAAATAAAGTTCTTGAACGATTTCGTATGCAAGAATGTAAACCCATAAACACTCCTATTGGAAAAGGTGAAGGATTGAGCCATAGACTGTGTCCAAGGACTCCACAAGAGAAGGAACAAATGAAACATGTTCCTTATGCTAGTGCAGTTGGGAGCTTGATGTACGCTATGATGTGTACAAGACCCGACATATGTTTTGCAGTTGGAATGGTGAGTAGATACCAATCCAATCCAGGTCTAGCACATTGGAAAGCCGTTAAGAAAATACTAAGGTATCTGAAGGGAACTACTGATTTCAAGTTGAATTACCAAGGAAAGGATCTGCGACTTGAAGGCTATTCAGATGCTGATTGGGAAGGAGATTTAGATGAAAGAAAATCTACATCAGGATTTGCTTTCTTACTGAACAATGGCGCCATATCATGGAGCAGTAAGAAGCAAACGTGTATAGCCTTATCCACGATGGAAGCTGAGTTCGTGGCATTATCAGCAGCGGTACAAGAAGGAGTTTGGCTTAAGAGATTTTTGGATCATTTAGGTGTTATTGAGAAAGCTGCACATCCATTATTGGTTAACTATGATAGCCAAGCAGCTATAGCGTACACTAAAGATCCAAAATATCATGGCAAGACCAAACATATAGATACCAAGTATAACTTTGTCACAGATATGGTTGCACGAAAGGATGTGAACTTACAGTACATATCTACGCATAGAATGGTAGCAGATCCTATGACAAAGCCAATACCTAGAGATGTGTTTTGTGGTCATGTAAGATCTCTAGGATTGCGTAGAGTCTGATGTACTGGATATTGTAATTTCCCTGAGTTGTTCACATTTATGAACTAGTGTTGTTTCATTATTAATGCCTATGAATCTTTGTTTGATCTTTATGCATCGTAATGCTCAGTGCATTACTTTATGTTGAGAAAGTATGTCGGACAGATAAGAGATTAGCCCACTCACACGGGTAATCGCCTCTATTGAATGTGTGATAAATAGAGATGAGACTGTTTTTAAGCTTATTATCCAGGTGATAATCGAGAGCTCAAGCTTAAAATACGTATGTCGCCTTAACTGAGTGTTAAGATGAGGACATAGTACTTACGATTTCCGAAAGTAAAATAACCCACACAGTTTACTTTATCTGTCTAAGATGCCAGATGTGAGTTCTGATGAATTTTGTGAATGAGTAAATATGTGAACTCAAGTTAGACATTGGGTATGTCTGAACTATCATATGTACGGTATTGATGGTGTAGACATACGCTCCATGGAAAATGAGTTAATACCGTAATATGTATTTCATACTACGTATGCATGAGACAACCTATAAGAGTGGCAAAAGTTTGATCTCAACTTTTATGACGTGTGAGACTCTTGAGGAATAGAGTTTCTCAATTTTAGTGCCCTCATGACTCTTACTTATTCTCAAGATTTCTATTTAGTGTTTGCTATCTCAGAATGTTATCAATGGTCATGAGTTGATTCGATCTAATGGGACATTTCTAGAAAAGCAAGTTGAACTGAAATTGAGAGTTTGAAGGAAAGAGGAAGATCGGATTTGGAGAATCACATTGTGGTTTTGTATTTACTAGTCGATCAATTATGATTGTCTTTGGGATAATTATAATTGTGAATACAATATATATATCATTGTTTAAATGAGATTAAGAGAGATATAAATGTGATCGATCGATCTAGGGTACTGCATACTAAATTTACTCGGAAAGTGATGCACATTATGAACTGCTATATATTCCTAACAGATATATAGTAACGAGCTCTCAAAGTATGCTGATCGCACGGATTATTCACCGGTATGAATGTTGAAGAGAGGTAAAGAGAATCCTGTTCGGCCCACCATGTGCGAGTGGGAGATGATGGTTTTATAAGTGATGGGCTTAAGGCCCGTCCGCCCATGTTGGGCCTAAAGGCCCGGGTCACAGGAATAATGCCTGTGGATGGAGGAACATATAAAAGGGATGAGAGAGAGGGAGAACACACATTTTCACATATACGTACGTCAATTCTCTCCCTCTCCTCTCAAAAAGAAGAACAAAGGCAAAGGGCAACTTCATCTTCCCTTCACGGCGAATTGTCGTCATCGGATCGAACATGGCTGAATTCTCTTCCTCTTTCCGGCATCGGTGTCTAATCTGTGGCTAACAAGGTACGCTCGAATCCGTGGTGTGCTTTACGATCGGTGATGCGTGATTTTTCCTGGGCTTGTCTTCTGCATTGATTTTAGGGATTTGTTTTAATGTCGAATCCGGTTTTTCGGGATCCGGTAATCCCAACATTTTGGAATGCCTGAAAGTTTATAGAAGAATTTGAGAGAATTTTACCGACTAATATCATCTTGCGGAGTCCAGAGGTGGCGTGTCATCCCATATGTTGATTTCCTGCACGGACCATAGACGGCCCAGTCTGTTGCAAAGGGCGGTTAGGCGTGAAGTCTCCTCCTGGTCATGGCAAGCCATAAGTGACACCCCAATTCAGTACTCAGAATAGGTAAGGTAGGAGGGCGACATGCAGAGGATTCGTTTAGTACTACAAATCCAGAAGGGAAAGGGGTTTTCAAAACTGATATGCGACTAGGGAATTTCGGTGAACAGATAAAGGACAGAGTTGCGGAGAAAGGAGAAAAAGTCAACAGAGTTGGCGGGGGGAGCTATGGAACAGAAGGAGACGGTGTGGGTTGACTAATTTGATGTTACCCATCGTTAGATGAAAGAAGCGGAAAATACGAAGAGGACGCTACAGATGGGATTTGCAGATTGGATTGCCGAGAATCGAGTTAGAGTTTAACTCGAATTCCAGGAAACGGAGCCATCGAGGCTTGGGGGAAAGAGACTGTATGCGGTGTAATTGCCATTGCAGGACGGGAGGAAGGAAGGGGGTCTGTTTACAAAATTAGGGTTTAAGGAGATAAACTACCATTAACGGTAGATGGGAGCTCTGCATGTCTCGAGAGAGAAAACCTGCAACTTCGAGGATTATTGTCTTGTATACTTTGAACTTCCGGTTATTGTAGGATTTTGTAAGGTAGATTAACTTCATGGAGAAGGCAAGGCGTCATCAGTGATCCCGGCGTCATCAGTGATCCCGGCGTTAGGTTTTTCTTTTTATAAACTATGAATCCTCGCCATATTCCGCCAAGATTGAGGATCCCGAAATTGCCTCATGATGCGCTATTCCAGCCACGCACATTCGATATGATGCGCTATTCCAGACACGCACATTCGATCTTCTTCTTCTTCTTCTCTATTTGTTTGTTTTGTCTCTTTCTTTACTTTATTTCCTTCTTTCTCCCATCTATTCAAATCTCCAGCAAATTTTTGAATCAATTTCGATTGTGCGTGTGCAATTTGGAAAGAAAAATTCATTTCCTTTCCTTTTTTGTGCTGATCGAATATGTTTGCCACCTTTTTGCCAATTTCTTTCCTTAAGACTTCACTCCCCAAAAATGGCCGGTAATTTCTTCATTACATGTAATCTTCAGCTTGTCAAGCGAGGTGCGGCCGAGTCCATTAAAAGGAATCAGGCTTGTGAGGTTCAAATGAGTTTTGAGGTCTCAATTCAAATTCCTTTATCACGTTGAACCAATTTGAATCCAATTTACAACTAGACCAATTCAAACTAAGTTAATATGGCATGGACGTGTTTTTGTAATGCCTAAATGCAATGTAGAATGCAAATACAAGATTATGCAATATTAATATGTTTGTTTACAGATCGAGTTCGATATCTAATTTTCTTATTCCATAAATGATTAAATGGGGTTGTTTATATTTAGATGTTGATAAAAGCAAATAGTGAGTATTATTTGCATTTTATCAAAGCTGTTTTAAGTGATTTGCTTTTGTGTAAAGGCTAAACCAAACGCAATTCTAATGAACGAAGAGAAAGGCGAGAATGTCGAATAGGAATGCTACGCTAGAATTATTAAAGAAGGACTGCCCAGAATATGTTCCCATTTTTCCGCTTGATTTTTAAACTTTTTTATTTCTTTTGAGGTCAAATAATACAAAAAAAAAATTCAAATTATACTCATTGTGACACAAAATACTCTAAAATGATTTTTTAAACCCTAAACTTACTCATTACGATGCAATATCCTATTATTATTAAAATCTATATCATTTATTTCAATTTCACTTAGAGTATATTTGTTAGGGATAAGTGCATTAGAAGTCCTAAAATTTATTATGAAAATGCAATTGAGTCCTAAAACTTTCAAAAAGTACAATTAAGTTCTAAAACTTGTCACAAAAGTTCAATCGAATCCTAAAACTTTCAAAAGATTCAATAAAGTCCTAAAACTTGTCTTGAAAGTGCAATCGAGTTCTAAAACTTTCAAAAAGTGCAATCAATGGAATTACTTAGATTGAATCACTTTGACAAGTTTTAGGACTTAATTGTACTTTTGGAAAATTTTAGAACTTAATTATACTTTGTGATAAGTTTTAAGACTTAATTGTATTTTTTGAAAGTTTTAGGACTCAATTGCATTTCCATGACAACATTTAGGACTTTCAATACACTTATATTTATTTGTTACATAGTTCGAAATTGTTTATAATTAAAAAAAAGAGAGTAAATATAGGATTTTAAACTCACATTTGTACGAGCCTTTGGTGCCACCTGTAACCACAGTAAAGTCCAATCACCAATAATGCTCACGTGGGCCCGACGAAAAGGCCAATCAACTCCCGGTCCGGCTAGTCATTAACTCGCCGTTAGCCTTTTGTATGTCTAGTCCTATGGCCGAGTTCTATAAAGCAGGAGACCTTGCTTCTCCTTCGATTTTCAAGGCCTTGTTGTTTCTCAATGGCTCTTGGGAAGCTATACCAGGAGAACGGTTCTTCTTTTGTTCCACTTCAATCTTTTATTTGTTATTTACTTGTGGTAGAGCTGATATTAAGGGCGATGATTCAACTCATCAAGCGACCGTTACTCGCTTCTGATGTGCTACGTTCAATTTCCCACTTTTTCTGTGCCAATTACTTGATCATAGCTAAACCAAACCAAAGTGTAGTTTCAGGAAATCCGCAAGCGGTTTCGTTGTTTCTTTTGAGTGCTTTAGCTGTGAGTTAGTCTGCTAAGTGTCCTTTTTCTTTACCCTAGTCGATCGATAGGGAAAAGACAGAGATGCTGAGTGTTTTTTTTTTCTTCTTCTTCTGTGGTGTGCCAAGTGTTTTTTCTTTGCATTTTCCTTTTGAATTTCTCTGCTGGGTAAACGAGTCGCACGGTTCCTCTTTGTTTCCAGCTTCACTCAGCAAGGAGGAGGAGGAGGCTCCGAAAAAATCGAAGCAGCCTCTGGAAAAAAGCAAGCAGGAGATTTCAAGTTATGACAAATGCGTCAAGTGGAGAAAATTTCCTTGGTTCGGGAATTGCCTTCATCAATGGTAAGCCTTCTTGAACAAGCTCTTTCTGTTTTGTCATGAGACTTTGTACTTAATCTAATTCCCATAATTTTGTGGGGGATTGTTTAGCGAGGTATTCAAATTGATGATGGCAGTTTTGTATATCAGGAAATGATAATAAATCTGGCCATTTACAATTTACTACTTGGGCATGCTCAGCTAGTCCGGATATATCTGTTGCTAATACGACCCCCTTTTGGATGTTTTACGAGTTATTCGTGTTCAACTGAAAACGTGGTTCGAAAGACAAGAACTTGGGCATATCATGGAGTTGCCACTTTGGTTTGATGCGAGGGTATTTGGAATCATGTAATTTGTTTGTGTTATGCTGTCCAAAAGCTAGCGGGAGCATGTAATAGCATTTGTTTGGAATGTTGTATAGTGAGGTTCTGGTCTTTCCTATCTTTTAGTGACGATGATAGTATGAATAGGGCGGAAAGCACTTGTCCTAATATGATTCCCCCTAAGTACTTTTTCTTTAGAGTATTATCTAATGTGTTAGAGTCGTCGGATGCAGCGCGCATGATGCATAGGCTCTTCACAGTGCTTGAGAAAGCTCTCTTCCTAATGCGACTCGAGACGGAAATTCATGTACGTGTACATTATAGATCTTGTGGGGACTTTGATTTGAGAAGTATCCAAGGGTTTATTTTTACAATTCTAGGTGCTAAACTTATTTTCCTTGAAGTGCTGAGAATTCCAGGAAAACTTGATGCAAATTTCATTGACAATAGTACGAAATTAACAGACATTAAGTAGTGGATGGTGTGTCCTAGATGCATTTGTGCCTTAGATTTGGAAGACAGAATTGTGAAGTTTCTCTTCAGGTCTGTTTGATATTAGACGAGGACACAAGACTGCCGCAGAGAATTCTTCTGGTAGTTGCTGTCCACTGAAATTCTATCAAACATCTTTGATGTCTTAATCTGTGCAGAAATACACGTTACTGTTGAAAAACAGAGATTCCCCAAATATCTCACAGTTCTCCGTGGGCTCTTTGGCAGGTATAAACCAAAAAGGGAAAGCCCAGCCAAACGTTGAGTGATGCGCAGATTTTGCCTTCAGTCTGCTTGTGTATGTGGGAATCAGGAAGTTGTATGCTCATCCCATCTTCAGATAGACCTTTGGGTTTCCTTGGAAGATTTTCATGGGCATTTGTTGTCCGAACTTTAGCGAAGCATGTATATCATCCGGTTGCGGCAAACCCGACCAATGGAACTCTGTGTATTAACTAGATTTAGCCTCAGACTTTAATAAGGTGAAACCTGAAAATAAAAGGGCTTATGTTTTATTTGTCCTTCCGCATTTCGCTTCCATTACCTTCGAGGCTGAGTTGCTGCTGCGCAGAACAGGATCTACCATTCACTGAATGCTGTAAGCGATTCTTGGCTAAATAATCATTGATACCAAACCCTCCACTGTTTTAGATTCAATGGCAATCAAAAAGCTTTAACTTAGTGCACATGGATTAATCTTTCCACGAGTCCATCTGTAGGCTAATTGCAAACTGAAAATGCCTTTGCAAATTGCAAAGTTTGCCATATGTGGGCATCGACGTCCTCTTGCGACCTAACGAAGACGCTTCTACAGCTGATTCGTAGGCTCACTTGCAGGTTTCAAACACTAATTTTATTAAAGATGGGTGAATTCTAAAGAAATTGGACTATAATGTCGTCAATGGAATCTACAAGACGAATCGTTAAACATCTAGAGGGTGAAGTAACAGATTTAGTCCTCTAAATTTTAGCATTTGTACAATTTGGTCTTTTATTTTGTAATCAAGTTCTCTAACTTTTTTTATTGCACAATCAAGTATTTTGTTGACCCATTCTAACTAATACTGTCAAATTGATATTATTTTTTCTTGTTTTTCCTGCTCATTTGGTAATAAATCAGCAGCAAATTTCATCTTTTATAACGTAAGCAATATCACATTGTTAATTAATTTGACGTTTTAGTTGAACCGGTTGATCAAAGAATTTGATGCGGGAGTACAAAGTCCTATCGAACAACTCTCGAGCTCAATTCAAATCTCATTGGTTGATCCAACAAATGCTTAATCCTTCAAGCAAAAGCTGATTTCCACTACAATTTGGAGAGAATTACCAAAAAAGTCATAAACCTATTGTAATTACGCCAATTTAGTCATAAACCTTTTTTTTTAGCTAATTTAGTCCTGAACCTTTTTCAATTGTGCCAATTCAGTCCATCCGACCAAAATTGGCCGATTGGCGCTAACGTGGACTCCGACTGTCCGGCGAATGTTGACGTGGCATTTTTTAATTTTTTTTTCGAATTTTTAAATATGTTTTTGATTTTTTAAATTCTTTTTTTTTTCTCTTTTTTTTTTCCATCTTCTCCTTCCCTTGGCCAGCCTACGCTGGCCGAAGGCGAGGGCTGGCAAGGTCAGCCTCACCGGCCACTGGTGAGGCTGGCAGGGCCTCGCCCTCGCCAGATCTGGCGGGGCCTCGCCCAGCCAAGGCGAGGGTCGACCTCGCCAGTGGCCGGCGAGGCGCTTCGCCAAATCTGGAGAGTGGCGAAACGATGCTTCTCTGCGTTCGCGTCTGAGAATTGAGCAGAGCAGGGACCTTCTTATACAGAAATGTCGCTCGCGCCTTCGCTCCCTCGTCTCCGCACTCCGTTCCTCCATTCTTCTCCGCTCAAGCGCTGCCCCTCCCTGTCCGCCCCGACAGAGCCCACCAACGCTCCTCCCCGCCCCTTTCTTACCCGCGCATCAGAGCTGTCGATCTCGACGAGAACACGGTTCGTTTCCCACTACCCTTTTCGTTTCCCGCTGCAGAAATGGCGTTAATTCTTTTCTGGGTGTCCAGGTTGTGGCCATATCGGTGGGGCTCGTGAGCGTGGCCGTCGGTATCGGCGTTCCGGTGTTCTACGAGTCGCAGACTGATAATGCTGTGAGTGTTCTCTGCGTCTCTAATATTCGATGTGTTTTGAACATGTTATGGAGTTCTTCGAGCTGTCTGATCGTGTGCTCATTCGGGAGTTGAAAACTTGTGTTTCTTCTCAGGCCAAGAGAGACAACACGCAGCCGTGCTTTCCTTGCGATGGATCCGGCGCTCGTAAGCTATCTCGGACACCCCCTTTTGTCGTTGACCTTGCCAGCCCTTGCCTCCGGCTGGCGGGGGCGAGCCTTGCCATTGGCCAGCAAGGCTGACCTTGCTGCCCTCGCCTCCGGCCGGCCAGGGGAAGGAGAAGTTGGAAAAAAAAAAAGAAAAAAAATAATTCAAAAATTTTAAAAAATATTTAAAAATTCGAAAAAAAAATTAAAAAATATATTTAAAAAATGTCACGTCAGCGTACGCCAGATGGCCGGCATCCACATCAGCGCTGGCCAATCAATTTTGGTAGGATGGACTGACTTGACACAATTGAAAAAAGGTTTAGGATTAAATTGACCAAAAAAAAAATTTATGACAGAATTAGCACAATTGCAATAGATTTATGATTTTTTTGGTAATTCTCCCCTACAATTTGATTCAATGAGTTTAGGTTTTTTTTTTTTGTTAGTCCTACGCTAATCCTACTCTAACACTCACTCTTAGACTTTTGCCCTGCCTCCTTGCAGGGCATGGGAGTCGAAATCCACTCCTGAAATGAAATCTTCCCCACCCCCAATCCCTCCTGAGAATGTGGGGATTTGAACCCCCAACCTCCCCCTTCCAAGATGGAAGGGTGGCCACTGGGGCGAACCCCCAGTGGTTAATGAGTTTAGGTTGAAGACATCGATTTTATACGGAAGTTGTCCATTCAATGGATTAGTTTCTATTTCATGGTTGTCAATTGACTATTAAGATGTCGATTTACAAGTTTGTTGTTAACTTCGAGACTGCTAATCGACTACTTAGCAACAAGAGGTTGTTCTAGTCTATGTCCATCTCTGTTGGTTGATCTTCCATAATGGTTGCTCGGCTCCCAAGGTTGGTGGACGAATTTGGAGGGTCTGATCCTAATTACTATGCATGTGGGTCTTAGTTGAACGCCTTTACTTCTAGTTATCAAGCATTAAGTCCTAGCTATTATGCGTTTTAATTGTGTCGTGGTTTCGAGTCTTAGTTATGCATATGACGGTTTCAAGAGTCATAATTAGACAATTGTCCATAGTCATTTTGATTTCTTAGAATCCCAAGACTCATTTTTGTTTTCTTAGAAGAGTCCCTTTATAAATCAAGGTGGAATCTTATTTTGTACATAGAAGACAAATTTGATGAATACGTTAGACTTTCCTCAAGTGAGTGAATATCTATCTTCAGTTTTGTATCCAATTCCATTGGTGATGAACCCAAAGTTCTTTATTATTGACTGGTGGTGGTCCTTTAGACCTTGGTAGTAAACTTTATCTCTCTCAATGTCCTTTTATCCTTAGTTGATGTTGCAACCTTCCTAGAGTGGTAAACTTTATCTCTCTCAAAGTCCTTTATCCTTGGTTGATGTCGCGACGTTCTCAAAGGCAAACCACAAAAAAAGAAACAAATAAACTAACAAGCTGGTGCAATCGGTTACTCATTAAAATGGTAATACCGTCATTTTGCACTAACTTTACCAAGCCCATTCCAATCGCAACTTTGGTATTTTAATTAAATAATTTAAATATTCAATTTAGTTTATAATGGAGCCACCACTGATTTATTATGAATTGATTAGGAATTCAAGTAAAATGTGGGAGAAGTCACATGATTTTCTGAGCTAAGTATATATATTATAGGTAAGTCACTCTTTGTGAAATATTGTTTTTTTCTGAGCTAACTACATGAGATATAACACACGCAGACACATAAACTGGCGTTGAGTACCAAAAAGGAGACCTCAACCAAGAAATTTATAACATCCCAAAGGTAAAAGTTATAAATTTGATGTCATGTCAAACATGTGAAGTCCATAGCTAAATCACATTACATGCACTGAATTCAATATGTGGATGGCAGTGTGCATGCAATTTGATTCTAACATTTGTCGTGAGACAAACCTAAACTTCTTTTGTCTTTATGTGGGGCGCGAAAAATTGACACACTCCTCCTTGCCCCCCCACCCCCCAATCCCCCCTGAGAAGATGGGGATTTGAACCCCCAACCTCCCTTTCCAAGATGGAAGGGTGGCCAGTGGGGCGAATTTTGATTGAATTGAATTAGTCGCTTTTGGATTAACTCGACATTTTTCATGTGATTTTTGTGTTTATTGTTTAAGTATTTATTAATTATAGCGATGTTGGAATGCCAGGAGAAACATCACGGGAATAAAATATTTTATCTCTTTTGAAATTCTTTAGCCCGTCTAAAATTGTGAAAACTATCTATCACGACTCTCCTGAAGTGAATCCCAAAGGATTTAACTAATTGCTAGGTAGGTGCGCATGACTTTCTTGTAAGATGGCTCTTACGTTGCATAATGGGCTCTATTAGGTCTTATCGACTGCGATTTGATTTCTCATTTTTGAGATAAGGATTTGACGACATTGATTTCTCATTTTTGGGATAATGATTTGCATAATTTTCGTACAATAATCACTTGAATACCATAACTTATTTTTCTAGTCACTTGAGTGTCATGACTTTTAGATAATATTTATATGAGTGTTATAACTTTCAATCGATCACTTGAGTATTATAAATTTTTAAAAAACTTTCATAACACGTGTGATGCCACGTCGAATTTTCAACACTTGCAGCGAATGTAGAAAATTATAGATTATCATCTTCTCTAAACCCAAAATTGTCCCGGATTTCATTACTGGGAACTGGGAACTATCCAGCTATCACGAGCCCCAAGAAAATGTAAGCATCACATATGATAAAACTTAGTAGGCAAGGGCTCATCACGCGCTTGGTATTGAATGACCCACAAGTCAATTTTCAGTGATTGGAATTAAGGACTTCGCAATCTGGCAGCTATAGAAGAGCATGGTGTCTCTTGTATGATTGCGATTGAACCGCCCCTCATATGGTGAGACACGCTAGAGCCTTCCCACGGGAGCGATTCTTACGTTTCCGCTGATCCAATCGAGCAATCGCCCGCGAAATAATATCCTTTTGAATAAAATTAAGGGAATTTACAATATTTGTTGAGTGAAAATTTTGTTTGATTAAATAGGGACACTTTAAAAGTTGATTTTTCTCATTTCAATGAAAGTGTTTCATAAACTCTATTTTGTTGATATAATAAATAGAGGTCATTGTAATGTAAAATATGAATGGAAGACATATCATTCTAAGTTTAGTTCAGTGCAGATATTCTATCATACTTCGAATTTTCCACGATTTCGATGTGATGTTTTGAGTCCACAGTTCCTTTGATCTTTTTATATTTGGGAAAAAATATAGGGGAAAGAATGCAAACAAGTAAAGTGTAGGAGAAAGAGAGAGAGAGAGTTGTTGAAAGAAAATGTCGGAAAAATTGTTTTGAGAAAAATTTAAAAATTGTCATACTTCTTTATTTCCAAATATGTCTTATGAAGTTCAGAATTTGACTAGAACCACTTCACTCTCGTTAATTAGACAACAGGCCGAATAGAAAAATCTGGTGACGAAGCGAAAGTGACCCAACCCAATTTAAGATTTAATAAAAACTAGCTAGGGTGGTTAAGGTAATTAAGAGCAAATTTAGACAAGCTTCTAGAGTCCAATCAAAATGACATGAATCCTTTATCTAGTACAAGAAAATATCAGGTGGTATTGAATCTTCATGTGAGTCACGCTCTACCTCACTTATTAATCGCCATACGCTTGATGGTGGCCCACGTTTAGTCTCTCGTCTCTCTCTTCTGTGCCTTGCATTTCTCTTCTCCTTTCTTCCTTTCTTCCTTTTGGCCACTGCCATTGCCACTACCAATAGCCATGCCCACGGAGCCCCCACCACCAAACACCACAACCTCGTGTTGGCCTTAATCAATTGTGAATTGGATTTGTTTTCTTTCTTCCCCTTGTGGAGTTGGGGGAGGGGTCATCTTGAATTTCTTCGTATTGGAGTTTTGCTTGTTTTGGTTTTGTATAGGTGAGGAAAATCTAACTTTCCTTAGGCATTTTAGATGGTTGTAGAATTAAAAGGGAGGTTTTGACGTGCAGTTTGATTTCTTTATGGATGGTGATTCCCTTCTCAGCAGCACCAATATTTAGTTTAACTCATAAAATTGACTTTGCAATACTAGTTTGACTTTGATGTGAGATTTAATGTATCTTTTTGCTAGAATCAATTTTTCTCCATATGAAGCTAGTGGAAGTTTTTGAATTTGACACGATGATTATAACTTGACTTGTTTGCTACTTGAAGTTAATTTTTGAGAAGTTATGAGATTGCCATGAGCTAACTGAACATATATGTTATCATAAGTCACTCTTCGTGAAATAGTTTTTCTTTTATATATATAAAGGGGCATTGAGTACTAAAAAGGAGACCCCAAGTTAGAAATTTAGATCATCCTAAAGGGAAAAATTATAAATCTAATATCATGTCAAATAGGTGAAGTCTATACCCAAATCACATCGCATGCACTCAATTCAATATGAGCATTTTAGTTGAGGTAGACACTTTGGGAGATTCATTAAATCCTTAGGCTCCTACATGGCCATAAGATTATGTGGATGGCGTACATGCAATTCGATTCCCATGTTTTTCATGGGACATTACCTAAACACTTTTTGTCTTTATCTGGAGCACAAAAAGCAACACACCCCTCACTTGGACACCACAAGACACTCTTCCTATTACCTAAACACTTTTTGTCTTTTCCAGAGGCATCCTGAGGCACAAAAATCGACACACTCCTCACTTGGACACCACCAAACACTCTTCCCATCTCTCTCTCTCTCTCTAATCTAAATTCACATCGTCTCACATATTTCAGGTCGATTGGTTTATGGAAAATTGATGTGATATATTAAATTGAATGGTTTATGGAATTAGCTGCTTTCGGATATAGTAAACATCTTTTATGAGATTTTTGTGTTTAATATTTATTAATTATAGCAATCACAACAAAACCAAGTATTCATCGAATGGAGCTTCTTAGATAATAAATGCAAAAACTCACCAAAGAAATATACAAGGAATGATAGAGAATACTGGATATTTACATGATTCGAACTGAGTATTGTTATCCACACCACAAGAGAAGCCGGCAATGAAAATTCCACTGATCAATCCAAGAAATATAGAGTAATAATCGCTCACAAGTTTGAGTGTTTCCAATAGTTAATAGGAAGACTTCTACCATTTTTCGTCCTTTTTTTTTTTTTCATGCAGCTTAAAATCAAGAAAAAATTGAACCCTTATCTTTATACGACCAATCAACAGCTTTTATGGCCTTAAGAGAGTCAATCTCTTGATTAATCAATCTTGGATCCAAAGAAATTAGATAAAGTAAATCAACAAGCCTATCTTGGTTGATTCCTATGGCATGACTCCAATAGGTTTACAGTCAAGAATTCGGCTGTCCAATTCTGGTCGAGTCTTGTACACGGGCTCAAACTTGATTTGAATTTGCCTCTTTGATTCGGCTTTGATTTGAATTCAAATATATCTTTTTGCTTAAACTAATTTTTCTCTATTGGAAACTAGTGGACATTCTTGAATTTCACACAAGATGATTACAACCTGTCTTGTGTGTGCCATCTAAAGTTAATTTATGGGAAATTATATGATTGTCATGCGCTAACCGTACATAAATATTACTAGAAGGTTACTCATTATGAAGTTTCTTTTTCCTTACAAGTGATGTATATATAGGAGAAGGGTGTCAAGTACTAAAAATTAGACATCAGATGAGAAATCTAGCATATCCCAAACATATAAGGAAAAAATTATTACTAAATAAAACAAAAAATGCTATTATCAATCTAGCGTCTTCATCAAATATCAAATATGCGAAGTTCATACCTCAATTAGCATTTTAAGTGCTCAATTCAAACAACCCTTTTAATTAAGCCAGACACTTGTGAAATTCATCGAATTCAAAGGCTCAGACACAATTGCGAGATGTCATGCTTTGTGTGCTTACAATTCAGTTGCTACGGCTTTCATGGGACATGCTTAAACACATTTATTCTTTACCTCGTGCACAAATAATGATTTATACATGAGCCCATCAATCAGGTAAATCGGGTGGAAAACAATTCAATCCAAATTAATCAATTTAATCCGTTTTGACCCATGTTTATGTAATACTAATAAAATGACTCATAGAGACCCATATCCAACCCGAAATGAGATCCATTTTAGCAGTTTTTTCGCCTTAAATTGTTTGTGTGTATTTTGTGAGCTCGAACTTTTGTATGGACAACTCAGGAAATACGACCTATACTGGGGTTGTTCCTAAAAGGAAATAAGAGTAAATGACAATTTTCGAAGACTTTTCAAACGTGGGAGGAGGGCCCATCCAGACCTGTCACGTTCTCGAAACGACGGCCCCTTTCTTCTATTGCTGGGAGCAACAGGTTCAGATTCGGCCCCGTCTTGTGGTGGACTAAAGTCCAGTGCGTAGATGGGTTGGATATGGATAAAAAAAACCCGGACCATTTAAAAACCATATTCAATTAGACTTTACAACTCAATTTCTTTAAAAAAATTATTAAAATTTAATTAACTCGTATATGATCCAACTCGTTTTATATGAGTTACAAAATTGGTCAAGACCCATTTCCACACCTCTATTTATACACACGTGACCAGCATTGGGCCTGGAAAACCCAAACTTCACGTACGCTCTTCCCATTCTCTCTATCCTTCCCCCTCTCCCCACGAGTTCTCCTCTTTTCTCACCCAGAACAGAAACTTATGGAACCTCTGAAACTGCCCGAACCATGTTATCCTCGCCGCCCCTGCTGGACCCGAACGAGACCAACTGGATCGTTCATGTCAACGAAAACTTCAAGTGCATGCCTGAAGACGAGCAATAGAGCTGGAAGTCTCCGTCCATCTACAAGGTCCCCCCCTCCATCACCGGCCTCAACCCCAAGGCCTACTGGCCGCAGGTTGTCTCTTTTCGGCCAGGAGAAGTGCCAAAAAAGTCCTAAACCTTTTGGTTTTGTGCCGATTTAGTCATAAACATTTTTTTGGTGCCAATTTAGTCATAAACCATTTTATGTTGTGCCAATTTAGTCCTTTTCGGCAAAAATTAGCCGGATTTTGCTGACTGGATGCCGGCCGGCTGACGTGGACAACTTTTAATAATATTTTAATATTTTTGAATTATTTTTTTATTTTTTTTCTTCTCATCTTCTACCTCTAGCCGGTCGCCGAAGCTTGGCGACCGGCCAGAGGCGACGGCCGACGAGGTTGAGGTCAACCTCGCCAGCCACCTCGCCAGTGGCCGCGGCCGCGAGGGCGGCCTCACACGGGCGGCGAGGCTCACCGATTTAGGGCGCAGGGTCGACCCCCACGATCTAGCGAGGGAGAGTTTTGTCTGCCCCCAAGACGAGGTCGCCTCGAGGCTCAGATTTGCTAAGCTCGGCCCATGGTCGATGAGCACGAGGCCCCGCCGACCGCCATCTAAAGTTCTAGGATGTCATACGGCCAAGCAGGGCTCGCCCTTACCAGATCTAGCGAGGGTCGACCTTACGCGAGGCCGCCCTCGAGGCCTGGACGGCGAGGCTTGCCCATGGATGGCCAGGGCGAGCCCCGCCAGCTCGGCCTCGCCGCCTAGGCCTCGAGGGCGGCCTCACACCGGGCGGGCGAGGCTCGCCCTTGCAGCCACTGGCGAGGTGGCCGGCCAGGTCGACCTCGCCGGCCATTGCCTCTGGCCGGTCGCCGAGCTCCGGCGACCAGTTGGAGGAAGAAGATGCGAAGAAAAAAATAAAAAAATTAAAATTAAAAATTAATAAAAGTAAAATTATTAAAATATTAGTAAAAGTTGTTCACGTCAGCGCCGATCAAGTCACGTCAGCCGCCCGGCGTCCACTCAGCAAAATCCGGCCAATTTTGGCCGGAAATGACTAAATTGGCACAACATAAAAAGGTTTAGGACTAAATTGGCACCAAAAAAAGGTTTATGACTAAATTGGCACAAAGCCAAAAGGTTTAGGACTTTTTTGGCACTTCTCCCCTTTTCGGCCCCTACCACTACGACGACGACCACCTCCGTCCAATGGAGGAGCACAAGCATTGCGCACTCCTCCACTTCCTGAAGCGGTCTAAGAACTCCCTCGAGCGTTTCTTCAATTCCTTGAAGGAGGTGGCGCGTGAGCTCGAGGATAGCTACGACAAGGTAGACTTGAATTGGAAGGAGGGCACCGGGGGCAAGTTCCTTGAGCTGATGATCATGGACGGCTGCTTCATGCTCGAGATCATGAGGACTGCGACACTACCGAGAAGTGAGGCGGTGAATAATGGCTATGCGCCCAATGACCTCATCTTCAGCAACCACAGGCTGGAATGCATAGCGCCGCATATAAGACGGGACATGCTACTGCTGGAGAATCAGCTGCCAATGCTAGTGCTGTATCGGCTGGCTACCGTTGCGATCGATGGCAAGGTTAGTTTCTTTGATTTCACTCCGTCATTAGAGAGATTATTGCACACATGCAAACGGCTGTACTATGTCCACCTAATGATTTATCTTGATTATCTTAGATAGATTTCACGTGAAATCCATTAAATTTAATGTTCCAAATATTTATGACTCATGGTTCGAGATCAATTAACAATTTAATTATTAAATCTATCGTCTCAATAAGAGACTCCTGTTTTTTTTTTCTTTTTTTTCCTTTTATGCGGGTAGGATCGACACAACAACACTCTCGTATTCAATGGATTGACATTATTCCAACAACGCAGGATGACGTCAACGAGCTCATCCTTCTACTTCCCCTTTGAAGAAAAAAATTTCAGGAGGTTGAACAATTCCAACACCCAATGCTCACACAAGCTGAACTACGATAAACTCACCCCAGCCAAGATCTTCGTGCCTTGCACACCAATTCCTCAATTAAATAACGAACTTGGCCCAATTTCATCATGTTAAAATATACCCGATGAAAATAGGCGTGCGTGGGTACACGGTAGGTCTCAGCCAAAAGTATAATATCTTTATTTCATAAAATCCCACTAATTATATAGTTGATAAAAAAAAATGTTGGCATTGTAAACTAATGCCCGGTAATTTTCTAATTAAATACTAAAATTAATAAATTTTGGGATAAATACCCCAAAATTACAATTCACACTCAAATTGCATAAACTAGCACTCAATTAAATAAACCACGCATACCAATACAATCAACACGAAATTCCAGTCACCGGCTATTCCAGTCTAATTTTCGAAAAATAATAATTCATTAAATAATTACCAAAATTAATTAATAAATACCAATAAATGCAACTTAGGCTGGAAAAGCCTAAAAAATTACCGAAACGGGCTCGGAAAAATTTCGAACCTCACTAGATAAATACTATAGCTTATCTAGTCTCTAATTATGCTACTCTAACCACTTAACATGTAGAAACAAATCATTAAATCGCTAATCTGTTCTAAAGAACCACCTAATCCATACTTAGCTTAAACTAATCAACCCTTAAGCATAATTAACTCCCTAAGCGGAGATTAGTGAGTAAACTCACTGGATTTGCAAGCCGGTGAGTTCACTTCAATGGGGACGCGAAGGCGGGCAACAAACTCTAAAGCGGCGGCACCAAGTGAGGCCTGGAAGGGCTTGGAAACGGGCTTCGAAGGCCCACGGGACTTGCTTGGCTTCGGCTTCTGTTCTTGGCCGAGAAAGGAAGAACCGGCGGCTAGCTGAGGCTGAAATGGGCAGGGACGGGTGGCTGAGCTGTTGTGGGTCTAGGCAGCTGTTGGATAGTGGTGAGCTGAGCTCCGGCGACCTCCACTATGGCCAGGGGACACTGGCAAAGTTGAATGGCGGGCGAGTAGCGCACGAGGACGCGCAGGTAGGCGTGCAAACAAGTCGGGTGCGCGGGTGAGCAGGCGGCGGTCTGGCGGCGTTCAGGCGGCGTTCAGGCGGTCAGACAAGGTTGGTGACGAGCAGGGGCTACTCTACTCGGTTTCCTCTGGATTTTAGAGCTTCAAAGTTGGACCAACAATGGAGAAAGGTACAGTGAGGGAGGAAGAAGGGGCTGCCAGTCAAGGGGGGTCCCAAATGTCTCCCAAGTCAAGCAAACATATCCAATACACTCATTGGCTTGGTCCCACCAATTGGCTAGCTTCCTCAGCAATTTTTCCAAACCATTAGCTTACTTAGGAAGCCTTGGAGATGGTCCAAAAGTTGAGGGCATGGGGGGCTACGAATTTTGAAGGAATTTCCCTCAAATCCTCTCAAATTTTCACTTGAATTGATCCAATTCGATCCCCATAAATCCCACCATGAAGTCCTCAATCAAATTAACATTTTTCCATGCCAATAGAACCAACTTGCATCCTAAAAACACAATAAAAAACGGTCCCCTAAATTTTCCAATCGAAAACGGCCCTATTTTGACTTTTCGCCAAAAATCTCGGTTTGCAAAAAATTCTTCTGAGGATGAGTCAACGTTCCTAAAATGACTCGTGACATGACAGAACTTTCAATTTCTGAAATCGGATTTAAATTCGCGGTTAATTTCATTCTTGCGCGATTTTAGCGTGACCTAGCCTACTAGGTAGATTTTAGAAATTTTTAGTGCAATTGACCTGTGATCGATTTATTTCGAGTCACAAAGTACATCTTCGACATATTGGCGACCTTCGGTTGTCGTGAAAATCTTGAGGTTTCAAATGCGGACACAGGGTACCAAAACGACAGAAAAATCAGTCTAATAGCCGATCGATGAGAATTTTGTAATTTGGTGGAATTACTCACGTTTAGCTACACATCTCAGTCGAACCGACCTATCTCTAATCTCTGATCAATTTTTAACTGTGCCGTAATGATCTCTGCAAATGAGCACGGTCGAGTAGTCGATTCCTGGTCGAATTCTCAAGTATTTTGCGTTAAAATTTCTTAATGGCTTTTCCAGATAGTCTGGTTATCTCAAGAGTGATCAGCTCTGAGAATAGCACTATAGGCGTATCGATGAAAGGTCCAATTTATTTAATTGAAAACAGGACTGAAATTCTAAGATATCACATATCTTCTCTTCCTTATGTGAGTCGTGAGGGTTTCATCTTCAAATTACTTTCATCATGATGGACATTTGGCCGTTTATTTATCATTATCATATGATAATTCTCTTGTTTCAAACTTCTTCATTTTTGTCCAATCATGTGAAGTTTTAGGCAAATGGAATCTTCCAACGCGCCAATTCTTGATTAAAATTTTAACGAGTTGCAGCGAATTCAAGTGAACAACAAAGATGGCCTTCAAAGACATCTCTCTTCCCCATCGGCTTCAAATTTCAGAGTCATCTATACATTTTCCGATCATCAAGCAATCAATCATTAACACAGAGAACATTACTTTTATGACTAAGAAAAAAATATTTTGAAACTTCCAACATCCTTCCTCGAATAAAAAGAGCTAAAGATATTCAATGTTCTAGACCGCCATTATAGAATCCTAGATCGAAATAACCTGACAGCAAACTACTAATTATGTTTAAAGAAGGTTGAGATTATCTCTCCAATTCGGGCAAGTTTCCAAAGTTGAAGGGTTTGAACAGTCACTTGTCGTTGACACCTAAATTTTGACGACTCAATTTGACATTCATTACATAGAAAAATTAGGGATCGACACCACCCCAAAACAAAAATATTAGTTAAATTGCATATAGATATTAGAAGCATTTTAATTAAGCCCATATAATATTGCATTGGAGTTAATGGACTAAAGCAAGGGGGTTTTAAGCCTAACTGAATTATTTGAGCTAAGTCCGAGATAACGAAATTCACTTGATTCAAGTACAAGCACATCTTGATATTCATAATCAAAATACGTGGGAGCTCCAAAAAGTAGTGGCACTGAGAGGTCCATCTACAATGTTTGTAAAAATAAAGGGGTGACTTAAAGCTCAGTAAATGAAATCCTTAAGTCTAAATTAAAAAATTATCTTACCACTCAGCTTGGTACCGACAAACAATGTGAGTTCAAGATAAGTACAAAATAACCATGTATGACTAATGTTGAAGTAAACGCGCTATCTTCCCATCATAATATGCCCATGGAAACCATTAAAAACATTGCATAAGGTTATTCACTCGACTAAAAACAAATGGCATATTATTTCATGATGCGTAAATACAACATACTAGTCCATCGATATATAAGTGAGTTTCTAACTCCTACTTGTCACTAGCTAGGACCCATTTCATAGAGGATGAAATCATACATTACCCATTTGCCACACCTCTTAGCCCATCCATCAAGGGTGTCTCCTATATCAATGGTGATAAGTACACAACTGTCCATTTGCATAATGATTGTCATTTCATCGTCACCATTAACTCATGAGAGATGAAATCATACATGCCCATTTGCCACGCCTCTTAGCCCATCCATAACAGGTGTCTTCTATATCAACGATAATAAATATACAACTGTACATGCGCATGATAATTGTCATTTCTTAACATCATACTGAAGGTTATACAAGCCATGTCATCATAGGACTTCATGTCCTCTCAACCTTGTAGAGAACCATCTCAAACAGTAGAATATCTAGCTAATTCCAAAGTCTCATACACATACTCATACAAGAGAATTCACTTTGTGGCGAGTGGGCCAATGCGAAGTTCTTTATCATGCAACATCAATGACATACAAATCATTATAACATAACAATTACCACATGCATATGAATAATTTGTCATTTCTCATTCAATTAATCATTAACAAATAATTACATGCACTTCAATACACGTATCCTCATTCTTTTCTTGCTAAGCCATCATCATTTAATCTGAAGCCATAAGTAGGTAATCAGTAATTTAAAAATTGATACTTGCAAATCGACAACTCGAAATGAACACTTAAGAACCAACGACTTTGAAATTGATGTCTTAATCCACAAATTGACAACCTTAGAACTAGACAATTTTGGTTGAAATGGGCAACCTTGGTTGGAAGTCAACTTCTTCTAAATCGACTGCTTGAAGTTTGATACATATAAATGGATAACTTGGATAATAGATTAGTTCCTTAACAATCGGTAAGTTGATCAAGAAATTGATTTACTTAGAAAGTTGATTGGAATATCAAAATCGGCAAAAACACTAGAATTGGTGAATTAGCAAGAGAACTGACAATTGGTCAAGAACGGTGGTTTATCAAAAACCAATGCCATCAAAATTGAAAATTTGCTCAGAAGTCAATTGAATGACCAAAACTGGTGAAATGACTTGTCAGTTGACACTTTATCAAAATCAAAATCGCGTGAATATTTTTTCAAGTCCAAATTCCAAATTTTTACACTCATCTCACCCAAAATACAACCAATGCTTTTGGGGAGTCGATCACACACTTTCTATGCCGAAAATAGTTATCAATTTATGTCAAGTAAACATAATATTTCAATATGTCTTTATCGAAGCTTGATCGCACTTGGGATTAACATTAGAACTCAGTTAACAATCATCAACCGACCAAATTAAAAGTACTAAATATATCCACCTAACTTAAGCATTATATTTTACTTACCTGTTGACACCCGAAATTTTGTCGATATTTTAAACATCATTTTTGTAAAATATAAAAGATAAAAAGCAAAAAAATAAAAAATAAAATGAATGAATGAAAACATAAATAAATAAATAAATAAATAAAACAAAAATAAAAAGGGAACGGGGGCTATTCTACAGGGGGTTTCTCTCTCTTTAGATCCAGTCTCTCTCGCTCTCTTTTCTCTCTCTCTCTCGAACGCTAAAGGAAGATTTCTTCGGGGGTTCCTCGCCTTCCTCTCCGATCACAGCCCCCGTTCCAAGCGAAGCTCTCGATCCACTGCCACCCGCCGACGGCGGCTTTCCTCCGCTCATCTTCGCTGCCTCCACTAGCTCGAGCTCCTTTCGAAGATTCATTTCCTTTTTCGGTGGCTCCTTATAGCGGCGACTTTCGATTTGGCCTCCTCGGTTCATCATCTACCGTCCAACATCCTCCCGATCATCCCTTCACCGAATCGACGGTGATTGTTGCTCCCTTCAACAACCGCTACGGCCTCCCACCCAGGCCCGATCGTTGCTCGAGATCATCGTAGGCGATTGTGTCGCTGATTTGAGTCGAACCTCTCTACGGCGAAATCTGCCAGTCTGTTCACTTGCTGGTGTCCATCGAAGGTCCTTTGATCACCCGATCTTATTCTGATGGCTCTAAACCGGCCCAAATCGGACCAGCTTTTCCTCTGCCATGAACCGAAGCTGTTCTGGTGTCGATTTGGTCCCTCCGGCCATCCACGGTGTCCTTTTGATAATCCTCAACGGTTGTGAAGAGTTCAATACATAAAAAATCCCATATAAGGTAATCCTCAAGTCTTGAGCTCGATGAAGTAAAATCTCATTAGGAGATCATGGCTAGAGCTCACACTTAAGGTTGATTCAATGATAATCATGACTGTTATAGGATGTTTAGGATAATCTAGAATGGATGTGGATGATTGATGATGGCTTGAGTGTGGTTGATTGCTTGATTAAACTTAAACTGCAATTTTCGGATGATTGGATGACTGATCTGAGAAATGACTTAATATCAGCTTGTAAATGTGGTTTTTTGTGTTCGAAGTCTTTATGGAGGTCGAAGACGATTCGAATATCTTTTCAATGAGCTATAGAATGCCCTGATTGAACCTCATTTGACCTGGTTTTTACATGTCCAAAGTCCAGTCTAGAATCTATCAACTGTTTGTTGTTCTGATAACTTGCAGTTTGCACTAGTTTTTTTTTTTTTAATGATTTTTCTGCTCCGATTTTGAGGGTCATTCCTTCATGAAAGCTGCTTGAAATATCTTTGGCAACAACATGTAATTTTTAGAATTTTTGGAGCTGATTTGATTAGGAAAATGCTCATTAAATCATCCTTAAAATGTACTGTCTTTTATGTGACTTGATTGTTGTTTGTCTTGGATGAACTGTTAAACATGCTATTTTGGTCTCGAGGTCTCCATGAAAGTCCTAGTATATTCCATAGGATTTTTAACAATATAAGGATTACACCAATCGACCTTTATTTTCCCTATCAATCGCCATTGAAGTTCTGCTGTAATCTGTCGATAGTTGCTGTAATGTTAATTACTAGAATGACCTGTTCGGTTTACTACTTTTGTGTGATTTTCTACATATAGATTTTGGTTAGGATGTCTTCATGTGCTTTGATCCTAACATTCAGATCTAGGTGCATAAAATATTGGAGAATTTTCTCACGTCATATGTACAGAATCAAGCATGATTGTTTTCAGCCTTTGCTGCCATTTTGTCTACTAATCTGATCTCATGGAGGAATGTCTTCGATTGAGATTGTTAATGAAGCAATTTGTTAACTATACCCTCTAGATAATTGTAATAAACATCCCAAGCTATAAAATGACATATTGCATGCTTGAATCGACCATCAGTTGCTATGTTTAACATTTTTTCCAGTCCATTCTAAAATCTGGAAACTATATTGAATTAGAATTGTTTGTCACGCTCTTGTGAACTTCGGCCGCTTGCCTTTTTTGTATGATATTTTAGGTGCAATTTTGAGGTGAAATCCTTGATGAAAGTTGTGCATAACATTCATATATACAGCATATAAAAATTTGAAATTTTCTGAACAACAATTGTTAGAATCGATCGGTTGTAGAATGCCTGTGTTACATGCTGCCCTGTTCTATTATAGACTGACTAGTTCATGTTCTAGTACTTTCGCAAATTCATGTGTTAAGGATTTTGAGAAGCTGCCTCATGAAATTTGTTCCTCATATGCTGGTTCATCTGCCATAAAAATTCTAGGATGAGATAGCCATTGATTGTGCTTTTATTGAGCCTATATTGAATGCCCAGTTTCTGTGATGGATGATTGGTTGATGGACGTGCATGCGTTCTTGAATCTTTTAGAATATTATGCATGCTAAATTTGATGATAGTCTTTTTTGAGAATTGATATATAATGTACCTCATTTGAGGATCATTTACTATGTAAAAATCATGCATCAAGTCGATATGTCGCAACTGAAATTGTCATACATTGTGCCCCTAATGACAAGTCACATATCAATGTTAATGAATTTGTGTGACCTTTTGCACATGGATTTAGGGTTATATGACTTAATCAAACTTGTTCTTCACATTTAGCCCTACGTCATGTTCAAATTTCATAATTTTCATGCATTGATTAGGCGGCTTAACAAGACAGTTATCTTGCATCATTTTCTGATTTGCTTATGATTGATTTGCATGCTTTAGAGATTGTTGATTTTCGGCCATGAATTTGACCTTACTTGAACCAGACATCTCTTAAAAAGTCTTAGGGCACGTCTTAATCTTTCTAGTGACACTAATTTTGCATTATTTGCATGCCATTTGTCCCATTTTTTTCCATTTTTTTCCATTTTTTTCCATTTTTTTCAAAGTTGGCATTGAAATCTAAATTCAAAATGCTTTTCTGCCCTTGTTGAGTCAGGCCTCTTATTATTTTTACATGGATTTTTCCCTAAGGATTTGGCGATCAACTTATTAATGAAATTTGTTTGTCTTTTTCATGAATATGTCATGATGAAATTTCAGAATTTTTAGACATTGTCTACTAGGACAAATTGTGTTGATTTGCCATAATGTCTTGCTGTCCTACTATGTTTCTGATATGTTGTTATGTGGTCTTGAATTTTTATAAATTCATGTGTAACCCATCTTAGGAAACTTCATTCATGAAAGTTGTTCCTCATAGTGTGCTTGATGTTCCGTGCTTTTCTTAGAACCAACTATCCATGGGCTTTACCCCAATTACTTTGATCTTATGCGATGTTTGATGATTTCTGTTGTGATTCTTTGTTATGATTTCATTCTAGGATTTCTTTTAGAATATCTTGCATGCTAAATTGAGATTACTTGTCTTCATAAAAGTTGTTTTGATGTGTATGCTTGTTTATTTCCATTGTATGCACGTAGTTATAAGTCTCTTAGGTTAGGATTAGATTAGAACCTCGAAGATGAAGAAAGTGTGAAGACAGTGGAGGTCGATGTCCATTCCAACCATTATTATATAATATTCATTTTCCCGACTTATGTCTCGGGTTCCATTTGTTGTATAAAACCCGACAAGTTGCGGGTTTTCTCTTTTTCTCTTTTTTCTCTTTTTCTCTTTTTTTTTTCCTTTTCTCATTTTTTTTATTGTGTCTCTTTTATATTTTTAGGATTGCAGGATAGATTTACTACTTTCCTCGATTGTTTACTTGCTATCTTGCAATTTCAATTTCGTTGATTGTTTTTTTTTTCTAGAAATAGAATAGCATGAAAATGATCAACCACGCATGATCACTTAGTCTAGAACTGATGATCCTGAAAATGTAAAAAGAAACACATGGACATGTTAGGAAAACGTAACATACTGTTTAGGTACCGAAAGGGCATTAATAGAATTATTAGCGTAACCCAAGTCCTCAAATCTAGATATTTGGTTGCGTAGGAATTGAGGGAACACTCCTGACCCTCGATTGGGTTTTCTAGTCGACCCCCAAAACGAGGCTAATGGTGACTCCCGTCTATTTTTAGGTTGTCATAAACAACTAGATCGCATAAATAAACTCGTCTCGCGGGGTATGAGCTTTAGAGAGCTCGTGATCTTGTGAGGGAACTCTTGTGATCAAGTACCCCTAAACCCGACCTTTCCCCCCCTTTTTGACTCGAGGGCGGCGAGATCGGGTCGCGACAGGCTTGGCGACTCCACTGGGGACTGGTTACTAGATTAACAGGACTTGAAGCGGTTTAAAAATGGTTGTTGTGATTTAACTAACATGTCTCGTGTGGGATCGCCTACATGTCAAAGTCGCATGGAAAATCAGGTTAGTCGCTAACCTTGTGTTAAATGGTCTTGTAGGTGGGAGTTATAAGCGGAAGCGTACTTGTAAACCCTTTGTTTTGCAAGTGATGTAAGGATGTATGAATGAATGAGAGTTTATATGGAAGTGTTAGATGTTAAAATTTAAATGCATGTTTACAAGCTTTAGCACGACACCGCACACACAACTGCGGTCTAAAACCCCAATTGCACAATCTAGGACCTTAGGAGAGTTTGTGGGTGGAATCTGCGAGTGAATGCTCGTGGTAATCCATTACTTTCATATGCCCGCTCATCCCAACTGATAAAGATGGCATTGACCGACGATAGTAGCGGTGGGTAAACTATTTTTATCCTTTGGGATGGGGACCTTGAGCCTTTAGCACCCTCACCTTAGGCGTCGAAACCTCACAATTTCATGCGACATGTGATTTGTGCTTGCCATGTGTTTGGTGGGTAAGAGATCATCATTTTTTTATCATTCTTATCTTTCCATATTTCAATTGTGCGTTTTGTATTCCAACGACGATATGTTTTAATCATAGGTCCCACTTTAGGTTTAGGGTTAGATGGGTAAACCTGAAGTGGACGTGATCCCCGTGCCTGGGAATCTCAAGACTCTATGGGAGAATCTCGACCCAAGACATCAAGACTACATGGAAAAACGCATAGGCTTCCTCCCGACTTTATTAAAGGTCGAACCATGTATCGCGATGGTGAAAGCAATGGCTCATTTTTGGAATCCCATGACTTCCAGTTTCGTGTTTAATCAATATGAATTGACCCCCACAATTGAGGAGTTCCGGAAAGCCATTGGATTAGGTAAAGCTTCTTTAGGTTTCGTCACTCCTCCTATTGGTCAAAATCCAATTTCTCTTCTAAGTCAATTCTTCAATATCCTTACCGATAAAATTGAGGCTATTCTTAATGGAAATTCTCATTACACGCCTTATAATTTCCTCGAACAACATTTCCTTGGCCTTAAGCCTAAATCTGGGAATCAAATTCCTTGTGTCTTCTTACTCATGTTTTTTGGCTTTGTGGTATTCCCACATACCCGAAAAACAATGGATCCTTTAGTCACTCACATTGTCAATCAAGTGTGCACATTTAATTTTTTCACACATGATCCTTGCTAAAACTTTTGTGTCTCTTAATCATTTCAAAACAAATGGTCGAGGAACTCTTAGAGCCCTATTAGGACTTCTCTAAATTTGGTTCTTTTCACATATCAAAGAATTTGCCCCTCACATGAAGATTGTCGATGTCACGAAATCATCCCATTCTTAGATTTTGCCAAAGGAATGAATTCTTTCCAT
The DNA here is from genome assembly GCA_007663325.1 of Eucalyptus pauciflora. Taxonomy (NCBI): domain Eukaryota; kingdom Viridiplantae; phylum Streptophyta; class Magnoliopsida; order Myrtales; family Myrtaceae; genus Eucalyptus; species Eucalyptus pauciflora. Next base: position 1,357,403 of record VMYD01000402.1, read on the forward strand.
CATGGTATTTCTCTACTTGGTTTCATTTCCTCAAAAGCCTCAACCCTAGCTTAATTCAATGGCATGTTCGGTGGCTTGGGAATCCCGAGGTGCGCCTTTTTAGTGGAGTTGACGACTCACTCCCCCTCGTGGGATTGATGGGTTTAACGTCATATTACCCTTTAAGGGTGCTCCGCCAATATCGCGCGCTTCAAACGATCTCGCCAATCCTCAAGCAGGGGTTATATCGTCTTGATTATCACGATAAAGTCATCGAGGAAAACCAAATTGACCATATCAAGGCCGCGATTCAAGCTGCTATTGGAATTTGGTACTCTCGTTCCTCGCATTACGTGGTTGCCGTCAAGGAAGCTGACTTGGAAGGAGAGATTAAGACTCACCAAGCTACTATCAATTACATATACCATCAAGTAGAACTTGAGCTCAAGGTTCAATTGCTTGATATTCCCGAGCCTCAAGGTTTTCGGCGATCTCATGTTAAGGAGCAAGAAGACAGTGCCTTGATCAATGAGGAATGCTTGGCCCATGATAACAAGCGTCTTCGCATGATCCCGCCTAGTCCTTAGGTTTTCATTTCATATTCTTTCCTTGTAAAGGATTTCCTTTGTGTTTCCCTCCTTTCTATCAAAGTTTCCCTATATTCATTTTCATATCACATGTAAAATCAAACTACTTTGTAAGCTTCAAGAAAGCAAGGTTCTGTTTCTATTGTAATTGTTCGATTGACATGAATAAAATTCATGAACATTTTCATGTAATTTTTAGAAAATTGGCATTCTGATTAAATATTTGTCGTCGTTCCTTTTCAACTGTATAATTTCTTTTAAAGAAATTCTGATAAGAGGATGTTATATGATACTGGGATCATATACACTTCTTATCATTATTTCATCTCAAGAAAATATAAAATTGATCGGGATTTGCATTTTAATGATTTCTTTTAACTTGTACTAATCCGAGTCATCTTCTTTTACAGAGGTTGTGAAAGACGGCTGAAGAACGGTCTATCATACGTACTCACCGCCAAACAAGGATGGAGAACGAAGATACCCGTGCTCGTGTTATTAGCATGGAGAACTAAATGGCGCAGATGATGGCGTTGTTAGCTGATCTCTCCAACCAAGTCAATAACTTAACTTTTGTAGTTCCTGTTTCTCCTACCACGAATCCTCTTACAGTGCCCCCTAAAGCGCCGGTAATAGAACCCGTGGGAAAAGGGCCTGCTGAAGAGGTCCCTACTGCAATCCCGTTAGTTATTGATTTAGAGCCTCCATATAAGGAGACTCCAACTCCGTCCTTTGATGAGGAAAGTTCAAGACGCCTCACAAAGATTGAGGAGCGCCTTTGCATGCTACAAGGCTATCAATTGTAGGGGTTCGATAAGCTGTCACCCTTCGCCAAGATTAAAGTCCCTAAATTCTACAAGGAGCCCGAGTTTACAAGGAAATATGACGGCATTGGATGCCCCAAGACCCACTTAAAGTACTATCTGGGCAAGATGGCTCGTTACTCAGATAATCCTCCGCTCCTGATTAATTCCTTTCAGGATAGCTTGGTTGGTCCTGCGTTGACATGGTTTATAGAGTTGGACTTGGAGAAGATCCATAATTGGGAGGATCTTGCCGATGAATTCTTTCAACAATATAAGTTCAACACTGAAATCACTCCGACCTGAGAGAAATTAATTTGGGTCGAGAAGAGGAGAGCTGAAATGTTTAGAGCTTATGCTCAAAGATGGAGAGTTACTACATCTCAAGTAAAGCTACCATTGTCTGAGAAGGAGGCTATGAAATGACTGCTTCAAGCTATACCTCGAGATTTCTTCGAAAAAATGTACAACCATACCTGTATTAACTTTGCCACATTTATGGAGTTAGGTGAACGCATCGAGGCGATCATGCGTGAAGGAAGGTTGACCGAGACCACGAATCATCGATATGCCCCGAAGAGAGATAAGGAATCGAATGTGGAGATTGCTTATATACAAAATTCCTCTTCTCATAAGCCATATAATCCTCAGGCTCATAGACCTGCCATGGAGGTAAGGAATTCTTCTCGAAACTTTGAGCGCAAAGGAAAAGCCCCCCAAAGGCAATTTACTCCATTGCCTAGACCCATGTCACAACTACTTCTAATGCTAATCGAAAGTCATCTTGTGGCAAGAGAGATCCTGAGGGATAATCCGCCAAAGTTTGTCGGGTTCAACCTTAATAAGACATGTGAGTATCATATGGGTGAAAAAGGTCATCATGTAGACAACTTCTGGTGCTCCGTTCTAAGATCCAGAATTTGCTGGATAAAAAGCTGCTCACCTTTAAGGACTCAACGCCGAATGTCCAACAAAATCCCCTTCCAAAACATTCTAAAGATGTCAACATGATTTATGGGGATGATGACAAGCATATACTTTTGATGGATATCCAAAAGTTGGAACAGATAATGCCATTTGTTGATCGCTGGCTGAAAGGCGACATCATTCATGATTAAGAAGACCTTACTTCAACTTTGCCAAAAGATAAAGAGGTCTACTCCTATGACGGGGATGAAGATGAATACAAAATTTCTCATTCGGATCGTGAGTTCATAAGGAAAGCCCGTGAGAGAAGTGAAGTGGTGGACACCTTGGGACAACCAAGTGGGAAGTACGACTTTATGGTCAAGTATACTCCTCCAAGTTATTTTCAAAACCCCGAAGACATTGTCCCTAGTGGATGGGGAGATGAATTCGGGACAACTTCATGGCTATGATTGAGCCTGTTGTGATTGATCTAACTAGGGAGAAAATCCCATGAGAGGGTGATACAACTGACAATGGCGTCATCGAAGTCGACTCATTGATTGACAATTTTGGAGCCATGAAGATCTCAAGCGCGGGTTTTGGACCAATTGTGATTGAATTGCCACAAGAAGTTAGTGAATATTCCAATACTAAGGTGACTCCTACTTATGACACTAAGGCGGTCCCTTGGAATTATAATACAAATGAAATCGATGCCGTCACTCGATCGGGTCGAATTTACCCACCACGTGAAGGTGTGGAAAAGAAGGCCGTAACCGATGAGGAAGCTTAACAACTCCTCAAAACACTCAAGACAAGTGAGGCAGAAGTGAGAGACCAATTGCGCAAGATGCTTGCATAGATTTCCCTATTGGAGCTTTTCAAGACCTCCGAAAAGCATAGAAATGCTCTCCTCAAAATTTTAAATGAAGTCCACGTGCCCGAGACCATTGGAGAAGTACAGTTGGAGGAGTTTGTGGGCGCTATACTTCTTAGAGATCAAATTACTTTCTCTAAGAAAGACCTCCCTCCTGAAGGCCAAGCACACACGAAGGTGCTATATGTGTCCGCTCAACATTTTGGGACTAGGATTTCGAGGGTCCTGATCGATAATGGTTTTGCCTTGAACATTTGCCCTTTATCCACCCTCCGTCGATTGGGGATATGAATGGGAAATGTCTCTCCTCCAAAAATTCCCATCCGAGCCTTCGATGGGATGAGAAAAGAAACAATAGGGGAAATCGAATTACCACTGACGATTGGCCCTATTACCATTACTAAAAAATTTCAAATACTAGATATTCCAAGTAACTTTAGCCTACTATTGGGACAGCCTTGGATCCATGCTGCAGGGATGATTCCCTCCAGTCTTCATCAAATGATGAAACTCCCTATTGACGGAAAGATTGTGACTATCCGATGTAAAAGAGATGTGGAGACTTTCCATAACACTGCCATACCTTTCATTGAGCCTGAGGTCAAGGGAGAATCGAGCTACCACTCATTTGAGATGGTGTTGGTCACTCATGTGCCTATTGGGTCAATCACTCAATTCTCAAAGGCCTTATTGATGTCAAGTAAAGAACTGCTCAAGAACAGTTTTGCTATTGGGAAAGGTTTGGGTAAGCTTGCCCAAGGCATGCCAAATTCCATTAAGATGGACAAGATCAACAAGTGTGAAGGCCTAGGTTATCAGGGCGACCGTAAGGGTCAAGGTAATCATAAAGGCCTAAACATCAAAGGTAAGAGCTACCAACGTCTCTTGCCTCCACCTTTGAAGGATTTCTTTCCTGGTCCACCGAAGTTCTTGCAAGAAGAAGAGGCCAATGTCTACCACCTTGCTAATTTGTTTGAAGATGGTCTGGTTGGCACTATTGGTGAAGATGAAGAGCCTACAGTTCCCACTGTGTAAGGGATGTTTCTAGTTTTTGCATTTAATTTTTAGTTGTATTCCATTCATTTCTCCCTTGCGAGGGAATTCCATTCATTTCTCCCCTACGAGGGAATTCCATTCATTTCATTCATCTATGCTTGTAATAATCTGGATTATAAAATCTATGGATCCAAGATGATATACGTTATAGTGCAATTTTTGCATATTAATAAAATTCATGTTTTGTTAATAGACGTGTGAAGCCCAAATCAGTCCTATGATGATGCTTTGAGGCCTGAGCCTCCACACGATCTATAGTTTCAAAATATTTTAGTGGAACAAGGACGTCCAATGACATGAGGGCTAGTTCCCAATAATTTTTTTCGAAAACATGAATTTGAAAACAATTTTTCATGACATTTACATGCATTGCATTCATTCATATGTATATATACTAACATTTTTTTTATTGCATCTCAAGCATGACATTTCATATCATGATAGTCATTTTAATGGCTCGGATTCACATTCTAAAGATTTTGATGGACCCGATTATTCCAACTCAAAGAATGAGGATGATCCTCGAATTATTGAAAAAGAATGGCTCAGACATGAAGAGTCCAAGCCTCCTACCACCGAACAGCCAATCGCTGTGAATTTAAGAGATCCAGATAACCCTAAAGAAACCAAGATTGGGGCAGGTCTCTCTCAAGCAGATGCCAATAGATTAATTGGACTTTTGAAAGAGTACCAAGATGTTTTTGCTTGGTCATATGCCGATATGCCGGGTTTAGACCCTGAGATCGTGGAACATGCGTTACCACTTAATCCTAATGTTCCGCCAAAGAAACAAAAGCTCAGAAGGACGAAACCTGAGTTGTCGAAAAAGATTGAAGAAGAAATCATGAAGCTCTTAAATGTTGGTTTCATTGAAGTCACCCATTATGTTGATTGGATTGCTAATATAGTCCCGGTTATGAAGAAGGATGGACGAGTCCGAGTATGTGTTGATTACCGGGACCTAAATAAGGCAAGCCCTAAGGATGATTTTCCTCTGCCACACATTGATGTCTTAGTTGACAATACTGCTGGATTTGAACTATTCTCCTTCATGGATGGATTTTCCGGTTATAATCAAATCCGAATGAAAAAGGAAGACAAGACGAAAACTTCTTTCATCACTCCATGGGGAACATTTTGTTACAAAGTTATGCCCTTTGGCTTGAATAACGCAGGGGCAACATATCAAAGAGCCATGGTGACACTATTACATGACATGATGCATAAGGAGATTGAAATTTATGTTGATGACATGATTGCAAAGTCAAGACAAGGTGAAGATCATGTTGAAGTCTTAAGAAAATTATTTGACCGATTGAGGAAATTCAAGCTGAGGCTTAACCCTGCAAAATGCATATTTGGGGCAAAGTCTGGGAAGCTTCTTGGATTTATGGTTAGTAACAAGGGTATCGAGATCGATCCCTCTAAGGTGAAGGCCATATGCGACTTGAGACCTCCTTCTACTGTTAAGGAAGTCCGAAGCTTACTAGGAAGATTGAATTATGTTGCAAGATTTATCTCTCAATTGTTAGAAACCGCTAAGCCTTTCTTCAAGTTGTTAAAGAAGAACGCCAAGGTCAAGTGGGATGAAGAATGTCAGAAATCATGTGAAGAACTTGAGCGATATCTTTCGCAATCTCCTATACTCGTACCGCCTATCCAAGGCGTGCCTCTGATCTTGTATATCACCATTCACGAAGAGTCTTTAGGAGCCATGTTAGCACAAAATGGGCCAAAGGATGGAATAGAACGTGCCATATACTACCTCAGTAAGAAGTTTACTACTTGCGAGATTCGATATTCTGAAGTGGAAAAGGCCTGTGTAGCCTTGATTTGGGTTTTATACTGACTAAGGCAATACACTCTTCATCACCACATCCTTATGGTGACTGAGAATGACCCAATTAAATATCTTTTGGAGAAGCCCGCATTGGTTGGGAGACTCGCTAAATGACAAATATTACTCTATGAGTTTGATATTCAAAGCATGGCACAAAAGTCCATCAAAGGGCGAGCCATAGCCAATATGTTAGCTGAAAATCACGAGAAATCTAATGATTGGGATGAAATCGATGAACGAATTTATTTGGTCTCACCTGACAAGTGGACCATGTATTTCGATGGTGCATTTAACCTTTCTAGTTCTAGCATTAGGGCAGCTTTAATATCTCCAGAAGGTCAACATTATCCAATAGCTGCAAAGTTGGTATTCCCTTGTACCAATTTCTGAATATGAAGCTTGCATCCTTGGTTTGCACTAGCCATCGATATGAACGTCATAAAGCTTCAAGTTTATGGTGATTCTGCACTCATCATCCACCAGACGGGAGGTGAATAGCAAACGCAGGACGTAAAGTTGATTCCTTACCACGAATATCTCGAAGACTTGGTCAAGGAATTTGATGAAATCTCTTTTGATTATTTGCCGATGCCCTAGCGACTTTATCTTCAATGTTACAAGTAACTGATGGTTTGAGCGTTGATCCTTTGCAAATTGACGTTCTGAAAAAACCTGCTTATTGCCTAATGATTGAAGAAAAACTTGATGGTCAACCGTGGTATTATGACATCGTGAATTACCTTCGAGAAGGAAAATTTCCCCAAGGGAGTCAAGCTAATGATCGAAAATACTTGATGAAGTTGGCATCCAAATTCTTCCTCAGTGGAGAAGCCCTTTATAAAAGGTCTTTCGATTTAGTTTTACTGAAATGCGTGGATGTAGAAGAAGCTAAACTCCTTATGAAATAAATACATGAAGGAGAGTGTGGCCCTCATATGAATGGTCATCTTCTGGCTAGAAAAATCATGAGACTTGGTTACTATTGGTTGACCATAGAAGCCGATTGTATTCAACATGTGAGGTGCTGTCACCAATGCCAAGTCTATGAAGACAAAATCAATGCTCCTCCTAATGAGCTACATCAAATGTCTGAGCCTTGGCCTTTTTCAATGCGGGGCATCGACATCATTGGACCAATTAGCCCTAAAGCGTCGAATGGACACCATTTTATCTTCCATTGATTACTTCACCAAAGGGATTGAAGCCAATTCTTATGCCCATGTTACTGCAAAGAGCATGGCAAAGTTCATCCATCGTGATATCATCGCTCGATATGGAGTTCCTGAAGCGATCATCATAGACAACGGATCAAACCTAAACAACAAGGTGGTGGATGAATTACTTGAAGAATTCCACATTCGCTATTTGAATTCTTCTCCTTACCGCCCATAAATGAATGGAGCTGTGGAAGCAGCAAATAAGAACATCAAGAAGATTTTAGCCAAAACGGCGGAAAATTATCGTGATTGGCATGATCGGTTACCATATGCTTTGTTTGCTTATCGAACTTCAATTCGTACTTCAACTGGGGCAACACCATTCTCATTGGTTTATGGGATAGAGGCCATGTTACCCGTGGAAGTGGAAATCCCTTCACTAAGGGTACTTTCTCAAATCAAGCTCTCTGAAGCTGAATGGGTTCAACAAAGATTTGAACAACTCAATATGATTGATGAAAAGAGGGTAAAAGCCTTATGTCATGGACAAAGCTATCAGAAGAGAGTAGCTAAGTCATTCAATTGCAAGGTTAGACCAAGACATTTTGAGATCAACGATCTTGTTTTAAGAAAGGTCTTACCTATCATTCCAGATCCTCGTGGGAAGTTTACTCCCAATTACAAAGGTCCATATATTGTAAAGAAAGTGCTACCTGGTGGGGCACTAATCCTTGTAGAAATGGATGGTCAAGAATTGCCAAGATTTGTAAATGCTAATGCTATTAAGAAGTTTTATCCATAAATAAATTGAAAGGCCTTTGAGCCACTTTAGGATATTTGCATCATGCATCACATGCATACATATTGCATCTGCATGTTTGTTCATTTTACAGGATCTCTGATGAAGATTCTACTTGTCCACAAGAGGTTCATCTCAGAAATGCAAAAACTTTCAAAAATTGCCCATCTTCTTTAGAACTTAGAAGTGACCCTATCCTTTGGAATGCCAAAAGAGTCGGTTGGAATTCTAGAAGTACAGTTAGAACTCTAGAAATAAATCCCTATGCTAAGCAAAACCTGTTCTGTCCACAAATTTTATTCAACCTTATTTCTAAAAGTCTCCCCAGTAAGGTCAATGAAACATGTCTTTTCAAATAAAATTTCATTACATTTTCATTTCCCAGGGAGTTGAATTTAACTAAGGTGTGCCTTGGAAAACCTGAAAAGGATTGTTAAATACGCCAAGTGGCAATGCCTAAAATGATGAGTGGCGACCTCTTTGCCAAATACCTCCTTATACACTCATTGAGAGAATTGAGCGAAAAGAACCATGTCTTAGGGCATAAGGTTCATTCAAAGTGAATACATGGTTTGAGATGATAAAGGCATTTCATTTCTCAATCTCAAACACTAATGATATCCCTTGCAAGCCACTTTGAGCCAAATAGGGAGCATTTCCAAAATAACCCTATCAAGAATAACCCCACATTGGGGCAAAATAGGGGTCTTGGTTGAAAATTATGGAGCAAAAAATTAAGAAAGATTTTATTGCTTTCACTTGCTTCAATCTTCTTGTACTAGCTTCAGGTGATTTCTTATCGGAACTCGAAACATCTCGAAGTGACGAAGAGCATTCCGTTCACTACCCCAAACACAATTACTCTTTGCTTAGTCAATTTAAGCCTTATACAATTCTTTCATAACCCCAGGTGATGATTATCTCCCCACACTGGGGCAAGGCACATGATTTACCAACAAAATTGAGAATATTGTTCATATTTGTAAATGCCACTCGAGAGTCCTAGATACTCAAAAGAGAATGAAAACTATGGGGCATGAAAAAGTAGTGTGCCTGGTAAAAGTAAGGCCAATGCCCATGAATAAAAAATGCAAAGAAAAGCAAGAATGCAAAGAAGAGCAAAATCAATGGTCATGCAAAGACCATCCATTGAAAAACAAAAGAAATGCCTTGCAGAAAAACATGTGTTGCAAACAATATCATTATAACAGAGAGCAAAGCTCTCATGTCCCAAGACAAATTACCAAAAGGACTCTCAAGATAGGTTAAATTTCAAGAGTCAATTTTTTTTTAAAGTTGTGCGATGGTAATGATGCCAAGATAATCACTCACTTTTAACCCTTTGATATCTGAAAGTTTTTCAAGCCTTTTTAAGCCTCACCCAAACCAACATTACAACCCTTATCCGAAGTCTCTTCCGATTGGGATGGTTTGAGTTGAAATGAGAGTATCACATAGGAGCTACCACTAGAAGAAGTGGAAGCAATCCTATCTTATCTTATCTTCAAGGTTCTTGACTTGTAAACCTGATGAAGATATTGATTCAATATTCATTTCTTAGCCTCAAAGTACACATCCTTTGTGTAAGCCATTGACCAAGCCATCATTACGGTCCCTTCAAAAGACTTTTTGATCAATGGATTGTATTCACTGTGAATGTTTCCGAAAGCCTTAGACATAGGTTGAGTGAGACCTTTCCAGTGAGGTTTAAACAGTTTTCCCATATCAATGGTTGGGAATAAAAGCCTTTTTTGAGAGTCAGTGTGAAAGACCTCTTTTGATTAGGATATTTACACTTGGCATATTTGGCTTAACCCTTAGATGGTTAATCAAATCTCATTTTGTTAAAATCCTCTCTAAAGGGATGTGGCGATCGACATCATTTTACAAGATTGGCTCTCAAGCAATCTCGAAACCCTTTTTCAAAATATTTGTTCCATAGTGAACCGGTTTTGGTCATCCTAAATCATAACCCTTGCTTTTGATTTTTGGTTACCCTAAACCATAACCTTTGTCTCTTTAGGTTCTAGGTAATCCTTAAACCTTGTCTTTAGGTTTTAGGTTATCCTAAAACCTTGTCTCTTTAGGTTCTAGGTTATCCTTAAACATTGTCTTTAGGTTAGTGGTTATCTTTAAACCATTTATTTTTCATTTATTGATTTCATTCCATTTCACAAGAGAGAGAGAGAGAGAGAGCGAGAGACAAAGTGAATAAACGTCAACAAGAGTTTAGATACCCCGATGAGCAAAGATAAGTATCAGGTGCATCCTTAACCAACTATCATTGCTTTTGTCTTTTTCTATTTTCAAAGTCGAGTCGACTAAAAATTTCAGGTATTAATTTTATCTTTGAGTGGAACCTTTTCGAACTCCCACCTAAAGAGGGGCAGCTATTGACACCCGAAATTTTGTCGATATTTTAAACATCAATTTTGCAAAAATATAAAAGATAAAGAGCAAAAAAATAAAAAAATAAAAATGAATGAATGAAAACATAAAAAAAATAATAAAAAGAAATATAGAAAACAAAAATAAAAAGGGAACGGGGGGCCATTCGACGAGGGGTTTCTCTCTCTTTAGATCCAGTCTCTCTCTCTCTCTCTCTCTCTCGAACGCTCAGGGAGATTTCTTCGGGGGTTCCTTGCCTTCCTCTCCGATCATGGCCCCCATTCCAAGCAAAGCTCTCGATCCACCGCCACTCGCCGACGGTGGCTTTCCTTCGCTCATCTTCGCCACCTCCACCAGCTCAAGCTCCTTCCGAAGATTCATTTCCTTTTACGGTGGCTCCTCACAGTGGCAACGTTCGATTCAGCCTCCTTGGTTCATCATCTACCATCCAGCGTCCTTCCGATCATCTCTTCCCCGAATCGGCGGTGACTGTTGCTCCCTTCAACAATCGCTACAGCCTCCCACCCAGGCCCGATCGTTGCTCGAGATCATTGTCAGTGATCGTGTTGGTGATTTGAGTTGAACCTCTCTATGGCGAAATCTGGCAGCCTGTTCACTTGCTGGTGTCCATCGAAGGTCCTTTGATCACCCGATCTTATTCCTATGGCTTTAAACCGACCCAAATCGGACCAGCTTTTCCTCTGCTGTGAACCGAAGCTGTTCTAGCGTCGATTTGGTCCCTCCGGGCATCCACGGTGTCCTTTTGATGATCCTCAACGGTTGTGAAGAGTTCAATACATCAAAAATCCCATATAAGGTATTCCTCAAGTCTTGAGCTCGATGAAGTAAAATCTCATTAGGAGATCATGGCTAGAGCTCGCACTTATGGTTGATTCAATGATAATCATGCCTATTATAGGATGTTTAGGATAATTTAGAATGGATGTGGATGATTGATGATGGCTTGAGTGTGGTTGATTGCTTGATTAAACTTAATCTGCAATTTTCAGATGATTGGATTATTGATCTGAGAAATGACTTAATATCAGCTTGTAAATGTGGTTTTTTGTGTTCGAAGTCTTCATGAAGGTCGAAGACGGTTCGAATATCTTTCTAATGAGCTATAGAATGCCCTGATTGAACCTCTGGTTTTCACATGTCCAAAGTCCAGTCAAGAATCTATCAACTATTTGTTGTTCTAATAACTTGCAGTTTGCACTGGTTTTTTTTTTTTTAATGATTTTTGTGCTCCGATTTTGAGGGTCATTCCTTCATGAAAGCGGCTTGAAATATCTTTGGCAACATGTAATTTTTAGAATTTTTGGAGCTGATTTGATTAGGAAAATGCTCATTAAATCATCCTTAGTATGTACTGTCTTTTATGTGACTTGATTGTTGTTTGTCTTGGATGAACTGTTAAACATGCTATTTTGGTCTCGAGGTCTCCATGAAAGTCCTAGTATATTCCATGGGCTTTTTAACAATATAAGGATTACACCAATGGACCTTTGTTTTCCCTATCAATCGCCATTGAAGTTCTACTGTAATCTGTCGATGGTTGCTATAATGTTAATTACTAGAATGACCTGTTCGGTTTACTACTTTTGTGTGATTTTCTACATATAGATTTTGGTTAGGATGTCTTCATGTGCTTTGATCCTAACATTCAGATCTAGGTGCACAAAATATTGGAGAATTTTCTCATGTCATATGTACAGAATCAAGCATGATTGTTTTTAGCCTTTGCTGCCATTTTGTCTACTAATCTGATCTCCTGGAGGAATGTCTTTGATTGAGATTGTTAATGAAGCAATTTGTTAACTATACCCTCTAGATAATTGTAATAGACGTCCCAAGCTGTAAAATGACATATTGCATGCTTGAATCGACCATCAGTTGCTATATTTAACATTTTTTCCAATCCATTCTAAAATCTGGAAATTATATTGAATTAGAATTGTTTGTCACGCTCTTGTGAACTTCGGCCGCTTGCCTTTTTTGTATGATATTTTAGGTGCATATTTTGAGGTGAAATCCTTGATGAAAGTTGTGCATAACATTCATATATACAGCATATAAAAATTTGAAATTTTCTGAACACCAATTGTTAGAATCGATCGGTTGTAGAATGCCTGTGTTACATGCTGCCCTGTTCTATTATAGACTGACTAGTTCATGTTCTAGTACTTTTGGAAATTCATATGCTTGTGTTACATGCTGCCCTCTTCATATGCTGGTTCATCTACCATAAAAATTCTAGGATGAGATAGCCATTGATTGTACGAGCTTGGGAGAGCTCATGATCTTGTGAGGGAACTCTCGTGATCAAGTATCCCTAAACCCAACCTCCCCCGCCCCCCCTTTTTGACTCGAGGGCGGCGAGATCGGGTCGCGACATACTTACCTTGAACAAAGACTTGGACAACTCAAAGCCTTAGTCACCTTCAAGGTAAAATAAACAAGAACAAATATTAACAGTTCTCAATCTTTTAACAAAACTAGTTTAATAGAAGAGAATAAAGCCCAAGAATTACCATGTAAACTCTTGAAAGATGATTTTTGAAGCAACGATAACACAAGTATAGAATTTTTTTCTTTTACTCAAAAGATTTGAAAGTGATAAAAGAAGAGGAAATTGACGGATGATCTTTTTCTCTAAGCAAGAACAAGTTGGGATTCTTTTGAAGCCAAGTTATTCCTAAAGGCTTCTGACAATCAAGAGAGGATGTACCTGGAAGACTTACATGAGTTACGAAGGGATAAGAATGTCATTGGGTTGAAAACACCAGGTTGAAATTGAGCAAGAGTCGTTCAAATTAGAAAGAGACAAATGGCTCAATCATATGATTCCAAAGTAGACATTGCAATGGGTTACTGAGACATTTAGTATTTCAGTACATAAATAAGGAAATCAGTGTCCATTATAAAGACTAGTCAGGAAAAGATATTTTGAATCCACTGAAACTTTTCGTGAAAGTTACCAGATGCCGGGAGAAACTCAACTCAGTAGATTTCTAACTTGCTACTTTAACAATACGTAATCTTGGAGTGTATGAATCTCCAACAATAATTATTACGGTGATACATGTTTCATAGCTATTATATATAATCAACTGTGCACAAATGTTTATTAATTTGTTCTTAATGGAATCATTTTCCGAAAACAGCGATCACGGAAAATATATTTTGAATGTTCCGAGCACTACAACATTTTTTAATCCAACTGAAAATTTTCACATCTTTTCCTACATAACATTAATTGAAAATATATTTTGAATGTTCCGAGCACTACAACATTTTTTAATCCAACTGAAATTTTTCACATCTTTTCCTACATAACATTAATTGATGTAGGAATTTTTTAATGGCATATTCTCTCTCTCTCTCTCTCTCTCTCTCTCTCTCTCTCTCTCATAACATTAATTGATGTAGGAATTTTTTAATGGCATATTTCTCTCTATCTCTCTCTCTCTCTCTCTTTAATGGCATATTTTCTCTCTCTCTCTCTCTCTCACTCTCATCTTTAACATTTTTATGGTGACATACGGATATTGTGATAGTAAATCTGCATGGACAAGTATATTTCAAAGAAAATATTTCTTTTTTTCTTAAAAGCTCACCATACGTTGATGATTGAAAGGTTTCATTGTATAAATCAAGCATATTAGAGGACTTAATTGCATCGAAAAAATTGAGAAGCGGAATTTAACTCCATTAGTAAAAAGACAAGATTAGTCATTACGTAATATGATTTTGGAAAACAGTGGGAGTTGAATTTGTTAAAGCACTTCGAGCACTATTTTTGGTAATTGATGTTATGTAGATACATAAGGAAAAAAAGTGAAAATATCAAAGCGGACCATCTGATGGGCCTACAATGTTTTCGGAGGTTTAACTTGTACTCTAGTAGCCCAACCCTTTTTAAGAATCAAAACTGGCTCGGGTTATTGAGGTAATCAGGAGGCACGTTTGGGCATGCTCGTTTAATCCTTTCGAAATGACATGAATGCCTTATCATGTATGATGCTCCCCTTAATATCTTAAAAAATCTCGTTGTTGATCTATACAAATAAGGCATATGTCAATGCTGAAACTCCAAGAGAAACACTATAGGCATAAAAGATTTTACCTGTTTTGAAATTCTTTGGCCTATCTAAAATCGTGGAAACTCTTTATCGCAGCTCCCGAGATCAATCATGAGTTATCTAACCGATTACTAGATGGTCGCATATAACTCTCTTATGAGATAGCTACATAACGGGCTCTCCCAAACCTTATCTACCTAACTTGATTTCTCACTTATGGGATAAGGATCCCATGAGTATCATAACATGCATACACTTGAGTAGTATAACTTGTATGTCATGACTTCTATTAATACTCTCTCGAAGTGTCATGCTTTTTAATTGATTGCTTGAGTATCATAAACATTTAAAAATCTTTCATTGCAAGTGTCCTGTCACATCAGATTTTCAACATTTATAGTGAATGTCTTCAAAAAAATTATGAGATTGTCACTTCCTCTAAACCCAAAACTAACCTCGAATTTCACTATTCATTGTCGGGAACATCATTCAGCCATCATAAGCCCCAAGAAAATGGAAGCATGACATATGACAACAATTATTAGATGAGCTCCTCCTGTGCTCAGTATTGAAATGACCCACATGTCAATTTTAAATGGTTGGAATTAAGGACTTCATAATCTGCCAGCTATGGAAGGGTACGACCACTTCCTGTATGATTGCGACTGAACTGCTCCTCAGAATGGCAAAACACGCTAGAGCCTTCCTACAAGAGCGATTATGATGTTTCCGCTAGTCCAATCTAATTATCTCCTACCAAACAATATCGTTCTGAATGAAATTAAAGGAATTTATAATGTTTGATATGTGAAAATTATGTTCGACTAAATAGGGACACTTTAAAAGTCAATTTTTCTCATTTATATAAAAGTGTTCCCTAAGCTCTATTTCATCGATTTTATAAGTACATGCCATTGACATGTAACATATGAATGAGAGACATATCATTCTAAGTCGAGTTCAATGAAGATATTCTGTCATACTTCGAATTGTGCACAAATTCGATGTAATCTTTTGAGTCCATACTTCCTTTGATCTTTTTTTATATGGGAATAAAAGGTGACGGGAAAGAACATAAAGAAGTACAGCCGATGAGGGAGGGAGAGAGAGATTTGTTGAAACAAATGCGAAAATTAAAAGAAGAAAAGAAAATGGAGAAAAGGTTTTCTAAAGAAAAATTTAAAAGTTGTCTTACTTCATTATTTCCGAATATGTCTTATTAATTTCAGAATTTGGACTAGAACCATTTCCCTCTCGTCAAGTAGATAACGAGTTGAAGAGAAAAATCTAGTAACGGATCGAAAGGTGTCCCAACCCAATTTAAGATTTAATAAAAGCTAGCTAGGGTGGTTGAGGCAATTAAGAGCATATAAAGACAGGCTTGTCAGGTACTTTTAAAATGACATAAATCCTTTATCTAGTACCAGAAAATGTTAGGTGGTGTTAATAGCCATGTCCACAGAGCCCCCACCACCACCCACTACAAGCTCACGGTGGCCTTGCCCAATTGTGAATTGGATTTGTTTTCTTTTTTCCCTTGTAGATTTTTTTTTTTTTTTTTTTGGTTCGGGGGACGGTGGGGTGGTTTGTCATCTTGAGTTTCTTACTATAGGGGTTTTGCTTGCTCTGGTTTTGGATTGACAAGAAAAATCTTTCTTAGGCATTTTGGAAGGTTGTGGAATTAAAATGGGAGGTTTCAATGTGCATTTTGATTTCTTCCTTTGATGGTGATTCTCTCCCCAACATCACGAATATTTACTTTGACTTATAAAATTGACTCTATCATACTAGTTTGATTTTGATTTTAGTTTTACTATATCTTTTTGCTAGAATCAAATTTTCTCCATATAAAGCTGATAAAAGCTTTTGAATTTGACACAAGATGAGTATAACTTGTCTTGTGCGCCACCAGAAATCGATTTATGAGAAATTCTATCATTGCCATGAGCTAATTGAGCATTTATATATATTAATTATTGAAAAATCACTCTTTGTGAAATATTTTTATTTATTTATTTATTTTTGCTATATGAGATGTACACACGGAAGAAGGGCGTTGAGTTTTAAAAAGGAGATCTCAAGTAAGAAATTTGGATTATCCCAAAAGTAAAACTTATATATCTATCATCACATCAAATATGTGAAGTCCGTACCAAAAACACATCAAATGCACTCAATTCAATATGTGGATGGCAACCATGCAATTCAATTCCCACGTTTTTCATGGTACATACATAAACACTTCTTGTCTTTACCTGGTGCACAAAGTGTTGGATAAATTCTCTTAAGGTATTTTGAAGTTGTCAAAACATTTTCCTTAGTCTAGTCTGAAGACTTATAGACTCTACTGGCAAAGTCTGAAGATCAAAGTCTGAAGCTAGTAAGACTCATGTTTCAAAGTCTACCCTCATGGATAGTTTCCAGACCAACAAGATAAAAACTTTATTCTGATCTAATATGGTTCTTACTCCAAACGGCTGGGGAATATCTTTCTACTGGATTCAGCACTAGAATATCTTATTTTCGTATTCGAATATGTATAGATTCTCTAAAGATTTCGCAACTTATATTTGGAAGGATCTACTTATGGAAACCAAGATCCTGATTGTATGGGCGAGCAGGATTGATGGGCTATCAACACTTACCTTAAAGAGCTCGAGATCTCTCTAATTGATTATGTCCAACGGGTTGATTGGAAGAACTTCTTTGGAAGGTGCCAACGGTAATGAAGGCATGAAGAAGTATATAAGAGAGATGCTCCAGTTGTTGAAGGGTGCCGGATAGAAGAATTCCAAAGTCTGAATCTCCTTTTGTATTTTGTGATCTTATTCTTCGAGCGTTATATGTAATCAAAAGAGAGATCATATTGTGGTGAGACCTTGAGGAAGTGTAGTAGAGCTTCTACACTGTGGACTCAAGAGCGTGGGACTGTAATCACTATTTTTGATTCTTAGTGAAATCCAGCCAGAAGGGTTGTCCGTGCGGGAGAGTGGACGTAGGCTTGGTCTAAGCCAAACCACTATAAATCTGGAGTCTTGATTCTCTATCCCTAATCCTTTTATCTTTCATTACTTTCATTTGCTGCGATTGTTGGTTTTAATTCTTTAATCTCTCATTCGGATTAAATTGTTGAAATTTCTTTAATCACCTATTCACCCCCCTCTAGGTGCTAATTCCAGTTCTAACAATTGATATCAGAGCTTGTGTACTCGTTCATAAGAAGTGTCTTTACTTCTGAGTAAAAGATCTATGGCTAGTATGTTGCCTACAGGGTTGGTTGAAGGTCAAAGCCATACCAGACCTCTATACTTTGATGGAAAAGACTACAGCATATGGAAAAACAAGATGAAAGCATTCCTAAGATCGAAAGATCCTTTGGAATGGGAAGTGGTAGATAAAGGAATCATTCCTGCTGCTGCATCAGAATCAGAGAGAGGAAAAGAAGTTGCTAATCCCACTCTACTGACTCAAGAAGAAATCACCAAGAGACAGACTCTTGACGCTAAAGCCATTTACTCCTTATATTGTGCTTTATCCCCTACTGAGTATAACATAATATCTTCTTGTGATACAGCAAAAGAAGTCTGGGATAGGCTTCACATTACCTATGAAGGGACTGATCGAGTGAAAGAAACAAGGATCAATATTCTTTTGGGACAATATGAAGTCTTTAAGATGAGATTAGGAGAATCAATAACTGACATGTTTAGTCGCTTTACTGAAATTGTGAATGGTCTTGAATATCAGGGACATCCAATCTCAAGACATATGAAGGTCAACAAACTCCTACGAGGACTCTCTAAAGACTGGAATTACATAAAAACCTCAATAAGAGAGACGCAGAGGATTGCTCCACTCTCTGTAGACGAACTGGTTGGGACTCTTCAATCTTATGAAGTGGAACAGACCAACGAAGAGGAAGATTCAAAAGGTAAGAAATCTATTGCCTTAAAGTCTAATGACTATTCTGATGCTACAGACTCTGAAGAAGATCTAGATGATGAAGAACTGGCACCCATGATAAAGAGATTCAGAAATTTGAACAGAAAAGGAAGGAAATTCAATTGGAAGAAACAAAGCTCACAAAGGTTTCAAAACAAATCAACAGAGGAAGATGATTCTAACAAAGAAGTGACTTGCTTTGAATGCAAGAAAAATGGACACATCAGACCCAACTGTCCTCTATTAAAGAAGAGAAAAGGAAAGACAGATGTTGACACCTAAATTTTGGCGGCTCATTTAGTCATTAGGGGTTAATTTTATTTTTTTATTTAATTGCATAGCATATAGATTTAGGTTGCATTTATTTTGTTATTTGCATTATTTGCGTTTTATTGGACCGGTGGCAGATGGGTTCAAATTAGATGGGCTAGGCCCACGAAGCGAGCAAGTTGGCCCAAGCCCATGTTTTTTTAATGATTGAAAGATTATCTCGTGAAAAATAGAAATTCGAATTTTTTGTTCGAGATATGATAAATTGTTTTCGGATAGAGCAAGTGATATTGCGTTCAACAAAACGAATATTGCGGATATCGATTCGAAAAAATTGAAAACCTAATCGGTGGCCTATAAATAGGTTTGTTCGCTTAGGGTTTTAAGGGGGCCAAACATTGACACATACGGCCATTGAGAGAAAAATGTGAGGGAGGCCACACATTGAATACACGGCCACACAAGGGGGCTTTTCTTTTCATCACTTCATAGGGATTTTATTTTCTTTGCGGGGAATTTTTCGAGCGATATATAGAAAACATGTGAGAATTGAGAGAGGAGAGGGAGCTCCGCCAAAAGCTCTTCACGGCCGTGGCTTTGCTGAGTTGGTGGCCGCACCTTGACACCGACCTTGCTGCCGATCGTCCGTTGCATTGACAACGACCAGCTTTCCAGTGATCCTCCCCGATGATAGAGCAACAACGTTCACTTCCTGTCAAGCCGTGATCAATAACCACGAAGTTTTGGGGGCTTCACAGAATACGTATACGGCCATTGAGAGAGCAAAGTAACTAGAGAGTGTGAGAGGAAGAAAGAATTTGTCATCATCCGCAGGGAGCTTTTGACCCAAAAAGAGAAAAAGAACTTGAGGGGGAGCAGCAAAGAAAAGACACGAAGAAGATTAGCAATAGAAAAAAGACAAAAGAGGCGGTTATCCCCGACGCTGCCCGCAAAACCTTGATTCCATCTTCGTTGCATCGCCTTAACGTGACCACCGGAGCAGCGCGTCCAAGACCCCTATGAATCCCGCAAGTCGGATGCCACCCTTGCCGACGTAGTTCCATTGCCTCACTCGAGTCCTTCGTGACACCACGGTTGCCCATCCTCGAGCTACCCCGAGTCTCCATCGTCGTTCACCTAAACCGATCAGATTTTTGAAAAATTCCAATTCAGGTAGAGATTTACTTTACTTTTAGGTAGTTTATTTATTTATTTATCTCTTTCTTGAGTTTTTATTATTTTGTCTTTATAGTTTTTTTTTTTAGAATTGTTCTTTAAATATATGATTGATTTTCCGACATGAAAGAGTCCCTCAAGTTAGGGATTGACAGTCCGATTTTCACGCCCGAAATCCAACTCGCAATCCCTTGCAAAAATCGACAATCCGATCTCATGCCCGAGATTCGATTCGCGATTTTGTTTAAATTTGGCCAACCCGATCTCATGCGCGAGATATGGTTCGTCAATTTCTGGATATCAATATTATCTTGTTTGATTTGATGTCGTGGTGTTTGAGTCAGTTTTATTTTTGTAAAAGGAAAAAATCCAAAAAAGATTAGGTTTGTTTTTTTTTTTAATTATCTTGCATGATTAGAATAGGGATTTTATTTTGAATCATGAAAAAGAAAAAGAAAATGTGCATTCATTTAGGATGTTAGTTTTTTTTTTTTTATTATCTGAATTGCATGTTTTTTCCTTGATTTCGAATTTCATAAAAAATTAGGGATTATGACATTATTTGCACGTCGTGGCATTTTAGAATAAATTGCATGTTTGATTTTATTTAGATAGATCTTTTGAGATAGATGGCATTATAGATTAGGAACTTTCAACTTAAGTTAACATCCTAATTTAAATTAAGATTTGACCTAACTCAATTCTTAATGTAAGTTGGATAGAATCTTAATCTAGCTAGATAATTTTTGCATTTTTCTTAATTTCGAATTTCATGAAAAATATAAAAAAAATTGTCTTAGGGTAGATTCATTCAATTTTTAGGATAGATTGCATTTTTAAAGTAGAAACATCAAATGCACGTCATTTAGTTTATTTAAGTTCATTTAATTAGACCTTTCTTGTCATTAGAATAAGTCATTTAATAAATGTCGCGTGACATATAGTTTGCATATTAAATTGCATGAAGCATGTCATTTTAGTTTAAATAATTTGGTATGTCATTTCATCGCATTGCATGTCATTATAATTAGATCATTTAGATTGCATTTAATTATTGCATTTCTTCATGTCATATAGTTTAGGTCATGTCGTCATTTCATGTTAGAATAGTAACAATGCATTGCATAAGTCATGATTTTTAAAGCGAAAACAAAAAAAAATTGATTGCTTGTTAATTAGGAATCATATCTAGGATTGTTGATGTGAATTCTAAGTTAACATTGCAGATGCTTTCGTTGCTTTAAGGTATGCTTTTTGCATTATTTAAATTGCTTTCTTGATGTGTTAAATTGGTGGTATGCGCACATGTATGATCACCTCACATGTTAGGAAGCTCAATTAAAATCAAAACAAGCTGCCTGCAAAACATTTTTTTAGAAATGGTACCGAAAGGGCACTAGGATAGTCTAGTGTAACCAAGTCCCCGTACCCAAAATCTCTGGTTCGTAGAAGTAAGATAATCCTCCCGTTATTTTACTTAGGTGTCTAATCGACCTATCCTAAACTGATTAGTGGCGACTCCTAGATAATGATCTTTTGCATGTTAAATCCTTAAGTCGCGATTTGATATGGGCTTAGGAGAGCCCGAGCTAAGCTTAAAGGCTTAGTAGTCCATCAACCTGGTTTTAGGTGGCAAACTCCGAAAATTTGGTCGCGACAGCTTGGCGACTCCGCTGGGGACTTGTGTTAAAACATTTAGTGGACTTAGGCCAATTTTTCTTTTAAAAATGTTTTTGTTTGGCAGCGAGGATCCCAGGTACGTCCCTAACATTTTTAAGGTGTTAAATGTTCTTGCAGATTGGGAGGTATAAGGGGAGTAGTGATTGTTAACCCTTGTCTTGCAGGTTGGAGTTGAGGATGTATGTTTTAAATTCAAGTTATTGAACTGCTGTTTGATTTAAACTGTTGTGCATGCCTTGCATCTTGCACTACACTTTTGCACACACAACCTGCCGCCGGACCTGGGCCGCATAGGATCATTTAGGATGGTGTTGAGATGGATACCACTCCGACCGCATGCTCGTGGTACGAGTTGCCCATCTCAATCCCGAAATTTCTTTCATGGTGTCAAGAGTACCCACCTCGGTCCGCATGCCCGCGACCCGGGTCGGCTCTTTGACCAAGCCGGAGTCATGAGGACCCGACATAGTCCACAAGCCCGTGGCTAGTCCGATCATCCTTGTGGCTTCACCTTGATAAGCCTTATAGAGTATAAATCGAGCCACTTACCATGCGCATGTCTATGTGATTGCCGTCGATTTATCTTGGTGAAGTAAGTCTTCTATCCCTATACTAATGCAATTTACTTACTTTGTCCTACTCTTGGTTCGTCCATGACAATCTAGGTCAATCATTGATTTAATTCATTTGTCAATTAGAAATGAAATGAGGAAATTGCCATGCAATGAATCATTTGGAAAATAACAAAAAACTTTGGAGAATTTGTCTGCAATTCATGCCTAGGACATTTGATCTCACTAGGGTGTCTGTTTTTCCAACTCTCTTTAGGAAATGCCCTTCTTGTACGAACTTTTCATGAATAGATAAAAAAAAATGGAAAAATCAATTAGATCATTGTCATGGATTGACTTTCTATTTACCCTCATGCTTACATGTTCCCATTCATTTGAATTAGGTGATTATGGGGCGATCTCGCTCACCCATCCGTTCATGATCAAGAGCTAAAATGACGAATAAAAAAGAGTTAATCTCGTCAAGCAATAGTGCTGCGATCTATATTCGATGAGAAATTGCGACTCCAAGGAGACAGCCAAGAAGACTTTTTGAATCGTCTCATTTTCCCAAGATAGCCAAATTTAATGTCATCATGAATAGACTAATGACATATCTAGAGGGAAAAATATCTCACCTGAAGGGTTTGCATTACAAGATCAATGAGGGTGAAAAATCCAAGTACACATGATTCATGGTCCTAAGTAGTTCGATCTCCTCATTTAATTAGGGGCATGTACTTTCCCCTGCGTGAGAACTTTTCTCGTTCTTTAGGGATTGGTTTCAATTTCTTCTGTGCTTGAACATCACATTTTTCATTCCAATAAATGTAATTTGATTGATAAATATCAATAAAATTACAAGTTTTGTTTTAAGGACATGATGGGATACACCAAACCAGCCCGATAACGATATCCAACAATGAAAAGAAAATATCATCCATGGAGAAAATCTGAGGACCGGGCTTCTTCATGCTTCCTCATCCAAAATATTCCTTAAAAAAGAAAATCATTTTCGAAGCAATTTCCAAAAGCATGCATTAGGTTACTCTTGTTTGTTTTTCTAACTCATTTACTTCATGTCTCAGAGCATAACAGAGAGGCATTTGAAAATAACTTGTTAATTTCCAGTGATAGTTCACCCGTTGATTTGGGAACATACATCCGAAGGAAAATAGACATGAGGGCAAAGGATCATTTCCTAGCCGATTGTAATGACATCTCCCAAGAGTGAAGAAAATGATCTTGATTCCAAAGTGTGATATGTGGCACATCTCATAACAATTTGTGTGAGATGTCATTCTCGAAGGCCAAATGAAGTTTCTCATTTCCATGAGAAAAATAATGGAACAAATCAAAAGTGGATCATCCGTCTTGGATGAAATGGATACATTGTGTTCATAATTAATTCTGGAATTGACACTCTGTTCTTTTCCTTGCAGATGACAAATTGGGGCACTACAAATTCTAGTAATGACATGACTGAGACAAAATCTCGATCAAAGTCAAAATGGATGTGCATTTACTTTGATGTTGCATAGTATCCTACTCATGTACGTTGTTTTGTGCAGGGGCAAAAGCAAGAATTCATCAAATCAAAGATTAAATTTTCAGCCTCAATTGATTAATTTGAGTGTTTGTTCCCTTTCGATAGGGGCAATTCAATGATACCCATTGCTGAGACAATCCCTTTGTGGAGCAATTCCCCTAAATGAGTGCTTAAAACCATGTTTTGAGTGTAATAAATTGTTTGTTTTGAAGTAACAAACTCTTTTCATGCTTAAAGTTGCTAGACTCTTTTGAAAATGGAATTTTCATATTGATTTAGCTCACCAATTTCATGTGGAGATTTGTCAAGATAGACAATTCAATAGAGTGACATCAATGCTTAAGAATGCGAAATGAGATGTGTCAGGATGATGAAAGGCAAGCCCTATTCTATACACAGTCCCATACTTATACACTTGTGAGATGAGGAAGTTCCATATTTACAAGGTAAAGAGTTCTCTCGCAAAAGGTACGATGACTGAAATGATGAGAGGCAATTCATTTCTCTATCCCAAACACTGCAAGTGATCCATTGCTTAACCCTTTTGAGCCCATACACTTATGGATGTTCTTTTCAAATTACCCCTGTCAAGAATCACCCCACATCGGGGCAACTAAGAGATCAAATGGCATCATGAGGTAAGGAAAATGAATTGAAATTTTCTTGCTCTCACTTGCATCAATCTTCAAGTTATGCTATTACATTGAATTCATGTGTTAATTTAAGTGCCTTAGGATGACGAAGAGCATCTTTTTCTCTATCCTATACACTTATATCCTTTGCATAGCCCACTTGAGCCTGCAGTTTCTTTTCTTTTAAACCCAGTTGATGATCAACCCCCACACTGGGGCAAAGCAAAACCAATTGATGATCAATCCCCCACACTAGGGCAAGGCAAAAGGCAAATGAAGACTCTTGAAAAGTTCTAGTGTCATTTAAAGTGTAATTGCTTGACGCATACATTATGCGCAAGAATTGAATTCAAAATAGAACTAAGGGGCATGAAAAAGCAATGTGCCTGGTAAAAGCAAGGCTGATGCCCATGAAAAAAGAAGTGAAGGAAAAATGCATGAGAACTAGGGGCATAAAAAGCAGTGTGCCTGGTAAAAGCAAGGCCGATGCCCATGAAAAAAGAAGTGAAGAAAAAATGCATGAGAACTAGGGGCATAAAAAGTAGTGTGCCTGGTAAAAGTAAGGCCAATGCCCATAGATGAAAAAGGAGAGTCAAAATAGGTGACTGTCAATTGCAAGAATTGAATCCTAATGGAGCAATACTCAAAGAACTCAAATGCTGAGTTTTTACAATCAATGGGGCACTTCATGAAGACAATCCCCGATGGTGAAAAAGAAAACTGGTGGTAATGTCAAGATGATCATCAACTCTCACCCTTTACACACTTTTTGAGCCTAATGATCCCTTCATTTCTTAACCCATGAACCCACCTACGTTACGTCCCTTACAAAGTCTCTTCAGATTATGGCACTTGAATTAATGTAGGAGTTCATATGTTTATAAGTATCGCTCAAAGAAGTGCGAGCAGGATTATTTATTTCTCATTTTTGCAGGGTTCTTGACTTATAAACCCGGAAATGATTACAAGACTATTCATTCAATAGTCTTGACTCAAAGAGTCCATTTGTTAAGCCGTTGGCCAAGCCCACATTATGATCCTTGTTAAAGACCTCTCAGATTGGTAAGATCGTACCGCTTGCGAGAATACTCGGACCCATGTCGATATGATAAAATTGAGTGATTCTCATAAAATAGCCATTCTAAATGAGAGTGAGTGAAAGTCATTTCTAACCGAAAGTCTCTCATTTAGTATTTTTAAGAAATCCATGTCATGAGTGAAAATTGTCTTGAATGATAATTCTCTCTAGTGGAAATTCGGATGATGCAAAAGTCATTATGCATGAATCTTGATTGAATTGATAAAAGCTTCAGTAGATTTTGAAGTTTGCATTCCAGAATAGCCTTAATTGCTTATTTCTTTAGTGAATGCATTTTTGCTCTAATCATGTCTTACAGATAATGTTTTCTTAAAGACCCAAGAGCTCCTAACATTCAGGTTCTTTTCAAGATGCCTCATGATATGAGGAGATGAGAAACCATCATGAGCATTCAAGGTGCATCCTTAATGTTCCAAAATTTATTTCTATCAGGAGGTGAAAGGCCTCCACAGGATATCTAAGTTCCAAAAGACATATCCCAAAGAATCAGAGATATCATCAGGTAAGTATATCTCTGCCCATTCTCGACACTTGACTCGGTCAAGCTGTTCTTTTTAAATTGACCTGTTGTGCTTTCGTAGCCCAGAGTCCTTTTATATTATCCCGGCGTGCTTTCGTAGCCCAAGGCCCAGGAGACATATCTCTAATGAGCAGAGATGTCACCAGGTAAGTATATCTCTATCTATACCTTAAATACTTGTCATTGTACAGGTATTTTCACTTTAAGTAATTTGACACTCGATGAAGTTGTCCCTAAAGATTTTTCCCCAAATTGCGACGCCAGGCGACCGAAGAATGGTTCGGGTCCTAGCCAAGCAAAACCCCGTTTAGGCGACCGTAGAGTAATGTACGGGTCCTAGACAAAACATTATTTCCCTATTCAGGCGACCGTAGAATAATGGTACGGGTCCTGGAAGGTAAACCCCCGTTTAGGCGACCGTAGAATGGTACGGGTCCTAGACAAAACTTTATTTCCCTATTCAGGCGACCGTAGAGTAATGTACGGGTCCTGGAAGGTAAATCCCCGTTTAAGCGACCGTAGAGTAATGTATGGGTCCTAGACAAAACTTTATTTCCTTATTCAGGCGATCGTAGAGTAATGTACGGGTCCTGGAAGGTAAATCCCCGTTTAGGCGACCGTAGAAAGGTACGAGTCCTAGACACAACCAAACACTGTCATACTGGGCGACCGTAGAATGGTACGGGTCCTGGACGTATAACACCAATCTATCTTGAATCATTTTACTCTCCTTGAAGGTAAGATATTTCGGGTAGGTTCTTTTGACATCTCAGTCTGGATCTGGATGTCTTAATTCTTGTCGTTGAACATTTCACTTTGGATGTGAATGTTCTTCTCGATCTCAATGTTTTGATTTATTACCTGTTTGACTCTTCAAGGAACCTGAGTGAGAGTTGGGTACTTGTGAAGTAAATAGGGATTTATCATGTACCTCAAGATGCTTTACCGCACTGACTGGTAAATAATTGCAGGTATGTTCCTTCCTTTCGCATCATGCATTTGCATTAGCATTTCCATGCATCATATAAATTGCATTTTAAAATGGGATTCATTTTCCGACAAAAAATCAAAAATCAAAAATCAAATCATTCAATGTATGTGCATGGTCAAAATTTAGGTCTCAATTTATCTTTGAAGGCAACCTCTTCGAGCTCACCGTCAAAGAGGGGCAGCTGTTGACACCTAAATTTTGGCGGCTCATTTAGTCATTAGGGGTTAATTTTATTTTTTTATTTAATTGCATAGCATATAGATTTAGGTTGCATTTATTTTGTTATTTGCATTATTTGCATTTTATTGGACCAGTGGCAGATGGGTTCAAATTAGATGGGCTAGGCCCACGAAGCGAGCAAGTTGGCCCAAGCCCATGTTTTTTTAATGATTGAAAGATTATCTCGTGAAAAATTAGAAATTCGAATTTTTTGTTCGAGATATAATAAATTGTTTTCGGATAGAGCAAGTGATATTGCGTTCAACAAAACGAATATTGCGGATATCGATTCGAAAAAATTGAAAACCTAATCGGTGGCCTATAAATAGGTTTGTTCGCTTAGGGTTTTAAGGGGGCCAAACATTGACACATACGGCCATTGAGAGAAAAACGTGAGGGAGGCCACACATTGAATACACGGCCACACAAGGGGGCTTTTCTTTTCATCACTTCATAGGGATTTTATTTTCTTTGGGGGGAATTTTTCGAGCGATATATAGAAAACACGTGAGAATCGAGAGAGGAGAGGGAGCTCCACCAAAAGCTCTTCACAGCCGTGGCTTTGCTGAGTTGGTGGCCGCACCTTGACACCGACCTTGCTGCCGATCGTCCGTTGCATTGACAACGACCAGCTTTCCAGTGATCCTCCCCGATGATAGAGCAACAGCGTTCACTTCCTGTCAAACCGTGATCAATAACCACGAAGTTTTGGGGGCTTCACAGAATACGTATACGGCCATTGAGAGAGCAAAGTAACTAGAGAGTGTGAGAGGAAGAAAGAATTTGTCATCATCTGCAAGGAGCTTTTGACCCAAAAAGAGAAAAAGAACTTGAGGGGGAGCAGCAAAGAAAAGACACGAAGAAGATTAGCAATAGAAAAAAGACAAAAGAGGCGGTTATCCCCGACGCTGCCCGCAAAACCTTGATTCCATCTTCATTGCATCGCCTTAACGTGACCACCGGAGCAGCGCGTCCAAGACCCCTACGAATCCCGCAAGTCGGATGCCACCCTTGCCGACGTAGTTCCATTGCCTCACTCGAGTCCTTCGTGACACCACGGTTGCCCATCCTCGAGCTACCCCAAGTCTCCATCGTCGTTCACCTAAACCGATCAGATTTTTGAAAAATTCCAATTCAGGTAGAGATTTACTTTACTTTTAGGTAGTTTATTTATTTATTTATCTCTTTCTTGAGTTTTTATTATTTTGTCTTTATAGTTTTTTTTTTAGAATTGTTCTTTAAATATATGATTGATTTTCCGACATGAAAGAGTCCCTCAAGTTAGGGATTGACAGTCCGATTTTCACGCCCGAAATCCAACTCGCAATCCCTTGCAAAAATCGACAATCCGATCTCATGCCCGATATTCGATTCGCGATTTTGTTTAAATTTGGCCAACCCGATCTCATGCGCGAGATATGGTTCGTCAATTTCTGGATATCAATATTATCTTGTTTGATTTGATGTCGTGGTGTTTGAGTCAGTTTTATTTTTGTAAAAGGAAAAAATCCAAAAAAGATTAGGTTTGTTTTTTTTTAATTATCTTGCATGATTAGAATAGGGATTTTATTTTGAATCATGAAAAAGAAAAAGAAAATGTGCATTCATTTAGGATGTTAGTTTTTTTTATTATTATCTGAATTGCATGTTTTTTCCTTGATTTCGAATTTCATAAAAAATTAGGGATTAGGACATTATTTGCACGTCATGGCATTTTAGAATAAATTGCATGTTTGATTTTATTTAGATAGATCTTTTGAGATAGATGGCATTATAGATTAGGAACTTTCAACTTAAGATAACATCCTAATTTAAATTAAGATTTGACCTAACTCAATTCTTAATGTAAGTTGGATAGAATCTTAATCTAGCTAGATAATTTTTGCATTTTTCTTAATTTCGAATTTCATGAAAAATATAAAAAAAAAATTGTCTTAGGGTAGATTCATTCAATTTTTAGGATAGATTGCATTTTTAAAGTAGAAACATCAAATGCACGTCATTTAGTTTATTTAAGTTCATTTAATTAGAACTTTCTTGTCATTAGAATAAGTCATTTAATAAATGTCGCGTGACATATAGTTTGCATATTAAATTGCATGAAGCATGTCATTTTAGTTTAAATAATTTGGTATGTCATTTCATCGCATTGCATGTCATTATAATTAGATCATTTAGATTGCATTTAATTATTGCATTTCTTCATGTCATATAGTTTAGGTCATGTCGTCATTTCATGTTAGAATAGTAACAATGCATTGCATAAGTCATGATTTTTAAAGCGAAAACAAAAAAATTGATTGCTTGTTAATTAGGAATCATATCTAGGATTGTTGATGTGAATTCTAAGTTAACATTGCAGATGCTTTCGTTGCTTTAAGGTATGCTTTTTGCATTATTTAAATTGCTTTCTTGATGTGTTAAATTGGTGGTATGCGCACATGTATGATCACCTCACATGTTAGGAAGCTCAATTAAAATCAAAACAAGCTGCCTGCAAAACATTTTTTTAGAAATGGTACCGAAAGGGCACTAGGATAGTCTAGTGTAACCAAGTCCCCGTACCCAAAATCTCTGGTTCGTAGAAGTAAGATAATCCTCCCGTTATTTTACTTAGGTGTCTAATCGACCTATCCTAAACTGATTAGTGGCGACTCCTAGATAATGATCTTTTGCATGTTAAATCCTTAAGTCGCGATTTGATATGGGCTTGGGAGAGCCCGAGCTAAGCTTAAAGGCTTAGTAGTCCATCAACCTGGTTTTAGGTGGCAAACTCCGAAAATTTGGTCGCGACAACTGAGAAATACAAGAAGGCACTCAAAGTAGAGACTTGGAGTGATACTGAATGTGAAGAAAGTGATGACGATTATGCCAATATCTGTTTAAAGGCAAAATTAGATTCAGACCTTGATTTAGACACAGACTCAGACAGTGAACTCGAAGTTAGTAACCTAAAAATTCCTGTCAAGGTTTCTAAATATATTAATGAACTTTGTCTTAGTCTAAAAACCTCTCTCAAGAGGATCTCCGAATTAAAAAGGGAAAATTCTACATTGAAGCAACATAAAAAACTTATGAAAAAAAAGTTTGAAAAGTTGGAAAAGGACTTTGCTGTTGTGAAAGAAAACTCAGACTTTATTTCAAATGAAAATAATCTTTTGAAAAATGATATTACTAACATATCAATAAGATTTTCAAATGGTTCTGAAAAGTTAGATAAGATTCTTTCGATACAAAGACCATACTTTGATAAGTTAGGTCTTGGTATGACTTCTGAAACTATTCCATTAATTGATTTCCCAAAGGTAAATGAAAGAATCAAACATAGACCACCCAAAATTGTTTATAAGAATTATTTCCATAAAGTTTTTGTAAAACCTGTTGGCAGAAATGCTTTGAAATGTTCCAAGTGCAAAAGCTCAGAACATTTTGAGAAAGAATGTCTTTTAGTTTGGAGACCTGTTAAAAGGAACTGGGCTAAGACTGTCTATTGCTCTAACACTTCTGGACCCAAGATGATATGGGTACCAAAGAAAGCTTGAATTCGTGTTAATTGCAGGTTACTATCAAAATGAAGATTAAATGGTATCTTGATAGTGGCTGCTCAAGACATATGACAAGAGACTCAAGTTGCTTCATAAAACTTGTCCAAATAAACGGAGGAAAAGTTTCTTTTGGTGGTAACAACAAAGGAAGAATTACTGGTCGAGGAACAGTAAAGATTGGAAGTTTGTCAATAAAAAATGTTTCCTTAGTTGAAGGATTAAATTACAATTTGCTTAGCATAAGCCAGTTGTGTGATACTGGTTTCAAGATCAATTTCCAGGAAGAAACGTGCTCTGGAATCAGTAAAAACTTTACTCAATCTTTTAAGCACAAAAATCTCAGTGCTTAATATCAGTACAAGATAAAGCTAATCTATAGCACAAAAAGCTAGGCCATACCAATATGAAGCAAATCACCAGGATCTCTTCCAAGAAACTTGTTCGAGGATTGCCTATTCTCAATTACTCAAAGTATGATCTATGCACACCATGCGTACTGGGTAAACAGGTTAGAAACTCTTACAAACCAATAAATAAAGTTTCCACTAATCATGTACTGCAGCTTCTGCATATGGATTTATTTGGACCTACCAGAACGCAAAGCATTGGTGGAAAAATGTTCTGTCTAGTAATAGTGGATGATTATTCATGATTTACTTGGGTCTACTTTCTTTCAAGTAAGTCTGAGACTTTCTCTCTCTTTTTCAAAGTTTGCTAAGAAAGTACAGAATGAGAAATGTCACACTATCTCAAGCATTCGAACAGACCATGGAGGTGAGTTTGAAAATCAAGACTTTACTAAATTTTGTGATGAATTTAGTTTTCAGCACAAATTCTCCTCTCCATATACACCAGAACAGAATGGGGTTGTGGAAAGGAAGAATATGTCTTTACAAGAAATGACAAGAACTCTTTTAATTGGAAGTAATATTTCTTCAAGGTTTTGGGCTGAAGCTGTGTCAACTGCTTGCTATATTATAAACCGAGTGTTTTTAAGGCCAATTCTTGAGAAAACTCCTTATGAAATTTTTAAAGAAAAGAAACCAGTCGTTTCTTATTTTCAAGTATTTGGTTGTAAATGTTTTATTCTAAAGAATGCAAATGATCGTGTTGGTAAGTTTGAAGAGAAATCAGATGAAGGATTCTTTCTTGGTTACTCAACTGCAAGCAAAGCCTATAGATTATTCAACAAGAAGACTCAGATTGTGGAAGAATCAATGAATGTCAAATTTCAAGACTCTCCACAAATTCAGCCAACTCAGATTGAAGATTCAGAATCTGTTCTAGACTCTGCTAGATCTACCTCCATTGAAGCAGTTAAAAATTCAGAAGCAGTACAACAAGATACTGATAAAGAATCTACTGAAGAAAAAGATCAACAATCTATCAGTCTGTCCAGTAACTGGAAGCACAAGTCTAGTCATCCTGAAGAACTCATTATTGGAAATCCTAATGAGGGAATTCGAACAAGATCCAAAAGGCGAGAAGAGTCTAGTGCTGTTGCTCTTATTTCTGAAATAGAACCCAAAAATATTGAAGAAGCTTTAGCTGATGAAAGCTGGATTGAAGCAATGCAAGAAGAGCTCAGACAATTCAGTATTAACGACGTATGGGAATTGACTCCTAAACCAAAAGGTAAATAAGTTATTGGAGCTAAATGGGTATTCAGGAACAAAGTTGATGAAAAAGACAAAGTAACGAGAAACAAAGCAAGACTCGTGGCTAAAGGATACACGCAAGAAGAAGGGATAGACTATGATGAGACCTATGCTCCAGTAGCAAGGTTAGAAGCAATCAGATTACTACTTGCTTTTGCTTGTTATAAGAATTTCAAGTTATTTCAAATAGATGTCAAAAGCGCATTCCTGAATGGATTTATTCAAGAAGAAGTCTACGTGGAACAACCTCCTGGATTTATTAAAAAGGATGGTAAAAGTTTTCTACTTGTTCAGATTTATGTTGATGACATTATATTCGGATCATCTAATGAAACTTTGTGCAAGAAATTTTCTAAGTCTATGCAGGATGAATTCGAGATGAGCATGATGTGTGAACTATCCTTTTTCCTTGGTCTACAAGTGAAACAACTAAAGGAAGAAATATTTATTCATCAAGAGGAATATGCAAAAGAACTTGTTAAAAAGTTCGGTCTGGAAAATTGCAAAAAGACTGACATACCAATGTCAAGTTCCTTGAAGATAGACAAAGATGAAGCAGGGAAGAAAATCGACCAAAAGTTATACAGGAGTATCATCGGTTCACTTCTTTATCTTACTGCATCCAGACCTGACATATTATTTAGTGTTTGCATATGCGATAGGTTTCAATCAGATCCTAAGGAATCTCATTTAAGTGCTGCTAAACGTATCATTAAATATGTTGCTACTACTGCTAAGATTGGTCTATGGTATCCCAAAGAATGAGACTTTACTCTTCTTGGTTATTCAGACGCAGATCTTGCAGGTTGTAGAGTTGAAAGAAAAAGCACTTCAGGTACTTGTCAATTGCTTGGAAACAGGGTAGTATCTTGGTTTTCAAGAAAACAAAGTACTGTGGCTCTTTCAACAGTTGAAGCAGAATACGTAGCCCTTGGAAGTTGCTGTTCTCAAATACTGTGGATAAAACAACAACTACAAGACTTTGGCATTGAAGATTCTTGCACGGAGATCAAATGTGACAATACCAGCGCAATCAATCTTACAAAGAATCCTATCCTACATTCAAGAGCAAAACATATTGAGATTCGACATCATTTTATAAGAGATCATGTTCAGAATAAAGAAGTCTTGATACAATTCATAGACTCAAAGAATCAACTGGCAGACATCTTCACAAAGCCACTTGAGAAAAGCTTATTTGAGTCTATTCGCTCAAGACTCAATATTTTATCTCTTGAAGAATGTTGAAGCTCAGACTCAGAATCTAAAGTCTGACAGAGTATCAGACTCAAAAGGTTGTAGACTGAGAATACCAATCGACACGACTGTAAGTTCATTTATTTGCTTAAACTGTTATTTCGAAAATGTAAGATTGTATGTTTATCTCTAATTGAGCTTATTAAGGCAGTTAAATTTTTTAAAAAAGGTGGTTATCGATTTATTAAGGCAGTTATTTTTTGAAAAAGGAAATTCTTAATATTTCCAAATTGTGACGCTTGAGTTACACCGTATCAGTTATCTTTTATATACATCTTCTCCTTCTTCGTTTTTACTTTACCCAGAAACCCTAGTTCAAAAGCTTTTCACTCCTCTGAATTTTCTCTCCTAAATTTCTACCTCTCAAGTTTTTTACTTTCTTGCGACACAAGTGTGAAAGTTTCTCCAAGAAAGCGACAATGTCTTTCCAAAGGAAATCCTCAAGGATAGCAAACAGGGGACCACAGGGCTCTGGTGAGGGGCCTACGCACTTCGATCTCACAGAAGAAAGTGACTTTCCAACAGAACATACTCAACAATCTCAACAGCGCACCTCCTCAACTAGAAGAAGTTCTTGAAAATGTTGAACCTGTAAGATCACTCAAGCCTGCTTTTGTTTATAGGTTATATTCTGCGTTGAAGGAATGAGGTTCTACAATGACCTTCATGGATGAATTTTTGAAAGAAAAATGTTATAGAAATAGACACACTTTCTCACTGTGATGGAGAGATCAGGCATTGTTCCTGTTGGAACGGCAGCAAAAGTCTTTGCAAACTTTCCCAGTGACCCTCGATTTGGTGCTATAAATCAACCTGAGGGAAAGGATGATGATGATAAAATGTTTTTACATTTTAAACCTTGGATGGGTGTGGCTGCAAACCTTCGAGGAAAGAAGGATGATATGTTTCGATCAGAAGGACACAAAAATATGTATGAGAAATTGCTGAAGCGTGGGGTGATGAATCCACAGACGGTGGACTTTGATTTTCTGGATTTATTAAGCATCAATCTGAGAGAGAAGTTTGAGAAACTTCAACTTCATAAGTTTTGTACTGAATGTGATGTGGCTTATTCTGAATTAACAGAATATTTTTATTCCAATCTCAGTTTCCTTTATACGAATAGCTTTTCATTCAGTGTGAGAGATAGAGAATATGTTGTTGATACGGACACTCTGGCAGATGTAATTGGTGTAGAAAGATGTGCTTTCCAATCAATTTCTGTGTCTGTAAGTCATGCAACTCTAGAACTTGCGAGAGACCGAATTGATGAAGGTCGTCTCTCCTACTCCAGGATGAATGCAACAAACACTCTGCTTCACAAGATAGTGATCAACTGTCTTAGACCGAAATCAACATCAAAGACAGATGTATCCATCTCAGAGGCTAAGTTGATGTACGCAATCAAGATTGGTCTTAACTTTTCTCTGCCACACACTATCATGTTTCACATGTACAGGTCCATGGCAAAAGACAAGGGAAAACTCCCTTATGCTGCTCTCATCATTCGTCTTTTCAGACACTTGAACATTCAGCCTCCTCACATTCTCTCTGTAAAGACTATTGATCAAATGGTCATCGGACTGAGGATGATAACAAAGATGCGTCTGAAAGAACTCAGCAAGAAGCTGGAGCAGTTCAAGGAGAAGACTCCTGTTAAGTCTAGACCAGACCTTTCTGCGGCCAAGAGAAAAGGAAAGGAACCGGTGACTGGTCCTATCAAGAAGAGGAGGGCAATCATCATGGAGGATGAAGATGATGATGATGATTTGCCTATCTCTACTCTTGTTTCTCAGGTTTCTGCACCTGTTTAAGCTGTTCCAGAACAACATTTTGCAGAAGACACTGAGAAAGGACTCCAGGGAAAGGGATCCTTACAAGAAGAAGAAGAGAAAGAAGAGAAAGAAGAAGAGAAAGAGAAAAAAGAAGAAGAGGAAGAAGAAGAAAAAGAAGAACAAGATGAAGAGGAAGAATCAGCAAAAACAGATTCTCCAGCAGAAAAATAGGATCAAAGACATCCTGTCACTGAGGAAACTCCTCAGAAAGAAGAGTACTTCTCCCCTCCAGAAGACATTGAAACAGGGGGAGATATTCAAAGAGAATGTACTCCTTTTCTATTGACTTTTAACAGTGCAAGTGTTAGTCGATCGCCTCCTGATACAGAAGATGTTCATGCTACTCATTTTCTTGAGGGAGAGGCATCATCTCCAAATATTGATCTCTCTGCTGATATTCACACTGGCTTGACTCCACCATCAGACCGAGTTGACGCAAGCACACAGATTGACAATTCATGAGATTTTGGAAGGTTGCTTGACATCATCTTGGAGCTCAAAGGCCAAATCCATGCTATGGGGTATGAATTTCAGACTCTACAGAATGAGAATCATGCCATGTTCATCACCATGCATGATCAGCTTAAAGAGGTTCAGCGTCAGGTTCAGACCACTGCAAAAGGAACTGCTCTTGCTCAACTACAGGAAGATCTGAGGAAGCTAGAAGGAACTGTCAAGTCTATGGAGGACTTTCAACTTGTTTGCATTCCTCGTGCTCCTTCATTTCTTTTTAATGCTGACAAAAAGGGGGAGAAGACTTTGAAGATTTCAAGCAAATTTCAAGACTCTATCCTCAAACCAAATCTTCTCAAACCAAATCTTCACTTTTAAACATTTTTTTTGGTTTGTTATGATTGTGATTGATATTTTGACTTTATCTTGAGTTTTTTGAATGTGTGCTCATTATTGCATTACTTTAAGCTATTAAATTAGATAAAGATAGTAATGTCTACACATGACTAATGAGGTTTTTGTGGATGCAGATCTGTGTACAGGGTAAGTCTGTGTACAGGACATCTGTGTACATGATAACTACTACTATTCTTATTCTAATCTTTTATGAGACATCAATGCTTGCTTAAAAGTTGTATTGCAGGGCAATAATATTCAAATCTGCAGAAAAGTTTTGTCACCATAAAAAAGGGGGAGATTATTGGATAAATTCTCTTCAGGTATTTTGAAGTTGTCAAAACATTTTCCTTAGTCTAGTCTGAAGACTTATAGACTCTACTGGCAAAGTCTGAAGATCAAAGTCTGAAGCTAGCAAGACTCATGTTTCAAAGTCTACCCTCATAGACAGTTTCCAGACCAACAAGATAAAAACTTTATTCTGATCTAATATGGTTCTTACTCCAAACGGCTGGGGAATATCTTTCTACTGGATTCAGCACTAGAAGATCTTATTTTCGTATTCGAATATGTATAGATTTTCTAAAGATTTCGCAACTTATATTTAGAAGGATCTACTTATGGAAACCAAGATCCTGATTGTATGGGCGAGCATGATTGATGGGCTATCAACACTTACCTTAAAGAGCTCGAGATCTCTCTAATTGATTTTGTCCAACGGGTTGATTGGAAGAACTTCTTTGGAAGGTGCCAATGGTAATGAAGGCATGAAGAAGTATATAAGAGAGATGCTCCAGTTATTGAAGGGTGCCGGATAGAAGAATTCCAAAGTCTGAAACTCCTTTTGTATTTTGTGATCTTATTCTTCGAGCGTTATATGTAATCAAAAGAGAGATCATATTGTGGTGAGACCTTGAGGAAGTGTAGTAGAGCTTCTACACTGTGGACTCAAGAGCGTGAGACTGTAATCACTCTTTTTGATTCTTAGTGAAATCTAGCCAGAAGGGCTGTCCGTGAGGGAGAGTGGACGTAAGCTTGGTCTAAGCCAAACCACTATAAATCTGGAGTCTTGATTCTCTATCCCTAATCCTTTTATCTTTCATTACTTTCATTTGCTGCGATTGTTGGTTTTAATTCTTTAATCTCTCATTCGGATTAAATTGTTGAAATTTCTTTAATTACCTATTCACCCCCCTCTAGGTGCTAATTCTAGTCCTAACACAAAGAAGTTGACACACTCCTCACTTGGGCACCTCCCAAACACTCTTCCCACATTAATTTGATTGGTTTGAATTAGTCGCCTTTGATCAAGTCAACATTTTTTATGAGATTTTTGTGAATATATCCAAGTACTTATCGATTGAAGCTTATTGTTATATTAAAGTGAAAACTCACTAAATCTTACGATCAAATCAACACGAAATCACCAAATAAATAAACTAAAAATAATAAAGAAACACTAAATATTTATGTGATCCAATCTGAGTATCGGTATCTACTCTATTGGGAGAGTCGAGAGCAAATAGTAATTTTGTGACTAATCTAAAAATTATAGAATAACAATCGCTTACAAGCTCAAATATTTTTCATACCTAGATCACACACGAGCCGACAACATTCATGAATAACACAACTCGATCCGTCTTTCTTTCTTAGTCGTTCGTCCTTAAATGGAAGACCTTTTCTATTTCTCTTCTGCGGCTTAAAATCATGAAAAAATTTAAACCCTTTTCTTTATACGGCCAACCAATGGTGGCGCCACTTGTACGGCCTTCAGAGAAGTCAATCTCTTTGTTTATCAATGTTGGATAATTACATAATTGCCACTGCTCTAAAGAAAATAGATAAAGTAAAATAACAACCCTTATCTTGTTCAAACTCCTACAACATGGCTCCAATAGGTATTCAACCAAGAATTCTGGTCCATCTCATCCAATTCGGATTGGGTCTCACACACTAGCTCAAACGCAATATGTCATTTAAAAGGGCTCATAAATGCTTATAACTTATCTTATGTGTCATTTGAAGTTAAATAGATGATAAGTTATATAATTGTCATGAGCTAACCATTCACAGATATCACTAGAACATTATAAGGACGTCAAGTACTAAAAATGACATCTCAAATAAGAAATTCGGCATGTCCCAAACATAAGAGATACAAACAACAAATATCAAATATACGAAGTTTATGCCTCAATTGGCAATGGCATTACATGTACTCAATTCCAATGGGCCTTTTAATTTAGGCAAACACCTTGTGAGATTCATCAACCTCGTGCTTTATGTGCATGCAACTCATTTCCTCCGGCTTTTACAAGGACCTGATCGAATTTCCTGGTCTTTCACGTTTTACCCTTTACGGCCTCACCCAATGAATTAGTTAACTCATGAGTAATCAATTTAGAATAAAATAACTATAAGTGCGTCGATGACATAACCTTTTTATATATTTCGAAATAGGGGCCAAATTTCAGGATATCATGAGAATGATCCGATATGACATCAATATGAGCACCGTTTTACAAAATTGAACAACAAACACAGAGATTTTATAGAAGAAATGATGCAACAAACTTTGATTAACTACTTGAGCTTGTGGGTCATGTCTAAATACTTAAGAAAGATGTATCACATGATTTACAATTCGATTTCATTAACTAGTTTTATATTGAAATACCGTTGAGTGAGGAAAGGAAATGTACATGCACTGGCCTGTATAATTAAAGGAAACTTTTTTTTTCTCCTCTTTCCTTTGGAAGGAATAAAAAATGACTATCGAGAATAAGTATGTTTAGATGTTAGGGTTTATATATGGCCGTCATGCCCTTGACATCAATAATGCCCATTGGAAAGGTGAAATCGGAGGGTTTCCCAACGGGTCAAACAAAGAAGTGATGGCTCCACTTGTCTTTTTATTTAAGCAAAAAAGCCATTCATTAATATATTGAGAGGAAGAGGGAGGGGATTCTAATAAACATACCGTTTTTCGTTATTGCACTCTACATGCATTTACTTGCAAATTTCCTCTTCAAGGCTTCCTCAATATGTTGCAAAGTACCGTTTTCTTGATGCATATAAACTCTCTTGATGGATGGTTTAGCGGATACTTGAGATAAAATAAAAAGAGACCATCTTTCTATTTCTCTCCAAATTATCATTTCACTATTGCTGGAGCTAGAAAGTCGATTTAACTGCATGAAGTATAATTTAGTTGGATAATATACTGCTAGTTAAATCAAACAGAAGAAACAATCATTAAAATGATTAATTTCTTTTGTTGGGGCATGTAATTACAAACTGTCGTTCACCCAACCACGGGTAGGGCAGTTGGTGTGAGTTCTCTTCCTCATCGCAGAGGTCGAGGGTTCAAACCCTCTTGTTGTTAAAGTATCTGAAGTAGGGGGTCCTGGTGTTGGGGTCCTGGGCTAACCTACCCCGAGGTTTACGTCTAAATAGCAGCTTGCGACGAGGCCCAACGATGCCATCGGACACTGGAGGGTCATGTGATCCCCGAATGGTGATCTCCGACGGTTCCTCGGTCAACCAAAAAAAAAATTATCGTTCTCATCTACTCCATGATGGTTTAGAGTGAAAAAGCACCATAAGAATGGAATCCCCTCCTTACCTTGTGGGGTCGGATGTAGCTAAATCTACATTAGTTGGTTGGCCAACAATTTCCCCGTGTTAAAAGAGGGTTGTCGATGGGATACATGAGACCACATTACAAAAAAATAAAAAATAAAAAAAATAATAAATGAAAATTATATTCATCAATGGCAAGTGTGAGGAAATACGCTTTTTGAGCACATGGCTAACAATTATCGAACATGAATGGCCAGAAAAATTACCAAAAAAATCTTAAACCTATTGTAATTGTGTCAATTCAGTACTAAACATTTTTTTGGCTAATTAAGTCATAAACATTTTATATTTGTGACCACCGCCTGTAACGGCGCAGCTAGCTTGGGCTCTCTTCCCCTCACGAAGGGAGAAGTTCGAATCCCAGAGGCATCGTTAGGGATTCTTACCTGAAGTACTGTGGTGGTGGATCCTGCAATTGCTCCACCAGGGTTTGCTCACTGGCTATCGACTTACGGGGTTCCTTGGGTTACCAAAAAAAAAGAAAAAAAAAACATTTTATATTTGTGCCAATTCGGTCAATCCGACTATTTTTTACCAGCCAGTGTTAACATGGAGCTAGCCATCTGACCGACGCTGACGTAGATAATTGTTAATAATATTTTATCTTTGTCGTATTTTTTATTCTTTTATTTTCTTTTTCCTTTTATTTTTTCTTTTCTTCCTTCCTTCCTTCCTTCTTTGTTTCCCACTGTGGCTGACGAGCTATGGCCAAAGGGTCGCCAGAGCTTGCCAACAACTAGGCAAGCCTTGTGCACAAAAAGTGAGTGACATGAACATGGCTTGTCCCGTAATTCATCTTGAACTTGAAGCATTAATTGGGCTTGGGCCCCCCCAACTTTTATCCCCCAACCATCGTCACTCTTCCATTCTCTCCCTCTCCCCATAAATTCACTTTTCAGCTTAAGAAAAAAAGGCAAGAGCATAAGACCCTCCGGAACAGAAACTTGAGGAACCTGTGAAACTTGCGGAACTACGCCTCCTATGGAACCGGACGAGTCCGACTCGATTGCCCCACTTGACGAGAGCCTCCAGTTCATGCCCTCCGATGACGAGGAGGAACGGTACTGGAAGATGCGGTCCATCTACAGGGTCCCTGCCCACCTCACCGCCCTCAACCGTGAGGCCTACCAACCGCGAGTTGTCTCCTTCGGCCCCTACCACCACAACAAGGACCAACTCCTCCCCATGGAGGAACACAAGCACCGTGCGGTCCGCCACATCCTTAAGCGGTCCAAGAAGCCTATGGAGCGCTTCTTCGAGTCACTGAGGGAGGTGGCGTCGGACCTCGAGGAGAGCTACGACGCACTGCACCCAATATGGAAGGCAGGCAGCGGCGAGGCCGCAGCATCCCTGTTCCTGCAGCTGATGATGACTGACGGCTGCTTCATGCTCGAGATCCTGAGGTTCTCGGCCAAAGAGGTGAATGACTACGCGGCCAACGACCCCATCTTCGGCTACCACGGGAAGCGCTACATAATGTTAGACATTTGGCAGGATATGCTGATGCTGGAGAATCAGCTCCCGATGCTAGTGCTGGATCGGCTGGTGGCTGTCGAGAGCGATGGCAAGAGGGTTACTTTCTTAGATTTTGGTCAGTTGTAAGACGAGAAAATTTTGCAAGTACGCAAACCGCCATACTATGTGCACCTAACAGTACATCTTTGTGATCTCACATGAACCCTACGATGGATCCACCGAATCTAATGCTCTAAATACATTGATCGCACGGTTCACAATCAACCGATAATTTGATTAGTAAATCTATCACCGAAACTTCATTTATTTCCCTTTTTCGCAAGTAGTATCGATACGACCACAATCTCAGATTCAATGTACTGACTTCACTTCAACAACACAGGACGACAAATTCGTCAGCAGGCTCCTCCTCAAGTTCTTCTTGTTCCCCAGCAAGGGCATCACAAGGATGGGCAAATGCCTACACCTCCTGGACGTTTTCAGGAACAGCATGCTGATGGAGCCCGAGAAGAAGAACAAGGAGGTTACTTTCTTGGAATTCAGTCTGTCGTAAGAGATGCTATTGCAAGTATGCTAACCGCCGTACTATGGGCACCTAACAGTACATCTTGGTCATCTCACCTCACGAGGGATCCACCGAATCTAATGCTCCAAATGCACTGGATGCACGGTTCTAGATCAATCGACAATTTGATGATTAAATCTATCACCGCCATAGGAAGCTATATTTTTTCCCCCTTTTACTCAAGTAGTATCGATCCAACCACAATCTCAGATTCAATGTAC
Source organism: Eucalyptus pauciflora (assembly GCA_007663325.1). NCBI lineage: Eukaryota > Viridiplantae > Streptophyta > Magnoliopsida > Myrtales > Myrtaceae > Eucalyptus > Eucalyptus pauciflora. The sequence continues at coordinate 1,399,563 of VMYD01000402.1, forward strand.
TGACTTCACTCCAACAACACAGGACGACAAATCCGTCAACAGGTTCATCCTTAAGTTCTGTTCCTCCAGCAAGTGTATCACATGGATGGGCAAATGCCTGCACGTCCTGGACGTTGCCAGGAACAGCATGCTGATGGAGCCCAAGAAGAAGGACGAGGTGAAGAGGGAGTACAGCGGGGACATTATACAATTGGCCTCGGCCACCGAGCTCAGCGAGCATGGGATCAAGTTCAACAGTAGTAAGACCGACAGCATCAAGGACATCTCCTTTGCGGGTGGGGTCCTGACGCTTCCCAAGATCCTTGTGGATGAAATCACCATGTCCAATTTCCTCAACCTCACGGTGTACGAGTACCTCCATGTCGGGACTAAAAACGAGGTTATGTCCTACATCTACTGCATGGACCAAATAATCAACAAGGGGCAGGACGTCGCGCTGCTCCGCGCCCAGGGTATCATCGTGAATTTTCTGGAGAGCGATGAGGCGGTAGCCAAGATGTTCAACTCGCTGGGCAAGGTTGTGGTGATCAACCCCAGCCACAGCCTCAGGGACGAGCTCGAGAAGGTCAACAAGTACCGCAATAAGCACTGGAACAGGTGGAGGGCTTATCTCATCCACACCTACGTCAGGAATCCTTGGGTTGCATTGTCTCTCATTGCTGCCGTCTTCCTCTTTGCGTTCACCATAATTCAGACTGTATATTCCGTGCTCGGCTACTACAAATGAACACTTTGCCTCTCAGTACAATGGTATACTGTCTTTTTTCCACTTTTTTGGTTTTTCTCCTGATGACGGATGCTCGATCATCGTCTCTTGACGGTTTGGGTTGTTATGAATGATTTTCCTCCTGCTTTCAGTCATGTTCATATCCCTTTTCAATTTTTTGAATAATGGACATTTTTATTTAACATTATCAAATGATGATTCTCTTGTTTCATTCTCCTTCATGTTTGTCCAATTTGAATCGGGTAGGGTGAAGGATGATCAAGTTTTAGACGGATGAAATCTAGCTTTGCAACATTTCTTCTTCATTAAATTTGTTGAGTTGCAGTGAATTTAAGTGAGAAAACAAATATGGTATTCAAAGTCATCTCTAATCACCATTTGCTTCAAACATCCTAAAAGAACCAAGGTGTCTGACGTTGATACTTAAATTTTGGTTAAGTATTTATGATAAAAATTGCATAAAAAAAGAATTAGAGACCAACTGGACCTTAACAAAAAGGATTTTCGCACCACCTAGCTCTTAGTTTTATTTTATCATATTTTCGGATTTATTATATAAAAAAAAAAAGAGTGAGGCCTGCAGAGGTTGGGCCTTCGCGCCCAGCCCTCCCTTTTTTTCCTTCCGAGTGGGTCGGGCCCATCTGGCCCCAGCTCCCCCCTAACGGTCCGGCCCTCTCATTCATCTTCCGCCTACCTTCCTAGCGCTGCACGCCACGCGCATAGACAGAGCAAGAGGGGCAGAGGACGGCGATGCATGTGGAGCAGCGCGAGGACCGGCGGGAGACCCGGACGGATGGGCGGGCGCCTTCAATGCGGTAGAGGAAGCGGCCTAGCTAGGACTGCCTTGACTGGTGGGACGCTAGTTCGGTTGGGGGAGGACGGTTGGAGCGCCGAAGACCGACTATCGAGGAGCCACCGCCGACCGGCCCCCCTTGGCCTATGAATAAGGCGTCGTGCGGAGGCCAAAAAGACACACACAAAGAGAGACACAGAAGTAGCGAGCTCCGAGCCCCCCGAGAGTCATCTGGGGCGTCCCGAGTGAGCAAATCCGAGAGAGAGAGAGAGAGAGAGAGATTTGAGGGGTAAAAAAAAAAAAAAGTCCAGATCCGAGGGAGAGAGAGGGTCACGAGGACCCGGCCTCGCTGCCGCGGGCAGCACTAGCGGCTTGGCCCGATGCCACAGCCGTGCAGCCACCGACGATGAGGCCTGCTTTCGTTGCTCCCATCGCCGCCCACGCCTATAGCCGTTGCCCTTCTGTCCCACGACGACCTAGCCGCCCACTGGGCTCGAATGAGCCCCTGCATCGTCGAACCCGCCTTCGGCTCTTCTGTCGATCCACCGCCCAGTGACTTCCCAGCCGCCCCCATCGGTGCCATAGAGAGACAAAGAAGGAGAGAGGCGCGAGTCGGGTCAGAGCCGGGTCGGGCGCAGGTCATAATTGGGTAGGGCTTTCGCTGTTAGGAGGGAGAAACGGGCTGGGCTTGTGTTTTTTACTTTGTTTTGGGTCTCTGCCAGATTCGCGGGCCAGGCCTCGCCTTTCATTTCCTTCACAGCTGAAGGGCACGGTTAGGCTAGGCCCATTCGCGGAAACCAACCCAGCCAGAGGCCTGTGCCACGCGCCCGGGCCAAGTTCGACCGGGTCGAACGCGAAGTTCTGACTCGGATCCGTTTTTATAATATGATACATTCTTATTTTAATAAAATAAGAAAAATCCAAAAAATGATTTACACTTTAAAAAAATGGAAAAACCCAAAAATATTTTATACTTCCCAAAAAAATCAGAAAAATAAAAAATAATCTTCAAAAAAATCAAAAAAAGCTTAAAAATAGCCTTTGAGTGGTTTCTCTTAAAATATGTCAAAATACTTTACAAAAAAGATCGTGTTTAAGTTCTTGGAAGCAAATATTGGCTAATTCCAATTGCACCCTTATGATTCATGGATTTCTATTTCCTTAATCTGATTAGGAATTGAATCCTAAAATTCGTAATTGGTACAAAATGCTCATAAATGCTTTACTTGATATTTAAATAAGATTAGGTACCGAAAGGATATTAATGATTAACTAATGTAATCAAATCTCTAATCTTAGTTTCTTTGGTTGCGCTGGAATGAAGTAGATCTCTTACTATTTCACTTGAGTTTCTAATCGACCTATCTCAAATCGATTAACGATGACTTCATAATAAAATTGACTTGTAGGTTAAAAACTCGAACCATAAGTTATGAATTGGTGGGTTTGGGAGAGCTCGCATTAAGCCCTATACATAGCGAGCCATTAACCTCCGCCCTCGCCAGCGCGTAAAAGGGCACTGAAAAGGGAGGTCACAACATTTTATTGTTGATCTCAACGTATAATTTGTTGAAATGATTTCCACTATATTAAAGATATTACAAAGCATTATACTTCATAAGGAAACATACAATAATATAAATAATAAAGCTGTAAATCCCTTGATTTTAATATATTCAAGAATCTACTTGTGATTTTCATTGACATTTTCATATTCTTCTCTCTTGATTGATAAATCAATGCCTTAACTCCCCTTCAAATTGGGAATGGGACAATCCCAAATTCTCAATTTGCAACATAAGTTTCCAAATGCGTTTTTAGAATAGTAGCTTCATGAAGAGATTAACAATTCGATGCACAAACAAAACATACTTAGTCACAAGAGTTCCACGAGCCACTTTTTCTCGCACATAATGATAATCTAATTCGACATGTTTAGTTCTTGCATATAACACAACATTAATTAACATATGAATTGCACTGAAATTATCACAAAATAATATTGATGGACTTAAGAGATGAATACCTAAATCTCTTAAAAGGAAAGATATCCAAACAATCTCAGCTATTGTCAACCAATTGCAAGATACTTTATATTGGCACTAAATTGAGCAATCGTTCATTGCTTCTTAGCACTCCATGATAAACAGTTAGTCAATCATCAAGTCAAGTAGCAAGCCCAACCTTCATCACAAAAGGCATACAACTCTATAGTTAACTTGGACAAGATCTGCATTTCTCGATTTATTGTGCCACTAACATAGCGCAAAATGTGCTTCACAATTTGAAAATGAGTCACAGTAGGCCAATGCATGAATTGAGATATAAAATTGACCGCATATGAAATATCTAGATATGTGATGGTGAGATATTAAAGAGTTCTGACAATACTTTGATATAATGTGGGATCCGAAAATAATTTCACATTTCAGAGAATGAGTGTGAGTGGCTATAGGCACGGATCTTAGTTGCAAACATCCATTTGAGCACATTCAAGAATTGACAAAGCATATGTGGTTGGTACAAACAAAGGCTATCAAATAATATTCTAACCTCCACAACCAAAAAGTAATATAATGGCTCTATATCCTTCATTGTAAATTCACTACTCAATGAAGAAATAAATCCATCAAGCAAGTTTGGATCATTACTAATGACAATCATATCATCCACGAATAAAAGTAGAGCTTGAATGCCATGATCTGATTTTTGAATGAACAACGAAGGATCTACAATGCTGCAAAAGAAACCAAATACTAAAAGAAACAAGCTAAAATGATCAAACCATGCTTTTGATGCTTGCTTGATTCCACACAAAGCTCTCTCAAGTTTGCAAACATAATACAGGTTTTTTGGTCCTCAAAACAAGGCGGTTGCTCAACATAAATATATTGTGACAGAAATAAATATCTATATTAAAAAAAAATTGACCAAAAAAATATTAAAAATGAAAAACAACAAATGGGCAGTAGATTAAAAGAAAAAATCAAAGCCCACTTGCATCAATCGCACACTCTCACAACTCTCCCTCCTATACATCCGAAAAGACTCTTTTCATCTAATTTATATTTATGTGAAACAAATTTTTCATTGGACCCTCAGAAAAATAAGCATCCACGGGGAAAAAAAAAAAACAAATGTTGATATACTGACAATGCTAATTTATAATAACTTTTGTAATATAACTAAGTACGATGTATTACATAATGGGACGAGATGCCCATACTTTTTAAGTTTCTACATTGAGTTATGCAACATCAATTTTGCAAACTTTAATCATCAAATTGATTTGAAATGCCTGTGTTTGTCATGTTTGCTGCATGAGGACCTATAAACTGCACAATGACTCGTCTGCAGTCTCACACTCTGTTCAATGGATGTTAAGGCTACTGTTAAACTTGGATTACAGTCTTGGCCTGTTTTGTCTAATTGTAACATCGGTAATGCACACAGAGCTGTCTGTACAATGTAGGGATTTTGATATTTATTCTAGACATTCCATTACCATTAGCACACCTCTCATCATATGCAAGGCAACCCCTTCATCGTCTCATGTCGACTCCTAAAGCCTGTAGTTATTTCGGAATTATTTTCGACGGACGGGAGGACAAAGGGTCTCCTTCTGTCTCGCCCCGTCGTTGCTGTTGACAAACATAGCAAGAAACATATATCTCGGACCAAAATCAGTCTCTACACAGACACGAGACGATGGAGAAAGCTAAAACGGTACACACGAGTAGAATGCCATTCCTTGTATGGGTGAGATTAGGGACATGAGGCAAATTGAGCTTGGATTAGAGGCACTAGCATCATACACCGGATGTATCTTTGGCCGTCAAACTAGTTATCGAAGAGGTGGAAAAATTCACCAGCTCACAAGTCAAAACACAACCAGGCCACATAGCCCCCAAGGATGCCAAGAGACTCACGGAAAAAACCTGTCCCTTAAGAACCACGAACAGCCTTCAGTCCGTTATTAGCAGCACGTCATTAAGGAAAGAAACCGCACACGCTGCACAATCTAATCAAAGCAAATATGGCAAGTTCTTCACGTCCCCAACATCATTTGGTTGGGAAATCACACGCCCCGATATCAGATCAAATTGTTTATCAACAGATTCAACCACCTTTCCTAATGCCAAAAAACTGCAAAATCCGAAGATTGAAAATATGAGCATCTTAGTCGACTTGATGGGATCCATATAACATGCAAGTTTATCGATACGCATACTCGATATCACAATGGAATAGTGGTGGCAAATGAGTGGGTCGGGTCGGGTCGAAAATGGGTCGACTCATATTTGACCCATTTAACCCGTTTTGACCCATATTATTGTAGTGTAAATCTAGTGATCCATACTCGACCCAACCCGTACCTGACCCGTATTTTTAAAACCTATTAATATTCTAGGAAAAGTCTCTTCTACTATATGCTAATTGGATTAAAACTTCAAATTAAATTAAAAATAGTAAATAAAATAAAATAAAAGTTAAAAAAACCTATAAATTAAAATATTTATAAAGAATTAAACTATACACATGCTTCTCTTATTTAAAGTGAACATATCATTAAATAACTAAAAACTATAACATGAATTTTTTTTAATTAAACCTTAAAATCATTTTTATGATTTTTTTGATTTAAAAAAAAAAGTATTGTTAAAACATTTTTATGCAATACAAATTTAATGAAAATTTTTTATAATTCTTTTAAAATATTTTAAAAAATCGAATATTTAATTTTTTTTAAATATAATTTTGAATTTTAATAATTATTTTTTCTTTTTCTCTTTTCTTTTTTTCTTTTTCTTCAGCCGGCAACCGGCCACAGGTGAGATCGAGCTCATTTGCGTCGAGCGGGGCTCGATCTCGCCGAATCGGTGAGGCCGAGGCGCCGCCCGACGCCGGCAAGCTCGAGTCTCGCTAGTTGTCGGCAAGGTCGAGCTTCATCGGATCTAGCGAGATCGAGCTCGCCGATGTCAGGCGAGGCTCAATCTCGCCAATCTGGCAAGGCCGAGGCCCTGCCTGATGCCGACGAGCTCGAGCCTCGCCAGATCCAACGAGAGGCTTTAGCCTCGCCAGTCGTTAGCGAGGTCGAGTCTCGCCAAATCCAACCAGGCTCGAGCCTCGTCAACGACGGGCAAGGCTCGAGCCTCGCCGGATTTGGCGATGCTCGAGCTCGCCGGCATCGGGCGAGGCTCGAGCTTGCCAGATCGGCCTCGTTGGCTTGCCAGTCATCAGCGACCTACCGGCGAGGCTCGACGCCGGCGAGCTTGAGCCTTGCTTGGCCTATCTCCGGCTTGCCGGCGATCGGCTAAGGGATGAAGAAAAAGAAATAAAAAGGAAAAAGAAAAAAAAAAGAAAAAAAAAATTGAAATATAAAAAAAATAATTATAATTTCGATTTTTTTATTAAAAAAACATTTTATAAAATTAAAGAAGGCCATGGCCCATGGGTTGAAAGTGGGTCTAAATGAGTTATTAGTAATAACCCATTTAGACCCATTTATTTTTGTGCTTTACTTTCTCAAATTCATTTTTGACCCATATTTCACTTTCACTTGAGTTATATATGACCCATTTAACTAAAAATGGGTCATAATATGGGTTTATGACCCATATTGCCACCTTTACAATGGAACTAATGACGGAACTTCACTTATCAGTTTTACACGACGTCCTATGTTTAGATAAAGAAATAAAATTCACCTTAGAGAGCAGTAGCTCCACCGTAATCACAGAGCACACAGCATTCGGCACTACAAGGTCGATTTTTTCCCTCGAATGGGCAACATTAGAAACTCAGAGCACTCGCAATCCACAACCTTCACCAAAAGAAGATTGGATTGTATAGCGAAGTTCTACGAGTTAGCCAACTAGTTCCCTCTGCTGTTAAGTATTGACTAGCAGCTGACTCGGTTCGATAGCAAGGCCGAGGATGGATCAGAAAGAAAAACAAAATTCTTGGAGGTGAGTCCATAAGGAGAAGAGCTTCTTGCAACATCGCAAATGGGGGGAGCTCACTCGTCCATATCCTCTTCTCCATCGGCTTCCGCCTCTTCATCCTCCCTCCTGAGCTAACCACGTACATTACACTCCATTATATCAGAAGGAGCATCATCCGACGACGGAGGCAGAGGAGCCAATGTACCGCCGCAGTTTTTCCTGTTGCACATATACCTGACGAAGAAATACGCATGGGGGAAGTCGGTCTCCTTCTCCTCTGCAATACTCACCTCCAACCCGCTCATTTGTTCATCCGCATCCTCATCCATCCCTTCACTGTCACCATCATCGCCAATATCATCGTCCTCATTCTCATCATCGGACCAATTCGCCTCGACCTTGCACCTATCGCAGTCGCAGGCGAACCCGTAGTCTTCCATCAACCTCTTCTGCCTATTCGCATAATTCAAGTTCAAAGGAAAATAACTCAGGCAGATCTCCCTTCCTTGAGGAACATCATGGATCATCCGCACGATTATATCAGTACTGCCATCAGAAGCAGAGTCCACATAGTCAAATCTACAAGCAGTTGGAAGGCAATCGTGGTTGAAGAAAGAATCTCTTGGATAAATACCGTAAGCTCTCACCGATCTCTCCCCATCCACCTCGCCCCCATCCCGTGACGAAACCGGCTCCATCAAACCGAAAGCGTTGAGCTTGTCCCTTGACAGCAAGGCCACGATCATTTCAAGAGAAAACCCTTGAGGAAATGGCAAACCCAGAGGAGAGGGAGGACAAACCGAGGCAAGCAGCCAACTAGGTTGCACCGACATGCGACATGACACGTCGACACGTCATTTCTCAAAAATAGAAAATTTTGACACGCTGAGACACGTTATATATTAAATGAATATTTTTTTAATTAATTTAATTCAAATTTATAAATAATTAATTAATTTTAAAAAAAAACCTACAATGAATTTACACTAATTATTCAACATATAGTACTTTTATTTTTCGAAATTATTTTTTAATTTCATTTAACAATTTTTTCGATTAAATAAAAAACCCCCACCCCATTAGATTAAATAAAAAGGCACCCCGGGGCAAACCCCTCCGATTTCCCCCCACAAACCCCTTCGATTAAATAAAAAGCCCCAGCCCAGCGCCCAAACTCCCTTTTCCCTCGTCTCTTTCCCACCCCCAAAATTTTTTTCACTTTTTTCTCACTCCACCTGACACCGTCAATTGCCCCTCCCTCTTGTCACTTCCCCTTCCCTCAACACGCCAAGTCCCTTCTCAAAACTCTAGCAATGCTTTTTCTCCTCCTCCCCGCCGCACGACACCTTTCCTCTCCACTTCCCTCTTCCTCTCGATCTCTGCTTGCCAGGGATGGAATGCGTGGTCCCTGTGCGCCGAGAGGCTGCACACCGCCGTGAACTCCTCATCCTCCTCCCCCTTGCCGCAGCCGCCGCCGCCCCCGCTCGACAACGCCGCCCTTCCCCACGCGCACCTCCCTCGTGAAGTTCCTCCTCACCGCGCTCGCCTCAGTCTCTACTCTTTCTCTGGCCGCCTCTCGCCTTCGCTCTCACGGCCTCGTCTCTGCAGTGCTCCCTCACCCTTGCCTCCACCCTCGGACACGCGTGTCGAAACGTGTCGACAAAAGTTGACCACGTGTTGACAAATCCGATATGCGGTCAACGCGTGTTTAAGCGTGTTGAAATGTCCGACACGCTCTGACACATGTCGGACACGACACAAAAGCACGTTACATGTGTCCGTGCAACATAGGCAGCGGATGCAGGAACCGCACGGCCGAGACGATGTCATCGGCGTGCGCCTCTCGGCCCTCCTTTTTCTGAGATCAAAGACAAACTTTTTCCTTTTCATTTTATCACTTTGTTTTTTCCGAAATTCCACTTTTCTTAAGTTAATTTGAAGTTTGACGCAAAAGTAAATTTCAACCTATAAAAACAAAATACGAATTTTATTAGAGATAACAAAAAAATCGAAGCTCACTTGCATCAATTCTATATACTCCCAATACTCTCCTTCCTAAACATCCAAAAAAAAAAGAGCCACCCCCTTTCATCTTATTTTATAGACATATGAAACAAAATTTCATTGAAACCTAAGAAAAATATTGCTTTAGCAAATGAATAAAAGTTGATTGTTTGACTATCGGAGTTACTCCAGTCTCTTTGTATGGTTTGACATTCAATCACAGAAAAATAGAGATGACATACCAAAATACTCTTTTACACACTCTCTCTCTCTAATAAGTACCTACACGGCCATAAGCTATAATCACAACTAAATTAATCAAATAACTGATGATTGATGGTTATGATATTAATCTCTATTGTAAGTAATCAAACTATTAATGTGATACATAATCGGTGGTGTTGTTATATGATTCTTGCAATATACGAATCGCAGTAAATATACTCACCATTCTAAGAAATAATAATTCCCATAATTATTATTAAGCATGATGTATATAAAGGGATGAGATTTGAGTTTCCACATCGAGTTATGGAATATCACCCAAAAAATTTGAGAAGACATAATACGCAAGGCAACCCTATTTATTAGCTCATGCTGACTCCTTGAAGCCTGTAGCTCTTTCAGTATCATTTTTGACGGATGGAAGGATGATGTTCCTTCTGTCTCACCTCGTGGTCTTGCTGTTTTAGAAACATACCGAGAAACATATAACTGGGGACCAAACGCAGTCTCTACACAGGCTTGAGACGATGAAAACACAAAAACGAGACACGCGAATAGGATGCCATTCGATGTTTCCTTATATGGGTGAGATTAGGGACATGAGGCAAGATCGCTGAGCTCGGACCGGAGAAAATAGCATCATACACCGGACATATCCTTGGCCGTCGAACTAGTGAGGGAAGAAGCAATGGAAACTCACCAGCTCACAAGTCCAAACACAACCAGGCTAGTATGGCCCTAAGGATTCCAAAGAGACAGAAAAAGACCTGTCCCTTAAGATCCACAAACAACCTTCCAATTGAATCAAAGCATATATGGCAAGTTTTTCCACCTCCCAACATCATAGGTGGGGAAATCATATCCTCATATCAAATGTCTTATCAATAGATTCAACCCCCATTTCTAATGCCAAAGAGCTGCAAAATTTGAGGATTGACAAATACGAGCAACTTAGTTAACTCAAAGGATCCGCAAAACATTCCAGTTAATCAATACACATACTCAATGATTCACGAAGGAACTCATGATAAATCTTCCCGGAACTTCACCTTATTAGATTTCAAATGATAGCTTGAAGTAAATAAAGAAAGAAAATTCACCTTCAGAGAGTTGCAGCTACACCATCGTCACAGACAGAGCACATGGCATTCGGCATCACAAGATCAATTTTTTCCCACCAAATGGCTGAAATTAGGAACTCAGTACTCGCAACCCACAACTTTCACCACAAGAGGATTGGATTGTAAAGCAAAGTTCTACAAGCTAGCCAACTAGGTCCCCCCACCGTTAGGTATTGACTAATAGCCGACTCGATTGGAGTGCAAGGCCAAAGGATGGTCTAGTAAAAAAACAAAATTCCCAGAAGTGAGTCCATAAGGAGAAGAGCTTCTTACAACATCGCATCTCCGTCGGCTTCCGCCTCTTCATCCTCCCTCCTGAGCTGACCGCATACATTACATTCCATTATATCAGAAGGACAGCCATCCGACGGAGGCAAAGGAGCCATTATCCTGCCGTTGTTTTTCCTGTTGCGCATATACCTGACGAAGACATACGCATTGGGGAAGTCGGTCTCTTTCTCCTCCGTGATACCCACCTCTGACCTGCCCACTTGTTCATCGGTGTCCTATCCATCCCTTCATTGTCACCATTGTCGTCTTCGTTGCTATCATGGTTCTCATTTTGGTCATCGGACCAATTGGCCCCGACCTTGCGCTGATGTGGCTAGACTTGAGCTCACCGAGCGTCGCTGACCTCTGGTGAGGCTTGAGCTCACTGGAATCTGGTGAGCTCAAGCTTGCCTATTGCAGGCGATTGGCCGAAGAAGAGGCAAAAAAGAAAAACAAAAACCAAAAAGTAATTGAAAATTCGATTATAAAAGTAAAGAAAAAATGAAAAATAAAAATATAACAATATCAAAAGGAGTGCATGGAGGTCCATACTAAGCGGTGCAAAATATTTTCTAATTCGATATGTTTAGTTCTTGCATATAACACAAGATTAATTAACATATGAATTGCACTGATATTATCACAAAATAATATTGATGGACTTAAAAGATCAATACCTTAATCTCTTAAAAGGAAAGATATCCAAACAATCTCAGCTATTGTCAACCAATTGCACGATACTCTATATTGGCACTAAATCGAGCAATCATTCATTGCTTCTTAGCAATACAGTTACTATAGGTACAAAATATTGTAGTCCATCATCAAGTCAAGTAGCAATTTGCCCAACCTTCATCACAAAAGGCATACAACTCTATAGTTAACTTGGACAAGATATGCATTTCTCGATTTATTGTGCCACTGACATGGCACAAAATGTGCTTCACAATTTGAAAATGAGTCACAATAGGCCAATGCGTGAATTGAGATATAAAATTGACCACATATAAAATATCTAGATGTGTGATGGTGAGATATTAAAGAGTTCTGACAATACTTTGATATAACATGGGATTCGAAAATAATTTCGCATTTGAGAGAATGAGTGCAAGTGGCTATAGGTGTGAATCTTGGCTTGCAAACATCCATTTGAGCACATTCAAGAATTGACAAAGCATATGTGGTTGGCACAAAGAAAGACTATCAAATAATATTCTACCCTCCATGTTGCGACCAAAATTTCAAGTGAATTACCTAGGGTTTGGCTAATGGATTGTTAAGCCTAGACTTAACTCGTCTTAGGTTCAAGTTCTTAACATGCGAATGATTTTTAATTAAAAGTCGACATTAATCTATTTTAGGTGGGTCGATTAGAAAACCAAGTAAAGTAACGGGGGAATTATTTCAATTCTACGAATTAGAGATTTTGGGTATGGGGACTTGATTACGTTAAATTTCTCTAACACCCTTTCAGTAACCTTTTTTTTTTTTTTTTTTTTCGAAAAAATGTTTGGCAGGTAGCTTGAATTAATTTTAATTCACTTCCCTAACATGTGAAATGATCATACGGGTGCACAAACCACCAATTTAACACCCAGATAAAGCAGTAAATAAGTAAATAAATTACAAGATTTACCTCATAGCAACGAAAGCATCTGCAATGTTAAATCAGAATTTACATCAATAGTTCTATATATGATCTCTAATTAACATGCAATTTTTTTTTGTTTTCACATAAATAAGCATGCGGCCTATCCTGAAGCATGAGATGAATTTATTCTAAAAAATATTTTTTTTTGTATTTTCCATGAAATTCGAAATTAAAGAAATGCAACAATTAAATATGCAATTTAAAATAACCAGATGACCTAATTCTAATAACGGGTAATTTCTAATTAAATGAACCTATCAACAATCACTAAATGTCGTGCATTTCATGAACCTAACTCTACATGACATGTGCATGATTTTTTTTGTATTTTTTTTTATGAAAAAAGTCATAATTAAAAATAAAAATCTAACTAAAGTGAGATATTATATATTCTAGATACCTTCTAAACATGCATTTAAAAAAAAAAACTAACTAACCTATCATGCAATCAATTCTAATCTACATGGGATGCAAATGCAATTTTTTTTTTTGTATTTCAAGATAAGTAGAACAACTAAAAGATAAACACCAAATTATCCATGGTCATAAAAAATGTTATCCACCATTCGAATTGAAATTCAAACTTGATTATTTTGCTAATAAAATCGATAAATTGATCTTAAGCTTTAAAGATCAAGATATCAATTTTACTCCCACGTAAATAATTATTCCATCTAAAAGATCAAGATATCAATTTTACTCCCACGTAAATAATTATTCCATCTAAAGCCTTATAGATAGAATAAAAATTCGTGCGCTTGCGAATTAAATGCTACATCAGCGAATTTTAATCATGCATTGGAAAATATATCAAACAAAAGATAAAATATCAATGAATGGGTTCAGCTGTTTGGTCTTCCCTTAGAGAGATGTACTGAGGTGATGATAAATCGAGTCATGAAACATGTGGGCCAAGTACTGGAAGTCAAAGTAGAAAACAGAGATGGTACCTATAGAACAGGAAGGGCGCGCGTACTGATTAATCTCCAAGACCCTCTGAAACCGGGACAACTAATCCGAGTTGAAGGGAAGAATATATGGGTCGATTTTCGCTATGAAAAACTTTCCCATTTCTGCTATTCTTGTGGAATTCTTGGTCACTATGCCATGCACTGCAAGAGCTTCCCCTACAATGAAGAGCAATTAGAAAACCGAGATGCTCGTTATTATGGCCAATGGCTTCGCGCCGAGGTAAAGGAGCATAGCCCTTTTTGGGTGGCTTTTTATGAGCAGTTCAATAAGCCAGAAGATGCAGCAGAAATCATACCTGAAACTCCTCAATCACCGCATTTGCTGCTGCCCGTAGATCAGATCACTAAGAACAAAGGCAAGGAATCTGTTGTCCCCCCAGAACAACCTCCTCTCACATTAGCTGAGCCCCTCCAGTGGCAACATCAGTCTGGCTCTTCCAAGGGGATTCTGTCATCCCCTGTTCATTCCGCAGCAGTCAAACAGATTCCAGATCAGTTCATGGAAGTTGCCGGTGGTCCTAAACAGAAGAATATCAGGACTACTAAAGTCTCTTCAAAAGCTAGTCCGTCAAAGAAAGCAAAACGTTATAACCCTTATGAGCTACAACCCCAGGGACTGGAGATGTTTGATGACTCGAATCTAATGGAGACTCCCATTCATGCAGTGGTAGAACCCAACCAATGGGCTGTGGTGGCGAGCCCGAATCAGCCACCCTTTCACAAATGAAGCTTTTAAGCTGGAACTGCCGGGGTTTGGGCAATCCCCCGACAGTTCAAGCTCTCAAGGCCCTCGTAGCCCAGGAAAAGCCCCAACTCGTTTTTTTGATGGAGACTAAAAATCAAAGCCCTGTTCTACTCCGGCTTCAACGGAAGCTGAAATTTTCTGGCTGTCTTCTTGTTCAACCTATTGGGTTAGCTGGTGGGTTGGCTGTCTTTTGGAATGATGGTGTCTCAATCTCCCTTGAACACCAGTCTTCTTATTACCTAGATATGATATGTACGGATAAGGACTCTTCAATGGTTACTCGCCTCACATGTATTCATGCCCCTTCTATATACAATCAACGACAGGCTGTATGGGATGAGTTGCACCACATTAGTGCGTCTAACACATTACCTTGGATATGCATTGGCGATTTCAATGAAATCCTTTACCACTGGGAGAAAACTGGTAAGCGTCAGGCCGATCCCTATCGATTGAGATCTTTTCGTGCTTTTGTTGATTCATGTTCTCTCCTAGAGGTGGCAAGTAAAGGCAGCGCATATACTTGGGTTAACATGCGTGAGGGGGAGGAACTAATTAAGCAAAAACTAGACCGGGCCTTCTGTACTATGGAGTGGCTTTTAGCTTACCCTGCAGCTGAGGTGTTCATCTTACCTGCCTTGGCGTCAGACCACTGCCCACTTCTACTTTCAACCGATGCCTCTCACATCAAAAGACGAAGAACTTTTTCCTTTGAAGCTTTCTGGCTTCAAGACCCAGAATGTCATCAAATTATTGCTGCAGCTTGGCACGCTGACCATCTCTCTAGCTCTACAATTTCAGGGAAAATCAAAGCTGTTTCAGGCGCGCTTGCTAACTGGAGTCGCAGAAAATTTGGCAATGGACGAGAAAAACTCAACTGCTTGAAGTTCCAGCTCCAAGACATCATGAACAAGCCCTATGATCTTCATGATAAAGATGAGATGGCTCGCCTGCAGATGGATATCCAGCACCTATGGCAACAAGAAGAGCAATATTGGGCTTTAAGATCCCGCATTAACTGGTTGAGATGGGGTGATAAGAACACTAAATTCTTTTATGCCTCTACCATTCAACACAGACAGAGAAATCGCATCAGTATGCTACAAGACTCAGATCAATCTTGGGTGCGTGATCAGCATAAACTGAAGGACATGACCTATCAGTACTTTCACACCTTGTATACATCCATGGGGCCTCGTAACTACGAACCTGTTCTGGGGCAGTGCCCTCAAATGGTTACAGACGATATGAATATCCACCTCACACAAGCTGTCACACAAGAGGAGCTGCGACAAGCCGCCTTTCAGTTGGGTGCTACCAAAGCGCCGGGCCCAGACGGTCTTAATGGTATGTTCTACCAGCATCACTGGGACATTCTGAAAGACGACCTCTTTAATCTGGTTCAAGATTTTCTTTGTACTGGAATTTTGCAACCTGGACTCAATCAAACAACCCTAACTCTTCTACCCAAAATCCCTAACCCGGAACGACTCGACCAGTACCGCCCCCATCAGCCTATGCAATTATATTTACAAGATCATATAAAAAAATTTAGCCAATCGCCTCAAAAAGTGGTTACCTATGCTGATTTCCCAGGAACAATCTGCTTTTGTTAGTGGGCGTCAAATCCAGGACAATATATTGGTTGTCCAAGAGGTCCTTCATCAACTTCGGATTAGGAAACGAAAGAAACATTTTCAGGCAGTCCTCAAGTTAGACATGCAGAAGGCCTACGACCGGGTTGAATGGGATTTTCTGCGGGATTATATGCTCAAATTGGGTTTCAGTCCAGTATGGGTCCGATGGATTATGCAATGCACTACAACTTCTACATTAAGTGTCAGATTTAATGGCGAAAACCTTCCTCTTATCCACCCTACCCGAGGACTCCGACAGGGTGACCCTTTATCGCCATACTTATTTATTCTGGTAGCCAACGTCCTATCTATCCTCATCCAACAAGCTATTCAGATGGGACAACTTAAAGGTATCACTTTAAATAGATGGTGTCCAACCCTCTCTCGTTTATTATTTGCTGATGATGCGGTTTTCTTCCTGGATGGTACGCTACGAGAATGTCAGAATCTTGCTAATTTGCTAAACCAATACTGCTTCGCCACTGGCCAAACGGTGAACCGGAATAAATCCGGTATTCTTTTCAGCAAGGCGTGCCCTACTCAACTACAACAGAATTTGGCTCAAGAACTACGAGTCCCTGTAATCACCAAATGTGGCAAATACCTTGGTGTACCATCAGACTGGGGTAGCTCAAAGAAGGCGATGTTTGCCTGGATCTTAGCTCGGGTGCATTCTAAACTAGAAGGCTGGAAGGAACAGTTTATCTCGAAGGGTGGTAAGGAACTTTTACTTAAAACCGTGATTCAAGCTATCCCACAATATGTGATGTCTATATTCAAGATTCTTGTCTCTCTTTGTAAGTCAATTCAGCAAAAAATGGCCAGATTTTGGTGGCAGACTTCTAGCACCAAGACGGGTATCTTTTGGAAGTCGTGGGATTCCCTTACTATACGAAAGGATAATGGCGGGATGGGCTTTCGTGATCTCACTACTTTTAACAAAGCCTTACTCGGTAAGCAGGCTTGGCGTCTACTTCATAATCCCACTTCCCTATGGGCTACACTGTTTAAAGGCCTTTACTATCATACTACGGATTTCTTGCACGCAAGTAGAGGCGCACGACCTTCAT
The DNA here is from genome assembly GCA_007663325.1 of Eucalyptus pauciflora. Lineage (NCBI taxonomy): Eukaryota > Viridiplantae > Streptophyta > Magnoliopsida > Myrtales > Myrtaceae > Eucalyptus > Eucalyptus pauciflora. Next base: position 1,416,722 of record VMYD01000402.1, read on the forward strand.
GGGGCTGGCAGAGTCTACTGCTTGGCAGAGACTCTATTCAGGATAATCTACAATGGTCTGTTGGAGATGGGCAACATATCTCAATCCGCGAAGACAGGTGGCTATCTCGTGGTATTATCGGCGGTCCTGCACCCCAAGGCGAACCACAGCAGGTTGCTGCATTTATTCTACCAGGTCAGTACTCGTGGAATGAACCTATGCTGCGAGCTTCTTTTGATGACCACATAGTGACTGAGATCCTAGCTGTCCCCCTTCGATCTCAATGCACAGATGATAGGCTGTTTTGGAAAGGCACTCTAGATGGCGCATACACAGTGAAGAATGGTTATAACTACCTTAATGTAAAGGCACTCATGACTGACCGTAACAGGGCATCATCTTCCTACCAATCCCCTACACATCTTTGGCGCAAGATCTGGCAAATCAAGACATCTCCCAAGCTTCGCATTTTCCTGTGGTCCATTTGCCACAATGCCCTTTCTACAAGTGAAAACCTCTACTTCAGACATATTCTCTCAACTCCAACCTGCCAGTTATGTCATGCCAATACTCCAGAATCAACAGAACATATCTTCCTACTCTGCCCATGGACAAAGCACGTCTGGTCACACCCCCAGCTAAACATCAACCCGACCGCTTATAGTTTTCAACGGATGGACGCCTGGTTAACAGAACTATTAGCTGAGAGAAATTTCTTACCTGATCTGGAGATGATTGTACACACTTTGTGGCAGATCTGGAAAGCCAGAAACAACTTCGTCTTTCGCAGAGTTCGACCGGACCCCAACCAAGTGGTTCTTACAGCCATGGCAATTGCTCTGACCGAACGTCGCCTCTGTGCAGCAGCTCCGACATCTCCGCCTCGCCATTCAACCTCCGATCCGGATTGGCATCCTCCGGCTTCTGGCACCTGGAAGATCAATATTGATGGAGCTTTTATACATGCATCTCATGAAGGATCGGTGGCCTCTATTACTCGTGATCATGCTGGTCGAATCGTCGATGGTTTCACAAGCAACGTTGCTGCTTCTTCGGCACTGCAAACAGAATCTCAAGCTCTCACCCTCACTTTACGAGATCTGCTGCAGAAAGGCCACACTGATCGGCACATTACCTTGGAATCGGACTGCTACATCCTCGTTGATGCGGTCAACTCCTCTCATCCCCCTCCATGGGAGATCCGCTCGATGGTTGCTGAGGCTGCGGCGCTTCTCCAAGGGTTACCACACCTGCGCCTTGTTCATTGCAGACGGAGTGCAAACGAAGCCGCCAACTGGGCTGCCAAGGCCCACAAGGCCCGAAGTCTCTCTCCTTCATGGCCATTTTCCATCCCTCCTCCGCTTTTCGATATTCTCTGTACGGACTTACTTACTAATGGTGTACCTCTTCCGTAAATCTATATATTTCCTTTTTCGACCAAAAAAAAAGATAAAATATCGAAAAAACTAAAATAAAATAAAACAAATCTACCTAATAAACTAAATCTAATAAATCTATCTAATAAAATCTACCTAACAAAATAAAATAAATCTCTACCTAATAAACTAAATCTAATAAATCTATCTAATAAAATCTACCTAACAAAATAAAATAAATCTCTACCTAAATTTGATTTTTTTCAAAATCGGATTGGTAGAATGGACCAACGATGGAGGCTCGGCGCAGCACGGCTCGAGCACGGTGGTTGTGGTGGTGACTTGGTGTGGATGACAAGGCTGCAGCAAGTTCAATGGGTCGTCGTACGGGACACCAAGAAACCTGCAAAACTATCGAAAGCTTAGGTAATTCGTTGGGAGGCTTGCCGGTGTCATCGAGTGATTGTCGGCAATGAGGACGCCTAAGGTGGATCATGGTGGACCACTCAGCTAAGGTTGAAGACGTCGAGGTGACTCCGCAGCGAGGGAGCTTTGACGATTTTTTTTCTTTTGTATTTTCAATTCTGGACAATAGATGCAGAAGACCAATTCACCACTTACACTTATTTCATCAAAATTCTAGCAACTCCTTTGACTGTGGACTCCAGGCTTGCAAGTGGTGGCCACGTGGTATTCACGCTAGTCTGGAGATGTTGGCCTCTTTGGACTTCGACGAAACCTGCAAAGAATGAATACGAACGAAGCGCAAAAGCCCGTTTGGCGATTGTCGGTGAGTCAGAAGAAAACACTTCAGGGCATCGCCAGGCTAGATGGAACTTGCGAGAGTCCTCGCTGACTCCGAACTAGGCTGTAATGGTTCAAGCGTCCCTAGGGTGTGCTGGTTCGTGGTATGGCAAAAGCAACAGATCGTGGATCGTCGAGGATCCGAGGGTTGCTCGAGTGATTGCAGATTAGCAGCTTGCCGCGGTGGCAATGAGGTCACAGCAACGAGTCCGTCGTCGACGTAGCAAAGATGGTGTAGCGACGGCAACTCAGGCAGCTTGGGTGTGGCGTCGCGCCAAAGGGCCTCGCATGATGTGGGGCTCCTTGGTTCGGCAGAGGGAGGTCCCTCTCTTTTCTTTCTCACGTGTACGTCTCTCAAATTGCCTTTGGAATAGAAGTGCCGACCCTCAAATAGTGATGGTCAGATCATGGGATAATCCATATGACCATCCATGATCATGAGGGATTGTAAAAATAATATAGTGGAGTGTGTGATTTGCTCGAAAAAAAAGAAAGGCGTGAATGTGATGAGGGGAGGAGAGAAATATTGTAAAAGAATCTGAATTGATGCAGTCGTTTCTCTCTTGTGCTCTCTCCGAATTTTTTGTGGCTGTATATTTCTATTGTGTGGCCTCTCTCAAAACCCTACACGAACAACCTATTTATAAGCCACAGACTAGGGTTTTAATTTTTCCAAATCAATGCCCACAAAGATTTCTTTTTTTTCAAATGCAATATTTGCTTTTTCAAACGCAATATTTGCTTCATATCCGCTCTATCCAAAAAATTCATCATATCTCGGAAAAATTTCAAATCTCTATTTTTCATGAGATAATTTTCGATCATTAAAGAAAACGGACTTGGGCCAATTCGCTTGCTTCGTGGGCTTAGTCCGACCTACCAAAAAAGCTCAGAACCACTAATTCCAACCCATCTACCACCGATCCAATAAATAAACAAATTAAAAATAAATGCACCTAAAATTATATGCTATGCAATTAATTAATTTTTTTGTAGGGATAAAATTAACCCATAATTTTTAATGTGATGAATGACTAAACGGTCGCCAAAATTTAGGTGTCAACACTCCACAATCAAAAAGTAATATAATGGCTCCATATCCTTTATTGTAAATATTCTTAATGGCATATTCACTCTCTCTCTCTCTCTTTCAAAGATTTTTTATATGTCATCAGATCTTAAACATTTTTATGGTGACATACAGATATTTTGATATTAAATCTGCATGGACAAGTATATTTCAAAGCAAAGATTCCTTTTTTTTCTTAAAAGCTCACCATATGTTGATGATTGAAAGGTTTGATTATATAAATCAAGCATATTAGAGGACTTAATTGCATCGAAAAAATTGAGAAGTGGAATTGAAAAACTCTCTAAGTAAAAAGACTACATTAGTCATTACGTAATATGATTTTGGAAAACAATGGGAGTTGAATTTGTTAAAGCTCTTCGAGCACTTTTTTCGGTAATTGATATTATGTAGATACAGAGGGAAAAAAGTGAAAATATCGAAGCGGACCATCTGATGGACTACAAAGTTTTCGGAGGTTTAACTTGTACTCTAGCAGCCCGACCCTTTTTGAGAACCAAAAGTGGCTCGGGTTATTGAGGTAATCTGGAGGCACGTTTGGGCAGGCTCGTTTAATCCTTTCGAAATGACATGAATGCCTTATCATGTACGATGCTCCCCTTAATATCTTAATAAATCTCGTTGTTGATCTATACAAATAAGGGATATGTCAATGCTGAAACTCCAAGAGAAACACTATAGGCATAAAAGATTTTACCTGTTTTGAAATTCTTTGGCCCTTCTAAAATCATGGAAACTCTTTATCGCAGTTTCTGAGATCAATCATGAGTTATTTAACCGATCGCCAGATGGTCGCATATAACTCTCTTATGAGATGGCTACATAATAGGCTCTCCCAAACCTTATCAACTTAACTTGATTTCTCATTTATGGGATAAGAATCCCACAAGTATCATAACTTTCGTACACTTGAGTACCATAACTTGTATGTCATGACTTCTATTAATATTATCTCGAATGTCATACTTTTTAATTGATTGCTTGAGTGTCATAAACATTTTAAAAATTTTCATTATAAGTGTCCTATCACATCGAATTTTCAACACTTGTAGTGAACGTCTTCAAAAAATTATGAGATTGTCACTTCCTCTAAACCCAAAACTAACCTCAAATTTCATTATTCATTGTTAGGAACATCATTCAGCTATCATAAGCCCCAAGAAATGGAAGCATGACATAAGACAACAATTATTAGATGAGCTCATCCTGTGCTCAGTATTGCAATGACCCACATGTCAATTTTCAATGATTGGAATTAAGGACTTCATAATCTGCCAGCTATAGAAAGGTACAATCATCACCTGTATGATTGCGACTGAACTGCTCCTCATAATGGTAAAACACGCTAGAGCCTACCTACAAGAGCAATTCTGATGTTTCTGCTGATCCAATCTAATTATCTCCTACCAAACAGTATCGTTCTGAATGAAATTAAAGGAATTTATAATGTTTGATATGTGAAAATTATGTTCGATTAAATAGCGACACTTTAAAATTTGTTTTCTCATTTATATCAAAGTGTTCCGTAAGCTCTATTTCATTGATATTATAAGTACAAGCCATTGACATGTAACATATGAATGAGAGACATATCATTCTAAGTCAAGTTCAATGCAGATATTCTGTTATATTTCGAATTGTGCGCAAATTCAATGTGATCTTTTGAGTTCACACTTCCTTTGATCTTTTTATATATGTGAATAAAAGGTGACAGGAAAGAACATAAAGAAGTACTGCGGATGTGGGGGAGAGAGAGATTTATTGAAACTATAGGGAATGGTAGATCTCCGAAAACATATTCGACACTTAAACCGAACCCCTAAACGAACGCGGAAGACAAGCCCGGAAATAATCACGTATCACCGATCGTAAAGCACACAACGGATTCGAGCGTACCTTGTTAGCCACAAATTAGACACCGATGCCGTAAAGAGGAAGAGAATTCAGCCCTGTTCGATCCGATGACGACAATTCGCCGTGAAGGGAAGAAGAAGTTGCCTTTTGCCTTTGTTCTTCTTCTTGAGAGGAGAGGGAGAGAATTAACGTACTTGTGATTCCAACAGGTGTGTTCTCCCTCTCTCTCATCCCTTTTATATGTCCCTCCATCCACGGGCCTTATTCCTGTGGGCCGGGCTTTTAGGCCCATCGTGGGCGGGCCAACTTAAGCCCATATAATTAAAACCATCATCTCCCACTCGCACATGGTGGGCCAAAACCAACATGGGCGGATAGGCCCAACTTAGGCCCATCAATTGAAAATCCATCAACTCCCACTTGCATGGTGGGCCGAACAGAATCATCTTTTCCTCTTTCAACATTCATACCGGTGAATAATCCGTGTGACCAGCATACTTTGAGAACTCGTTGTTATATATCTGTTAGGAATATATAGCAGCTCATAATGGGCATCACTTTCCGAGTAAATTTAGTATGTAGTACCCTAGATCGATCGATCACATTTATATTTCTCTTAATCTCATTTAAACAATGATATATATATTGTATTCACAATTATGATTATCCCAAAGACAGTTATAATTGGTCGACCAGTGAATACAAAACCACAATGTGATTCTCCATATCCAATCTTCCTCTTTCCTTCAAACTCTCAATTTCAGTTCAACTTGCTTTTCTAGAAATGTCCCATTAGATCGAATCAACTCATGACCATTGGTAACATTCTAAGATAGCAAACACTAAATAGAAATCTTGAGAATAAGTAAGAGTCATGAGGGCACTAAAATTGAGGAACTCTATTCCTCAAGAGTCTCACACGTCATAAAAGTTGAGATCAAACTTTTGCCACTCTTATAGGTCGTCTCATGCATACGTAGTATGAAATACGTATTACGGTATTAACTCCTTTCCCATGGAGCGTATGTCTACACCATCAATACCGTATAGATGATAGTTCAGACATACCCAATGTCTAACTTGAGTTCACGTATTTACTCATTCACAAAATTCATCAGAACTCACATCTGGCATCTTAGACAGATAAAGTAAAATGTGTGGGTTATTTTACTTTCGGACATCGTAAGTACTATGTCCTCATCTTAACACTCAGTTAAGGCGACATACGTATTTTAAGCTTGAGCTCTCGATTATCACCTAGATAATAAGCTTAAAAACCGTCTCATCTTTTTTTTTTATTACATAGTAAATAGAGGCGATTACCCGTGTGAGTGGGCTAATCTCTTATCTGTCCGACATACTTTCTCAACATTAAAGTAATGCACTGAGCATTAAGATGCATAAAGATCAAACAAAGATTCATAGGCATTACTAATGAAACAACACTAGTTCATACATGTGAACAACTCAGGGAAATTACAATCCAGTACATCAGACTCTACGCAATCCTAGAGATTTTACATGACCACAAAACACATCTCTAGGTATTGGCTTTGTCATAGGATCTGCTACCATTCTATGCGTAGATATGTATTGTAAGTTCACATCCTTTCGTGCAACCATATCTTTGACAAAGTTATACTTGGTATCTATATGTTTGGTCTTGCCATGATATTTTGGATCTTTAGTGTACGCTATAGCTACTTGGCTATCACAGTTAACCAATAATGGATGTGCAGCTTTCTCAATAACACCTAAATGATCCAAAAATCTCTTAAGCCAAACTCCTTCTTGTACCGCTGCCGATAATGCCACGAACTCAGCTTCCATCGTGGACAAGGCTATACATGTTTGCTTCTTACTGCTCCACGATATGGCGCCATTGTTCAGTAAGAAAGCAAATCCAGAGGTAGATTTCCTTTCATCTAAATCTCCTCCCCAATCAGCATCTGAATAGCCTTCAAGTCGCAGATCATTTCCTTGGTAATTCAACTTGAAATCAACAGTTCCCTTCAGATACCTCAATATTCTCTTAACGGCTTTCCAATGTGCTGGACCTGGATTGGATTGGTATCTACTCACCATTCCAACTGCAAAACATATGTCGGGTCTTGTACACATCATAGCGTACATCAAACTCCCAACTGCACTAGCATAAGGAACATGTTTCATTTGTTCCTTCTCTTGTGGAGTCCTCGGACACAGTCTATGGCTCAATCCTTCACCTTTTGCAATAGGAGTGTCTATGGGTGTACAATCTTGCATACGGAATCGGTCAAGAACTTTATTTATATATGTTTCTTGCGAAAGAGACAACGATCTATTCGAACGATCTCTTGAAATCTTAACTCCAAGAATGTATGCAGCCTCACCCATATCCTTCATCTCAAAGTTGGAAGTCAACCAACTCTTGACAGTATGAACAAACTCCATATTGCTTCCGGCAATCGATATATCATCAACATATAATGATATGATCACAAATTGATCCTTGGATCTTTTGATATATACGCAATGATCCTCATCAATCATTGTAAAATCATATGCCATTATGGCATTATGAAAACGTATATACCATTGTCTTGATGACTGCTTAAGGCCGTATATCGATCTCAAAAGGCGACATACCTTTTCTTCTTGGCCTTTCACTATGAAATCAATAGGTTGTTCCATGTATATTTCTTCCTCTAATTATCCATTGAGGAAAGCAGTCTTTACATCCATTTGATGTAACTCAAGATCCATACTAGCTACTATTGCCAGAATAATGCGAATCGAGGTAAATCTCACTACAGGAGAAAACGTGTCTTCATAATCAATTCCTTCCTGTTGATTATACCCCTTCACCACAAGGCGAGCCTTATGCCTTTCTATCGAGCCATCAGCCTTTCGCTTTATTTTGAGAACCCACTTGTTCCCAATAGCTCTGCGTCCTTTTGGAAGATCAACCAGTTCCTAGACTTGGTTTGATTTCATTGACTCCATTTCCTCTTCCATTGCATGAATCCATTTTTCCTTACTAGGGCAATTCAGAGCCTCATTAATATTTCTTGGCTCATCCTCATCTTGTGGAGCAACCATCAAAGTTTCCCCTTCAATGTCAAAACATCGACGGGGAATACTTTGGCGACTTGTTCGCCGTATGGGAGATTGTACACTTTGCACATCATTCCTCATTATGCTCCCACTTGGATTAGATAATGATGATGTCGTCTCATTATGTGGTTGCAATTGAGAATGAGTTGAATTCAATTTATCACTTCTCATATTACTCCCACTTGGAGGAACTCCACCAAGATCATTATCTTGATCCAAGGTTTCAAATAGGGAGTTGTCTTCCCCTATTTCGACCTTCTTAGGAAATTCATCCTCTAAGAATGTGACATCCCGTGATTCAAATTCAATTATACTCCCACTTTCCTGCTCACCTATGAACACATACCATTTTGAGTGTTCCGAGTATCTTATGAAAATACTCTTCTTTCCTCTGGGACCCAATTTCCCAAACTTGTGAGATGACTCATGTGTATAGGCAGCACAACCCCATGGCTTAAGATAACTTAAGTCCGGTTTTCTACCTGTCCATAACTCATATGAAGTGGAAGTAACTGATTTGGAAGGCACTCGGTTAAGTATATAGGTAGCAGTTAACAACGCATCACTCCAAAAAGTGATAGGTAAGTTAGCATGCGCCATCATGGACCTAACCATTTCCAGTAGGGTTTTGTTTCTTCTCTCAGTAACACCATTTTGTTGAGGAGTATATGGAATAGACAATTGTCTTTCTATTCCTTTTTCATCACATAATTTTCTGAACTCATCAGATAAGTATTCTCGACCTCGATCGAATCTCAATGCTTTTATTTTCTTGTCTAATTGATTCTCTACTAGGTTCATAAACCTTTTGAAACAACTTATTGCTTCAGATTTGTGAGAAATCAAATAGACATATCCGAATCGAGTATAATCATCTATAAAAGTGATGAAATAAACAGCCCCATGCCTTCCTCTCACATTCATTGGACCACATACATCAGAATGGATTAAATGCAGAGGAAATTCAGCTCTTTTACCTTTTCCAAATGGTTTCCTTGTCGTTTTCCCTTCTAGGCAATGCTTACAGATGGGCAAATCGACTTTTTCAATGTTGCCCAACAAGCCCTCTTTGGCTAGTCTATTCATACGATGTTGGCCAATATGACCAAGTCTAGCATGCCATACATTCACATCATTATCATATGTATTAGGAGACGTGAGAAGGGAATAACAAACATTTGTATTAACATAATCAATATCTAATACAATGTAACCATCCAGAAAATAACCACAACCATAGTAATTTGTATTCAAAAACAAATCCACACCTCTATCATAGAAGTTCATATTAAAACCTAATTTAACCAACACTAAAACAGACACTAAATTCCGACGAATCTCCGAAGCATACAACACATCATGTAGGAATAAAGTGCGTCCACCACGCATATTCAGTTGGCATGTGCCAATTCCATTCACTTCAGCTCTGGAGTTGTTTCCCACATAGATCCACTTAGTTCCAGTTGGTACTCATCGGAATTCCACGAAGGATCCTCTATCCTTCGCTACATGGTCTGTCGCTCCTGAATCCACAGTCCACAAAGGATTAGACTCAGTTAAGAATACAAAACTCGACACAAAAGCAAAGTTCTGAAAAATACAATGGGTGCATACATTCTTTGGCTCACGACAGTGACCTTTCTTGTCACAATTGTAGCATTTCACCCTTGCAAGCTTTTTCATGCGAGGACGCTTTCCTCTTCCATGTTGGTTAAACTTGGGTTTCTTCCCTGAAGGACTTGCTTCCTTGCCTTTCCCTTTATTAAACCAGTTAGGGCGCTTGCACTTGCTGCTCATCTGTCAGGACATGGCCAGCATCTTTCAGCTCATTTATCATGTTTGACATCTTTCTAAGATGTCGCTTCATGGTCTGACCATGAGGCTTCTTATAAGAGTCAAACCTAATAGTGAGCTGCCTCAGTCTGGTCACCGAAGTATGACCAAATCTTGTCGCCAATGCTTCCCACATATCTTTGGCATTGTCAAAACGCCTAAACTCTCGCATGACGTCATTTTCCATGCTGCTCAGCAACGTGATGCGAGCAAGAGAGTTCTTTCTTTTCCACGCAGCAAATGCTTCCTTGTCTCTATTATGCTGTGCAGTGGTTCCTTCTTCAGGTTCTACCATGGTCAGGTTAAGAGCCTCAAGTGCTTCTTGCTCTTCTAGCACATACTAGATTTTCATTTGTCAAATTTCATAGTTGTCACCATTGAGCTTTTCACCTTTGTTCAGCTCGGCAACTATGCTCTTTGTGGCTGAAGCCATTGATTTGAACACATCAGACATATATGCACGAGTTATTAATGCCTATCATTTATGCATCCCTTTTGCACAAACCCATCATATTAATGAATAATTTCAAGTAAGGTTTTAGAATCAAAAGGTCACTACGCTTCCAATCATCCTCCAAAAATCCTAACTTAAAACTATCATTAATATGATTGTCATATGCAAAATCAATTCTATGAAGCTACAAAAACTTCTATAACTACCCACAGCTAACTACCCACAGCAACCAGTAATAACAGAAAGCAACATATAATTGACATACAATATAATAAAGATGCTTTCACATAATATAACTAACATATAGGTTGCTACATCAACAACAATCAGGTAGTAAACATTACATAAGATGTCCACAAATCATACTTAACAAAAAAACAGCCAATGCATCTACCACCAAGCCAGCACACGAACTAGGAAAGATCCTCTTTTGTTCAAATTCTGGATCTTTCCCTTGTAACAATGCAGTAATATTCTTTTACATAATCCATCACAATTTTCTTATATGAAGCAGCTTCGTTGACATCCCATATGCGATTCAACACATCTTACAATTCAGGTGGAAGAGTGTTAATGAAAAATCGCACCATCTCTTACTGTGGCATGGGACGACCATTCCATATGACCTGTTGTATCTTCCCGTTGACTTCAAGAACATGATCAATTAAGTCATCATTCTCCCATCGATAATCAGTAAGCTCAGCTATCAACTTAGAAAGCCTTTCCTTTTGTTTATCTGTAATCACGCGAATAGGCGTACGTAATTAAAGGGGAGGCATTGTTCCTGCAACAAATGCAGAACAAATAAGTGATTACATATAATCCACATTGACTCAACTGGAAAAAAGAAACAAATTCTTTTTTTTTTTTTTGGTCAACGGTCAACGGTTGTCAATGGTCAACGCTAGGTCAACAGTCAACGCTTGGTCAACGGTCACGCGAGGTCAACGGTCAACCGGGTCGGGTCGGGCCGGGCCGGTTGGGTCGGACTGGTCGGACCCATCGCTCGGTCCGGCCGATCGGACGAACCGACCGCACGTGCCACGCGCGTGCGCACGTTGACGTCATGCAGACATCAGCCGGCACGTGCCACACGCGTGCCAGGCGTCCGCGGGTCGGGTCGCCGGTCAGGTCGCCAGTCAGGTCGTCGGCCGATGACCCTCCGGCCAACGGACGTCGGCGCTGACGTCATCCCAGCGGTTATTTACCGTTGGGTGACGTCATGTTGACGTCAGCACACGTCGGTCCGTCGACCGGCGCGTGCCGGTTCGCCGGCCGGCGGCGTGCAGGTGCCAGTTCACCAACCGGCGCGTGTGCCGCACGCGTTGGACGAACTAGCACGTCTGGGCGCGTCGCGCAACGCCTTCTAGCTGCGCGTGTGGGCGCGTGCGGCGTCTCCCGGCGGCGTGCGACATGTCGCCAGATTCGTCTCGACGTCGCCTTCCTCCCTATGCCATCAGATTTCGATTTCGACTTACGAAAAATCGGAAAAATGGGCGAACAACGCTCGGGTGTCGGGATTTCTCGCCCCGATCCGTACGGCCGAATTGCTTTTTGCAAAAATTCAATCATAAACATCAAACAGGTCGGGAAAAATGTGAACTAAGGCTCTGATACCAATGTAGGGAATGGCGGATCCCCGAAAACAGATTCGACACTTAAACCGAAACCCTAAACGAACGTGGAAGACAAGCCCGGAAATAATCACGTATCACCGATCGGAAAGCACACCACGGATTCGAGCGTACCTTGTTAGCCACAGATTAGACACCGATGCCGTAAAGAGGAAGAGAATTCAGCCATGTTCGATCCGATGACGACAATTCGCCGTGAAGGGAAGAAGAAGTCGCCTTTTGCCTTTGTTCTTCTTCTTGAGAGGAGAGGGAGAGAATTAACGTACTTGTGATTCCAACAGGTGTGTTCTCCCTCTCTCTCATCCCTTTTATATGTCCCTCCATCCACGGGCCTTATTCCTATGGGCCGGGCTTTTAGGCCCATCGTGGGCGGGCCAACTTAAGCCCATATAATTAAAACCATCATAAACGAATGTGAAAGTTAAAAGAAGAAAAGAAAATGGAGAAAAAGTATTTTCAAGAAAAATTTAAAAGTTGTCATACTTCACTATCTCCAAACATGTCTTATTAATTTCAGAATTTGGACTAGGATCACTTCCCTCTCATTAAGTAGATAACAAGTTGAATAGAAAAATCTAGTAACGAATCAAAAGGTGACCCAGCCCAATTTAAGATTTAATAAAAGCTAGCTAGGGTGGTTGAGGCAATTAAGAGCATATAAAGAGAGGCTTGATAGGTACTTTTAAGATGACATGAATCCTTTATGTAGAGAGCCCCCACCACCAGCCACTGCAAGCTCACGATGGCCTTGCCCAATTGTGAATTGGATTTGTTTTCTTTTTGTCCCTTGTAGAGTTTCTTTTTTTTTGGGGGATTGTCATCTTGAGTTTCTTACTATAGGGATTTTGCTTGTTCTGATTTTGAATTGGCAAGAAAAATCTGACTTTTCTTAGGCATTTTAGGATGTTGTGGAATTAAAAAGGGAGGTTTTGATGTGCATTTTGATTTCTTCATTTGATGGTGATTCTCTCCCCAAAAGCACGAATATTTACTTCAACTTATAAAATAGACTCCGTCATACTAGTTTGATTTTGATTTGAGTTTTAATATATCTTTTTGCTAGAATCAAATTTTCTCCATATGAAGCTGATATAAGCTTTTGAATTTGACACAAGATGAGTATAACTTGTCTTGTGCACCACCAGAAATCGATTTATGATAAATTCTCTGATTGTCATGAGTTAACTGAGCATATATATATATATATATATATATATATATATATATATATATATTATTAGAAAATCACTCTTTGTTAAATATTATTTTTATTTATTTATTTTTGCTATATGAGATGTACATACGGAAGAAGGGCGTTGGGTATTAAAAAGGAGATCTCAAGTAAGAAATTTGGATTATCCCAAAAGTAAAACTTATAAATTTATCATCACGTCAAATTCGTGAAGCCCGTACCAAAACACCTTAAATGCACTCAATTCAATATGTGGATGGCAACCATGCAATTCAATTCCCACCTTTTTCGTGGCACATACCTAAACACTTTTTGTCTTTACCTGGTGCACAAAGAAACGACGCACTCCTCACTTGGGCACCTCCCAAACACTATTCCCACATTAATTTGATTGGTTTGAATTAGTCGCCTTCGATTAAGTCAACATTTTTTACAAGATTTTTGTTATTATATCCAAGTACTTATCAATTGAAGCTTGTTGTAAAATTAAAGCGAAAACTCGCTAAATCTTACAATCAAATCAACACAAAATCACCAAATAAATAAATGAAGAATAATAAAGAAACACTAGATATTTATGTGGTTCAGTGTGAGTATCGGTATCTGCTCCACTAGGAGAGTCAAGAGCAAATATTAGTCTTGTGACTAATCTAAAAATTATAGAGTAACAATCGCTTACAAGCTCAAATATTTTTTATACCTACATCACACACGAGCCCACAACGTTCATGAATAACATAACTCGATCCCTCTTTCTTTCTTAGTTGTTCGTCCTCGAATGGAAGACTTTTTCTATTTCTTTTCTGCATCTCAAAATCATGAAAAAATTTAAACCCTTTTCTTTATACGGCCAACCAATGGTGGCGCCACTTGTACGGCCTTAAGAGAAGTCAATCTCTTTGTTGATCAATCTTGGATATTTACACAATTGCCACTGCTCCAAAGAAGATAAATAAAGTAAAATAACATCCTTACCTTGTTCGAACTCCTAGGACATGGCTCCACAAGGTATTCAGTTAAGAATTCTGGTCCATCTCATCCAATTTGGATTAGGTCTCATACGCTAGCTCAAACTCGAGATATCATTTAAAAGAGCTTAAAATGCTCGCAGTTAATTATGCTTAAGTGATCTGAAACTAAAGAAATAAAAAAATAAAACCCACACTAATATGTAGTTTCATGTAGAAACTTAACTTTGATTTGAGTTCTAATATATCTTTTTGTTTAAATTAATTCGATTTTTAAATTTCTCACAAGATGCTTACAACTTATCTTATGTGTCATTTGAAGTTAAATATATGATAAGTTATATAATTGTCATGAGCTAACCATTCACGGATATCACTAGAACATTTTACTCATTATGAAATATTTTTCCCCACAAGTGACATATATATAAAAGGACATCAAGTACTAAAAATGACATCTCAAATAAGAAATTCGGCATGTCTCAAACATAGGAGGTACAAATTATTATCAAATGCCACAACAAATATCAAATATACAAAGTTTATGCCTCAATTGGCATTACATGTACTCAATTCCAACGCGCCTTTTAAATTAGGCAGACGCCTTGTGAGATTCGTCAACCTCGTGCTTTACGTGCATGCAATTCATTTCCTCCGGCTTTTACGGGACATGCTTAAACTGGTTTTGTCTTTCCCGCGTGCACCAAAAGCGACTTATATATACATGGTCTGTCCAGTAAATACCACTTCAACTTGAAGCATTGAGGTTGGACAACCCCAAACTTCATACACTCTTCCCATTCTCCCCACTCCCCCCCCGCCCCTCCTTCTCTCCCCATGAATACTCCTCTCCTCTGTCCCAGAACTGAAACTTCTGGAACCCCTGAAACATGCCGAATCATGTTACCCTTGCCACCCCCACTGCACCCGGACGAGACCAAGTGGATTGTCCACGGCGACAAGAGCCTCAAGTGCGTGCCCGCCGACAGGCAACAGTACTGGAAGAATCCGTCCATCTACAGGGTCCCCGCCTTCATCACCAACCTCAACTGGAAGGCCTATCAGCCGCAGGCTGTCTCTTTCGGCCCCTACCACTTCGGTGAGGTCCACCTCCGCCAAATGGAGGAACACAAGCACCGCGTGCTCCTCCACTCCCTCGAGCGGTCGGGGAAGACCCTCAAGCGCTTCCTTTGCTCCTTGAGAAAGGTGGCGCGGGACCTTGAGGAGATGTACGACACGCTAGACCTGAAGTGCAAGGAGGGCGGAGGGGCCGGTTCCTAGAGCTGGTGATGATGGACGGTTGCTTCATGCTCGATATCATGAGAACCACGATAGAGGAGAAGCATGGCTACGCGCCCAACGACACCATCTTCAGCACCTCCAGGCTGGCATACTTAAAGCCGTACCTAAGACCTGCTGATGCTAGACAATCAGCTGCCGATGCTAGTGCTGTATGAGCTGGTCGCCATCGAGAGCGATTACACGATGGCTAGTTTCTTAGATTTCGCTCCCTTGTTAGAGAGGTTATTGCATGCATGCAAACCGCCGTACTATGTTCACCTAAGAGTACATCTTGGTGATCTCACATCAACCTCACGTAGAATCCACCAAATTTAATGCTCCAAAAATGTTGGATGCATGGTTCGAGATCAATCAACAATTTCATTATTAAATCTATCAATAAGAGAAAAAAGGAAAAGGGAAAAATCTACCAAATATCTCTTAACTAATTATAAGAAATATATCAAATATTGCGCTAACTAATAAATCCTAACTAATGATGTTTGATATATCAAATATCAAACAAATAGGAAAGTAAAGTTTTAGCAAATCTTCTCTAATACTCCCTCTCAAGTAGGCGCATGGAGGTCACGAATGCCCAACGTGCTAACGAGTTTGCTGTGTGTTCTCTAGAACAAAGTGGCCATCAATCCCAATATGCTTTGTTCAATTGTGAAATACCGGGTTTGCTGCAATGTGTGAGGCGGCATGGCTATCTCAATAAAGACCCATCAGTTTGTCGCACAATAACCTAAGGGAGGCAAGTAAGTGTGCAACCAAATCAATTCACTAGTGGTAGTTGCCATAGTATGATATTCAACTTCAGCAGAATATCAAGAAATGGTGATGTGCTTCTTGGTTCTCCAAGACACTGGACAACCACTGAGCATGACAAAGTAACAAGTAATCGAAGCCAAGTGATCGGGCAACTCGCCCAATCAAAATCACAAAAGGCAGCCAAGCGAAATGAAGTCGAGAATGGTAACAAAATCTCTTGTCCTGGGTTTTTCTTGAGATATTTAAAAACTTGTGTAGCTGATTTCCAATGCTACTCCGGATGTTGCATCAACTGAAAAAACTATGTGGACGAAATAACATCATTTAGGTCGAGTGTTATGATAAAAATTAACAAAGATTTTGTAAATCTCTAATTTTTCCTTCATCAAATAGATCCAAATTGCTCGACTATAATTATTGTCGGCACAAATTTTACACAAGGCGTTGCTTAACGGAATAGGAAAAGGGAAAAAAATTACCAAATATTATTTAACTAATTATACGAGAAATGTTATGCTAACTTATAAATCCTTACTAACGATAACAGATACACTGTAAGGAAAGTAAATCTTTAGCCAACCTTTTCTAATAATCACCTCTATGGGAGACTTCTTTTTCCCTTTTAAGCAAGTAGTATGGACACGACAACAATCATGTAAATGCTCTGACTTTACTCGAACAACACAAGACGACTAATACGTCAACAAGCTCGTACTCAAGTTCTACTCCCCCAGCATGCGCATCACAAGGATGGGCATGGGAAAATTCCTTCATGTTGTGGACGTCTTCGGGAAGGGCTTGCTGATGGACACCGCGAAGGTCCGGTACGAGTTGGAAAATGGGGCTTGAGGCCGCTGTGGAGACCGAGCAGATAATCCGGTCGGCCACCGAGCTCAACGAGACTGGGATCCAGTTCAAGAAGAGCCGGACCAGCAGTCTCAAGGACATCTCCTTTGCCAGACGGGTCCTGAGGCTCCCCGTTATCAAGGTGGATGACACCACCGAGTCCGTGTTCCTCAACCTCATGACTTTCGAGCGCTTGCACATCGACGCTGGGAACGAGATCACAGCCTACCTCACCTTCATGGACAACATCATCAACAGTGAACAGGATGTTGCGCTGCTTCATGCCCAAGGCATCATCCAGAACGGCTTTGGAAGCGACAAGGCAGTCGCCAAGCTAATCAACTCTCTGTGCAAGGAAGCGCCGCTCGCATCCAACAAAAGCCTTGATGTCTTGCAAAAGAACATCAGTAAGTACTACGCGAAGCCCCGGCACAAGTGGAGGGCTAATCTCAACCACACCTACTTCAAGAGTCTTTGGTCTATATTGTCTCTCATCGCCGCCATCTTCCTCTTCACGCCCACTGCAGTGCTGGCTGTATATTCCGTGCTCAGCTACAATTGAACCCTCTCGTTAATAATTTATTTTTCCGTTTTTAAGTTTTTCTCCTAATGGCTGATGCTTGATGATTATCTCTCGATTGGTTGTTGATTGTTGTCGTGAATGATTTTCCTCCTATTTCCAGTCGTGCTTATTTCCCTCTCTATATGTTTCGAATGATGGACATTTGGTTGTTCATATATCATTATCAGATGATGATTCTCTTGTTTCAGTCTTCTTCATTTTTGTCCAATTTGGATAGGTAGTCTGACGGATGAACAAGTTTTAAGCAAATGAAATCTTCTGTTAAAACATTTTCTTCTCGATTAAATTTTGTTGAAGTTGTTCCAGAAAAACCAAGACTCTACAAGTTTCTAGATCTATTGTAAGTAGTTAAAGTGTGCGGTTCTAGCTTAGTTGGTGTTAGTTAGAAGTAATGGCTAAAAATCTGTCCAACATGAAATATGAAGCAAATTTCTCTGTTTGTGATGGAGATTCTTAGCAGAAGAGTCGATCAGGAAGGACTATAAAAAGGCTTCATGCTCGTTTATTCATGTCTAGATCAACTACAGCTCCACAAATCCCTTGTACCAAACCTTTTGATAATACAAGCAGCTCATCAACTGTCGTATTCACGACAGTTGCTAGGTAACCTTAACAACCCTTGTCTAACAAACGGATTACCTAAAGCAATGAGATCAAGGTAATCAAAGGTTCTCCTCGATTCCTGTCAAACTCGAAACTTTCACCCTTTAACAAGTCAAACTGAATCGCTTTACGATAACAGTCCATCTTAACTCGTTGCTTGGTGAGCCAGTCCATGCCAATTATCAAGTCAAAGTCAAACATGGCAAGGACTAATAAGTCTATTTTCCCCTCTCGCTCACCAATCGCTAACTTGCAACCAGAACAACCCAAAGCAGCTAACACTTTATCCTTTAACGGTGTAGATATGCTAACCACTGATTCTAATAATACAGGACTTAATTCTATGAGCTTAACACACTGCTCGGCAATAAAAGAATGAGTTGCTCCTAGGTCGAATAAAGCATAAGCAATATGGTCGTTCAACGAAACCATACCTGTAATTACATCAGGCGCGTCCTCAGCCTGACCTCTGGTGAGTGCATACACTGTTCCTTAAACTGAGGGTCTAAGCTATCCACCTTGCGGTGTGTTCTGCGGTGCATACCCTCTGATCTGACCCATCAGTGGCGACAACGGTAACTGTTGTGGTCTCCCCTGTCTCCTGGGACAATTCCTGGCTAGTTGCTTTCTCAGGTTTTCAGTTTGCTAGCCAGCTACTTCAAGTTCCTTCTCATTTTCTAGTAACTTACCTTTAAGCAAATTTATCTCATCCTCCTTCTCAGCCAACTGAAGCAAGTGCGGGGGCAGCTCCACAAATATAAGCGGCTCTGCTGGTAAGTCAATTAATTTTGTTTCCTTCTCTATCTCATTGTTCAGTTTGCTGACCTCTATTTGAGTCTCCAAAGCAACCTTTTCGACCGGTACTTTAAATACATCAGTCTCCTGCCGGTTCTCATCAGGAACATCATTTAAAGGGTTGCTCTTTGGGTTGTTTGATTCTTGAACTTCTTTTGCATGATGCTTTTTAGGGACATCAACCGAGTCAGGTACAAACTTTGTCTCGGTTTTCTTCTCAAGCTTTTCTTGAGCTACTTTCTTTGCAACCTCAGCTGAGACCAATTGCTCTTTCAGATTGTTCAGCTCTTCTTGAGCTTGGCCAAGCTGAGATTCCAAATCGGCAATGCGAGTTCCTAGTTTCTTTTGATTAACTGAATCAGATTGGGCACCTCGTGGAGAACGGTGATCTCCTACCTTAGGGCTTCGATCAGGGATGGGACGATGGTGTGAGTTATCAGAATCAGAGCTCGAGCGAGGAGAGCGTTGCTGCTCTGCTCGCGACGCTCGCTCGAGCGAGCAGATGAATCCACACCTCCAACCCATTTCCGTAATTTCACAACTAGGTCCTCGATATCATTCATGGTTTTTATTGCTCGAAGCAACTTCTCTCTACTCTGTCCGGTTTCCTGAATTGAAAAGGAGTAATCAAATCGAGTTCATAACCTGCAGGAAAATTAACATCTAAAGAACTACCATGAAAAGGAAGGGCAAAGACTACGGTCATTACCATCAGAACAGATGAAGCAGAAATTTTTTTGGATAAGACATTTCTCGCTTGCTGATGTATGAAGATAACTGAATCTTCTAGATCTCCAACCAGCACTTCAAGCTGTAATGCAGTCCCTTGAATATTTATCACCATAAATTAGTCATGGCTGTTCATAGAGAGCAGACATACACCATTTCCGAGTAAAGTAACGATTAGAGACGACTAAACCTTAAGAAGTTCTACAACCCATAAAAAAAATCTCGAGTCTAATCTCATCAATGCCAATCAGTCGCAGAACCGAGAATTGAATGAGTCTCGAAGAACTTAATAACAGTAATTCACGATCACTCGAAAGGCGGATTGGCAACAAATTCATGACTCCGAGATCAATAGAAACTACATCCCACCGCTAGATAATGAATAACTGAACACAACGGCTCGAAGAAGGGATCAAAGCTCACCGACGTATTCGCGAATGTTCGCGATGCGCTACACTTCTTTCGCAAGCCGAGGAAGCTCCTCCCCGAAAGTTCTTCCACTCCCATTCAACCGTACACCGTCTGCAATCACGAAACTAACCATAAAATTCAAAACCAAACATCGAGCTTAAGGCGGACCAGCCACAATCACATTGCAAAACCTCGCACAAAAATCAAGACGACGAAATGCAAACCTACACAAAAATCAGCGACGTTTGCTTGAGCGAGCAAAGCAGCCACGCTCGCTCAAGCGAGCAAACGCTGCCATAGATCTAGGCGAGCAACGTTCGCTCGGGGCTCGAGTGTGAGGGCTTGCTCGAGCAAGCGTCTTGCAGATCTGGGCAAACGCTGGCTTGAGCGAGCCGTCGCGCTCAAGCCTCAAGCAGCCGTCACCCAGATCTGCGAGGGGTGGCTCTCGCCGAAGCCCTCATCAAACGGTGAAGGAGGAGCAATAGCCGATGAAGGATGAAACTTACCTTGAATTAGAAGCTTCGGCTGGTGAAGGAGCGACAACTGTCGGCGCCGAAGAGGATGACGGTGGAGAACCAGAGACGCCGGAAAAGGGAGGGAGAGGGGGCGCAAGTGGAACAACGGAGGTACGAAAGCAAGAAACAAGAGAAACAAGAAAGAAACAACTTTGGTGTGTTTTTGTTCTTTTGATTCCTCAAGAAGTGTTTCAGGAACAAAAAAAACAAGTTTTTTTTTGTTTCTGATTTTTGTTCCAATTTTGTTCCTGGGAACAAAAAAACAGATTTAGAACAAAAATGCAAATGAACGCATTTCTGTTCTTTTTTTGTTCTCAAGAACAAAAAAACAAAACATTTGTTCATAAACAGAAACAAGAAATATAAACAAACAAACCCTATATCTCTAGCGGCTCTCTATCAGGCATTGGCATTGCCCTGCAGTTGATACACCACTAAGTCCACTTTCTCCTCTTCATTGCACCTCAGAAGTGTAAAAGCCTTGTCTAAGTCTTGAATCCACAGCGAGACAATCTCGGGGTCTCCAATACCCGTGAACCTTGGCGGGTTCAACTTTAGGAATTGTTCTACCAACTTGTGGATCGGCCTCTCCCTATCCACAATTATGTTCCCAGCTAGAACCTCAGCAGGTGTGGCACAGGTGCGGCGGTGGCTGTGACAACAACGATAGCATTAGCAGCGGTAGTAGCGGCGATTGTAACAATGGCAGTAAAAGCGGCAACTTGATTTTGGGCCTGCTGCCCCATCATATCGGATCACCAGGGGTTACTATCCCAACACCAACGAGAAGTGGTGCTACTCCACTAGCGCTAGCCTATGCTGGTGCTCTACCTCGGCCTCCTCAGGTACCGACCCTCGTCGACGTCCTACCTCAAGTCACGGGCCCTATATTACATTTCCTAGTAGTCCTCTACTCCTGATCGCTCAAGGCTCAGTTTTCTACTAAAACCTACTTCCTAATTCCACTTTGAAATAGAAGCTGAGTGATTCACACAAACAAACAATTCTACCAGACAACTATCACAGACATGCACCGGCATGAAATAAAGGTAATTTCTACTACTATCCCATGGACCATCACACCTCATCACTCCAATCTCTAACCTTCGCTCTGATACCATTAAACGGGGTTGTCACGCCCCAATCCTCCAAGTGCGTGCCCATCCCTCTTAGGTCAATTAAATAGCAACGTCCAAAAACACGTCACCGACCCATTCATTTTAATGCACATACGGAAGCAGATAAATAATCCCTAGACAACAATTCAATGGGATAGAAAAGCAAGGCCACAAGTCACAACAAAAAAAAGCCTTTTATAAACACTTTAAGTTTATACACAATACTAGGTTGTTTACAAAAGATTGGTTCAACAAAAAGGGAACTGTCTATGACCCACTAGTCAGACACGTTCGCCGATTCTTCGATCTCCTCCTCCTCGACTGTCACCAGAGCTTTGGAATCTCTTCAACTGCCATCTAAGGACGTGAAAATGTTATCCCACAACAGGGTGAGATGACGTCTTAGCGAGTTCACCCCCTAAGACCCAACTAGGAAGAAAATACGCCTCAAGGGCTACCTAAGCACAAGCACGAGTCAGAGGAATTACCTTGGCCTCAATTCCTTCTTGCAAGTCAATACCATTCATAAATTTATCAAGTCACCCCAACAACTCAAATCATCAAAATAGATCGAATCATCGATCAATCGACCCAGTCGATTCCATGTCATCAAGACCATCACACGATCATTCCAATTACTCATTCCAACTAATAATTACGGCCACACTCGAGCACGACCTACTAAATATTCAGCGGTGAATGATGGCCCAATAGGCACAGCATGTTCCAAGTTCGGTGGTAAATTACGGCCCAATAGGCACAGCCATACTTTGACGGTTAATTACGGCCTAATGGGCATAGCCATACTTCGGCAGTTTTCTTGATTTAACTCATAACATCATGCACAACATACATCATCTTAGCTTCAGTAGTCATCTTCCTACGACTACAAACCATCACACGATTATTCACCCATGGCCAAGAACATGGTATTCCACACTTAAATTCCTCAATTAAAATAATGCCTTGACCCGTTTTCTTCGTATTAAAATTTCCCGATAAAAAATGTGTAGGTACACGGTTAGTCTGAGCCAAAAATATAATATCTTTACTTTCAAAACTCTCACCATTTATATAGTCAATAAAAACAAATTTGGCGTTGTAAATCGACACTCGGTAATTTTCTAATTAATTACTGGAATTAAATAAAATTTGGGATAATACCCATATTCACAAATCACACTTGTTGACACTTAAATTTTTGCCCAAAAAATCATTTCCAAAAAATGGGAACACTTGTTTTTCCAAAAATATATTCCAAGTTAAATTCTTGCATATAGATTATCTAGGCATTTAATATGGTGTTTTAAATGGAAGATGTTTTTATTTTTTAAAAAAAAAAGATGAAAAAAATTGAAAATATATATTAAAAAAAGAAAACAAGAAAAAAGAAAAAAAAAAGTTGGGCCCAATGATCTAAATGTGATTAGTCAAAACCTTCAACTAGAGAGTGAAACTTCACTCAAAGATCTTTCCAACCATAGGTAGCACGTCCCAAATGGAGATCGGGAAGGCCTCCTAAAGCCCCCCGAAAAACTACCCTCCTGGCGGGCCAAAGAAAGTCTGAATTTTTCTAAGTGTTGAGCCCGGTTAGTCACAAGTGAGAGAAAGCGAGTGTTTTTTAGAAAATTGAGAGACAAATGAGGAAAGCCATGACCTACAAGCCAAACTAGAATACATATAGTTTGGGTTTGTTTTAATTTGGCCAACAAAAGAGGTTCTGAAGTTTGATTTTGGAGGTTAATGAAAACCTTCGTTATCAGTTCTTTCTTTGCAGATCTTGTTTTCCAGTTGAAGAAGCCAACTTCCACGGGCCCCCGAGGATAATTTCTTGGTTTCTTGAGCGAAGAACCACTTGAAAGGGAAACTAAGAAGCAAGGTAAGCATCCTAGATGTATTTTCTTTCGAGTTTGAGTACGTTTTGATCATGAAAATCAAGAGGAAAACTAGCCCGGAAAACTGATTTCCGAGGCTGAAATTTTTGTAAGTGTTTGAAATCTCTTCAAGAATTTTGCAAGTGTGCTTCTTGGAGAGGTCGTTTTGATGTCTTTCGGTGGGCCATTCTCTATGATTTTTGTTGCATTTGAAAGCTCATGTTACCTACTTTCACTTGGATTAAGTAGTGTTTCCCTTACATCTTGCATGTGATAAATGTCGGGGCTTGAATATGGGCATATAACCTGTTTGCTTAACTTGGGTTCAAACCCAGATTTGCAAAATCAGCTCAAACCCGTGTATTTGAGGATGATTTTAGCTTAGTGCTTTTGTGTTTTAAGCTATGATTTCTGTCTAATCTTGCTCCTCGCATGTGGTAGTATAATCTTGATACTTTATTTCCGCATGAGATTGCTTGTGGGTTGAGATTGAAGGCCACAAACATGGCCCGACGAAGTTGATTTGGGATGATTTGATGCACGTCAAGTGTTCGACGAAATGTGCAAACCAAGTTTTGATCTTCAAACGGTCGATTTGAGCTTGATTATTGTGATATTCATGTGCTGTGTTACTCCATGTTAGCATAAATCGGTTTAAGGAATTATTATTAATATTTTTAAAAAAAAATATATGAAAATTTCAAAAATATCAAAAAATGTTGGATGTTATCAAATTAAGCCAAAATTGACATTTAGGAGATTTTCCTAATTTTATAAAGTCATTTTTCCTAATTAAATGATATTTTGGTATTTTAGAACCATTTTTGTAAACAATCTATTATGCGTAGATTAAAATTAATTAGAGTAATTGCATGCATCTAGAGTAATTCCATGCATATTTAAATTCCCATTTTGCTCACGGGAGTCCTGTCCCGGGGCGTGATAACAAGGCCATGTAATATTATTTGCCCGACTTGTATCAGGTCTTTCTTTTCCGCATTACTTTGAAGTCCTTTCAATTTCTTGGATGTTTATTTATGCACTGCTTTCCATTAATTTGAGTGTAAATTTCTTTTCTAGATTATGTTAGGATTAGTCTAGATATTAAAAAAAAACCTACAAAAACATTTGCATGGACGCTTAGCAGTTTTGTAAGGATTATAATTGATAATCAAGATTGTGTGGCCATTTAGATGAACAACATTTCAAGTTAGTGGTACCGCAAGGGCGCTAATAGAAACATTAGCGTAAACAAGTCCCCGTTCCTAGAAATCTCTGGTTGCGTAGGAATCGAGACAACACTCCCGTGCCTCGATTGGTTTCTAGCCGACCCCAATAGGCTAGTGGCGACTCCTAGAAATATTTAGGTTGTTAAGAACTAAAAAACAAAATCCAACGTCACGCGAGGTATGGGCTTGGGAGAGCCCACGCCTAATTTAGGGCCATTGGTCCGCCTCTTTAGGCAAATACCCCTAAACCATTCTTTCTTTTCCCCCGAACGGAAAAAAGAGGTCGTGACAACACTCAAATTGCACAAAATAATAGTCAATTAAATAAAAAGATCACACCATTGCAATAAGCACGAAATTTCGATTGCCGACTATCCCGGTCTAATTTCTGGAAAATAATAATTAATTAAATAATTACGGAAAATAATTAATAAATGCCAGTAAACACCACTTAGGTCGGAAAAGCCTAAATAAAAACTGAGACAGGCTTGGAAAATTTATGAATCACTCTAGATAAATACTAGAGCTTGTCTAGGCTCTAATTACATTACTCTAACCACCTAACATGCAATATCGGACGATTAATTCACTAATCTATTCTAACTATCTACCTAATTCAAACTTAGTTTAAACTAAAGAACCCTTAAGCGTCATTAACTTACTAAGCAGAGATTAGTGAGTTAAACTCACTTGATTAGAGATTCGCTCAGATCAAAACGACGAGGACACGGTCGACAAACTCCAAAGTGGGACCGCCAAGCAGGGTTGGGAAGGCAACCAAAACGGGCCAAATGGTGCTGGTGATACCCACACTGTTCGGTGCTGATCTTGGGCCAAGAAGGGCTACTCCGAGACTGGTTGAGCTGGAAACGGGCTGAGATGGGTGAAGGAGGCAGGTGCGGGTCCAGGTGGGGCCTCACAGCGACAGAACAACGGTCGACGGTGACCTGAGCTGGCCTGGTGACCTCATGGATGAGCAAGAGAGGGATGACAGCGTGGTTGGGACGGCAGCGACGTGCGGCGAGCAGGCAAGCCCGCGGGGGCGCGACGATGGCTCCAGCTTTGGCGGGTGGCTACGATGGCGAGGAGGGTGAGATCGATCGATTCTCTGCAAGGTTGGAGTTCTTCATAGCTGGAATGTAGGAGAAGATGGCGTCGACTGGCAGAAGGAGAGAGGAAGGAGGGGAGAGGGGGACCATTTGGCTTGGAGAGGGCCACCTTTGGTCCTCACTCATCTCTTTGTCCCCTTTGACTTGGCTCCCCCACACTTGCTGTCTTCCACAACTAATTTCCAGTAGTCATCTCCCTTCTAGAAGCGTTGAGATGGTCCAATTGTTATGGGCAAGGGGGACATACGAATTTGCACAACATTTGGCTCAATTTCCATTCATTTCGGCTCCTAAAAATTCAACTGTCGAGCTCGCAATCAAATTGGCATTTTTCCTCGCCACTCGATCCCACTTGCATTCCAATTTCGCGATAAAAAATGGTCTTCTACATTTTCCGGTCAAAAACAACCCTATATCGACTTTTTCCACCAAAATCTTGATTTGTAGAAAAATCTTCAAAGACTGAGTCGACGTTCCTAAAATGACTTGTGACATGACAGAACTTTCAATTTTTGAAATCGGATTCAAATTTGCAATTAATTTCAATTTGGCGCGATTTTAGCATGACCTAAGCTACCGAGTAGCTTTTAAAAATTTTAGTGCAAATGACTCGTGGTCGATTTTCTTTGAGTCACAATGAACCTCTTCGACACATTGGCGACTCTCTATAGTCGTGAAAATCTCGAGATTTCAAATATGGACACATGGTACCAAAACGACAAAAAAATCAATCTAGTACCAGTCGACGAGAATATAGTAATTTAATGGAATCACCCACATTTAACCACACATCTTAGTCGAACAGGCCTATTTTCGATTTCTAATCGATCTTTATTGTGCCGTAATGATCTATGTAGATGAGCACGGTCGAGTAGCCGATTCCTGGTCGAACTCTCAAGTCTAATGCATTAAAATCCCTTAGTGACTTTCCCAAATAGTCTAGTTATTTCAGAAGTGGTCATCTCTGAGAATAGCACTATATGTGCGTTAATGAAAGGCCCGATTTATTCAATGGAAAATAGAATTGAAAATTTGGGATGTCATAAGCTCTGTTGAGGCCAGCAAGCCCGCAACTTGCCAGATTTGATGAGCTCAAGCCTCACCCTCACCGAATCTGGCCTTAGGTGAGGCTGGAGTTGGCTTGTGGCCTGCAATCGGCCAAGGAAGAAGAAAAAGAAAAATAATTTAAAAGAAAATTTTAAAAAAGAAAAAAAGAAAAAGAAAACATAAAAATAAAGAATAAGAGGGAAAACAAAGAAAATTAAAAATAATTCGAATTAAAAAAGAAGAATAAAAAGAAGGAGGAGGAGGAAGTGAGGGTTTATAGGGATAAGAGAGATCAACTGACGAAAATATTTTCCACTTTTCAAAAGTGGAAAAAAAAATTCCCTCAGTTTAGGAGACTCTTTTCCCTTCATGGAAAATGTTTTCCTAAAACAATTAATTTTCCGTGAAACAAACATCGGAAAATTTGAAAAACGTTTTCTTAGAAGTTATTTTTCGTGAAATGAACGGAATCTTAATGAAAAAGCCACATTATATTTTTTGTTGGAATTTCTCGTCGATGACACTTTAAGATTTCATTTTTTTCTTTCTCAATTCCACACTTAAGTGAACTAACGAAATTTTTTAGCAATGAAGTGAGTATCATACGAAACTTTTTGCACTTTGAGTATCTTTTGCCTCCCGAATTTAGTTTGATGCAATTGCTCTCCTGTAATAGATTCAGGGAAATCCATGGGGGTTTACACCGCGGACATACAAAGTATCAAAACACAGACCACCCTCTTGTGATTCTTGAACAAAACAAAGTACTCACATAAATTACCGTGGTGTTTACTCTTGCATGATGTGATTCTTTTCTTTTTGCCTCCATGTATGGAACTATTTTATTATCCTCCCACTTTAGTCGTGCTCTAGGAAAGGTGGTCCACATAATTAACGTGGACCCCAGAAATGGTTGCGCACTCAATTATTCCTATAAGATTAAGATCTAAAGGGTTGTCTTAATGACACGAGATTATGTACTGGGTGAATTGATGTGTTTTGCTTGTTTACAAGTATATACCCAAAATCCTAAAATGAGCCTTTTGGGCTTGTCCAAGATGGGCTTTATATCCTTCAGCATTTGCAACAAAATATCTCACAAAAAGTCTTCCTTTCCTTGAGGAACAGTTGACCCTAGCCATGACCAACAAAAGGGCTCAATAGCTCATGCCTATGATCGTGTATTATAAAGCTGTTTTTGATAGTGTGGACACCTAAAGTTTGGCTAGGTATCTTTAAATTAATTTGCATAGGAAATTAAGAATCAATTTGACCCTAACAAAAATATTTTGCATCAATTAGGGCTTAGTTTTTATTTGCATCAATTAATCTTTTTTTTTAACTTTTTACCTTTTTTCGATAATTTACCTAATAATAATAAATAATAAATAAATAAATAAAAGCAGCAGCCGCTGGGGCTGGGCCTTCGAGCCCAGCCCCTTCCCTTTTTTTCTCCCTCGCGCGGGCCCCCACGACCTAGCTTGTGTGACCCGGCCCAGCCCCTCTTCTTTCTTCTTCCTTCTTCTTCTTCCTTCCTCCTTCCTCTTCCACCTCTGACGGCGATGATGACGTGCTCGAGGACGGCCTACGACGGAGAGAGGAGTAGACTGGCAGCAGACAGGACACGCAATTGGGCGGCTGAGGAGATGCCGATTCGGCTACACCCAAGGCCGGTCGCCG
The DNA here is from genome assembly GCA_007663325.1 of Eucalyptus pauciflora. NCBI lineage: Eukaryota > Viridiplantae > Streptophyta > Magnoliopsida > Myrtales > Myrtaceae > Eucalyptus > Eucalyptus pauciflora. The sequence continues at coordinate 1,445,599 of VMYD01000402.1, forward strand.
TGTGAGGACTGGTGCCCAAAACCCCGTCAACCGGCCTCCCCCCCGCCTATAAATAGGCCCTCCTACGAAGGCCAAAGGGCACAGACGACACTGCGGAAGATCGAAGGCACGCAAGCTCTGAAAGCTTCCCCCAAGAGATTTCAAGGGAGACCCAAGAGCGAGCGAGTGAGCCTAGATCTGAACGAAGATCAACTAAAGTGAGAGAGATCAGGGAGTGAGTGAGGTTTAGGAAGGAGAAATTAGGGCTAAGAGGGCAGGAGCTAAGTTTGCAGGAGAGACTTAGGACTCATCCTAGTCCCCGTCGCCCGCTGTCACCCTGACAACTAGCCACGAGCCTCATCGTGCTAGGCTCGCTGGCCCATTAATGTCTCCTCCGTCTCGATGCCATCCCTGACGCAGCTGTCCCTGCTGCTGCCTGTCTCCGTCAATGTTGTCTCCAAAAACCTAGCCGTCATCCCCCAACGATGTCCTTGTCAAGCTGCTGCTTGTCGTCACTGCCTCTTTTCGCGGACCATAGCCGGATCGGTGACTACGAATTAAGCCGCTCGACGTTGAGCCTACTACCGCCGAAACGCACCTCCAGACGCGTCCCCTCTAATTTGCAGCCCACCGATGTAGTCCTTGGTTGGTCGCCGACTGCAGCATCTCCCCAGCAACCATTGGCACCGTTCATCTCAACCGCCCTCATCGGCGCAACAAAGACATGAGCAGGAAGACAGGCGTTCGTCAGGTCAGAGGCGGGTCCAACAGAAGCCTCCAATCGGGTAGGGTTTGGCCCTAAACCGGAACACGCTTGGGTCATTCTTCAGGCTGGGTTTCTATGGATTCGGGTCGTTTGGATCGGTTGCACATGGGCTAGTCTCGCATGGGCTTAGGAATAGGTGGGCCTTTTGTTTTATTTATGGGCCTTGATTAAAATACCAAAAAAGGAGAGGGAATTCTGGGCTGGGCCCACGCTTCAGGCCCACCTGGGCTAGCCACCGTCAATCTGGGTCAAGCCCAACCCGGGGGTCCGACCCAGGTCATTTATAAAATTATATTATTTTAATAAAAAATAATATAAAAATCAAAAAATAAAAAATAACTTATTTTCTGAAAAATCCAAAAAATATCCCATGTTTTTCTAATTTTAAAAAAAAATATCAAAAAGCCAAAGAAAATGATTTATATTTTCAAAAAAAAAATCCCTTTTATGTTTAAAAAAAATAGAAAAAGACCAAAGATGTGTTTTTCCTCCACAAATGCATGGAAAATCCCTTGAAAATCCAAAAAACCTTAGGGTTTAAACAAAATTAGGTACTGAAAGAGTATTAGTGATTAACTAGTGTAATCAAATCCCCGATCATAATTTCTCTTGTTGCGCATGAGCGAATATTCCTCTTAATATTTCACTTGGGTTTCTAATTGACCCACCCCAAATTAATTAGTGGCGACTCTTTTTCAAAATTAACTTATAGGTTGAAAAAATCATACCATTAAGTCGTGAATTGGTGAACTTGGGAGAGGCAGGCTAAGCCTAATAGACCTAGCCAAACCATTAGTCTCTGTAGGCGCCCCTAATTGGGCACCGAAAAAAAGAGGTCGCGACAGGTGGGATTTTTTTGTCAAATAAAATAATGATCGGATAAGATATTGATGGGATTTGTTATATGGTGTCTCTTCTTTAGTAAATATCCAAATATAACATAGATAATAAGAGAACTGCTCTATTGACGAAGAAATATGCCACTCTAAAGCACTGTTAACAAAGCCTTCGCCTTTATGACATCCTGAATTTTCGACCCGTCCCGATAAAACGAAATGGGCTTTTCGTTGATGCGCCTATGGTTCTTTTTCTCTGAGCTGATCACTCACGAGTTAACCAATCTATTGGGTGAAACCTTTAAGGGATATATCCGCAGTAAAATCCCTAAAAGCTACCTAATTGGTTGGATTGGACTAAAATCACGTTCGGTCAATTTTTTTACCACGAAATTGAATTTGGTTTCAGGAATCAGACGTTCGAGCATGTCACGACTCATTTATAAGATGTTGTCTTGTCTTTTGGAGAAATTCCGTCGAGTTCGGGATTTTTACGGAAAATCGATTCGAACGATTCAAAAAAAAAAAACAGAAATTTGGATGGGCCAAATTGAAAGGATTTTTGGCTTCCAAACTGAGCTAATTGGTGAAGGGAAAGTGTAGAAATTATGTGGGCTTCTTCTTCAACAAAATTGGACATCAAATTGAGGAATTTGGAGAAGAAAGTTAAGCCTATGATTGTGAAATTCGGAGCTTGGATGGGGGTTGCAACATTTGGCACTAAATGGAGTTATTTGTGGGAAATTAAGTGCTAGAAAGTATTATGGGGGAACTTAGGATAAGGTTGAAGACTTTTGGGCAATCTAATGATGAATTAGATATTTTAACTTGACTTTATGCCCCCCCAAGCTTCTCTCACACCTCTCTCCTTCCCTCTCACTCCTTCGCTCGCCGACTCCCTCTCCACAGCTTCTCTTTCATTTTTCCCTTTTTGCTTCTGCTTTCCTTCATTTCTTCCTTCGAAGTAGCCTCTCCACGTCGTTCTCTCTTTGCCACAAAGACACCCACAGTCAATGCCCTTGCAACCTTCCACCATCCGTTGTCTCCTCTCCCACCAAAGCCATCCCAACTGCCACACGTCCCTCGGTCATCCCATTGGAGTCTCCTTCCCCCAACGTTGACTCCACATAATTCCCCAGTCGCTACCCCGCGTCCAAAGCGATCCCCCAAGCTTCTGCCAGCTGCCACGAAGATGTCATCCCTCTCCATGTTGTTTCTCCCCCAAGCAGCAACCGAAGATGCTCCACCTCGTTTGTCTTCATGGACTCCTCGTTTCTTGACCTCCAGCAACTCATCGTCTTGTCCCCTTCTCTAGCAGCGACGTCCCTCAAGCCTAGCCCATCTTCAGTCCTTTACAGTCACCAATTTCACCTGCCAACCTCTTGGATCTAGCCCATCTTCAGCCACCGAAGCCAACCCACTCGAAACCGCTTCTCAACTCGCAAATTCCAGCCACTTCAGCCCAACCTTGAGCTAGCTCAACTCAAGAACAAACCTCAGCTTGGACTGAGATTTTTTGGACCGTTTTCGGCCCGATCCAAGCCCCCCTTGGCGCCGCCGTGAGTTCGAGTTTCGACCGCCGTCACGATGAACCGGTTTTTGCGTTAAATCGGTGAGTTTATGCACTAAACTCTACTTAGTATGCTAATGACATTTAAGGGGTTTTTAGTTTAAGTTAATTAGGGATTATGTGGTTGGTTAGATTAGATTTGTGATGTAATTATTCAATTATGCAAGTTAGGTGGTTAGATTATAGTAATTAAGGCCTATATAGGATGTATTATTTTTCTAGATAGGTTCGAGAATCTTCCGGACCCGTGTTGGTATTTGATTAGGCTTTTTCAGCCTAAGTTCCTATTTATAACATTGTATTATTTAATTAATTTTTGTAATTACTTAATTATTAATTATTTTTCGAAAATTAGACTGAGATAGCGATTGACCAGAATTTCGTGCCGGTTGCAATGGTGTTGTTAATTTTTGCAATTGAGTGTTAATTTGTGCAAATTGAGTGTTGATTAAAATTTTGGTCATTTATTCCAAAATTTGTGAATTTCCAATATTTATTCTGAAAATCCCGAGTGTCGGGTTTTAACATTGAAAATGGTTTTATATATTATATAAAATAGTAGGATTTTAAAAAGGAAGATATCAATTTTTCGAGTTCGATTTGACTGTGTATTCACACACGATATTTTCACCGAATGTTATCTTAATTGAGGCATGTGAGTGTAAAACACAATGTCTTTGGCTGAAATTGAATGATCGTGTGTTGATTAAGTGAACCCGTTCCCAGCGTGTGTCGGTGGGTATTACCTATCTCCAATGTGTGTCGGTGGATATTATCATCCCCAGTGTGTCGGTGGACGTCACGTATCCCCAATGTGTGTCAGTGGATAGAGGACTGGCGTGTGTCGGGTAAAACCGCTCGTGTGGGTAGTAATAATTAATTGGAACGCATGTTGATTGAATTGATGGACCGACGTGTGTCAGTAATTCTTCCTTGTGTGAGTATTAATTGATTTAGATGTTCCAATTGATGTGTGAAATTTCTATATGTAGATGGTTGTGATATGAATTGTACTAACCTGTAGGGTGAGACGAGGTAAGTCTCTATGGTTGTGTGATTGTGTGGTTAGGATGCTTCTAGGCGTATTACCCTCCTAATTGGGGTTTAGAGCGTGAACTCGTTGAGATTTATATTTCATCCCATTGTGGACTCAATTTTCAGGACCGTAGGGTGGAAGATCTAGAGCTGAGTTGAGGTGATCTGAAGTGTAGGTTAGATAAAACAGTTTCTTTTGAGAGTCGATCTTTTGAAGTCTTTTGATTGTAGACTTTTGTACATGACTCAATATGTGTATAAAAGTATGTTTTGTTTGTGAATCTGTTGTCCTACTTTTCTATCCCAAGATGGTTACTGTCAGGGGATTTGTTATTCGCTTCCGCATCTACATTAAAATAAAAGGGTCGGCAACTCGTCTTGGGAAGTCGCAAATTTTATCGACCACTAAGGGATGGGCATGCGCTTGAGAATCAAGGTGTGACAGCCTTCATGCCGCAAATCGAAGACATCAACCAGATCAGGGGCCCCGCGACTTTCGTGACAATTCTCCATGGAGTCCAAGAAGTAGTCGCAATAGAGGAAAAAAATGAAAAAAGATTGGAAAAAAGGGATCTTTCAGGGGAAGGTGGCTTAGTTCTTCTCCCTCAATCCACCGTTGCCATATGTCACTGCAACTTCAAATTTCATCGAGCCTTGCCTTTTTGTCATCACTACAGCACCGTCATATTCCTTTTCCCCCCACTTTTTTTAAATGACTTTCATCGATAATGCCAAAATTTGTCAACTCTACACCAAACAAGCGAGAAAGTCACGCATACCTCCATCCTCATATATCTTCATTTCTTTCCCCATTGTTTTCTCTTTAATGTGATCCACTTTCTTTTTCCTTGTGTATGTTGTCCTTATGGATATATTGACCCCGTTTGATTCGACTTTCCCAAGGCTTTGGGTTTTTGTGTTTGGCAAACATTTTTTAAAGCTCATTTGTCAAATATTGGCATTCCCAATGCTGAAAGCCCAATGCTGGGAAGGAGCTGCTTTGAGCATTGGCATTTTGGAGATGCAATTACACTGTTCACCGCGTCACTGTTCATCTTCTTCTTCCCCGCCCATCTTCTTCTTTCCCGCCCATCTTCTTCCACATTCGTCTTCTTCTTCCCTGCGTGGGAGTTGGGCTTCTCCGGTAGCCGCCACCGCCGTCTGGGGGTCGCGCGTCCCCGGTGACCATCACCTAGGGTGGCGCGACCTGCGACCCAGGCGGCGTCGCCTAAAGTCGTGCGGACCCAAGCGGAATCACTTGGCACGTGCGAACCAGGTGACGCCACCTAGGTCCATGCGACCTTGGCGATCTGAAGGCTAGATATGGCCGTCCAACAGTTGGCTGACAGTTGGCCGGCTACCGACCACCGAATTTGATTTTCATATTTAAAAAAAAAACAAAACAAAACAAAACAAAAGCCCATTACAAATGTGAGTTTTGCCAAATGGTATTTGTGCTAAAGTTACATTTCAATACTATTTGAGGTTATAATTTACCAAATTGTGTAATATTTCGAAAAACCCCTTTACCTCAAAGGTATTTGTGTGACATCCCAAATTTTGACCCCGTTCCGAAGATATGAAATGGGCATTTCGTCGACATGCTGATGGTCCTTTTTCTCTGAGCTGATCACTCATGAGTTAACTGATCTATTGGGTGAAGCCGTTAAGGGATATAACCGCGGTAAAATCCCTAAAAAGCTACACAATAGGTCGGATCGGACTAAAATCGCGTCCGATCGATTTTAACCACGAAATTGAATTCGGTTTCGAGAATCGGACGTTCGAGCATGTCACAGTTCATTTATAGGATGTCATCTTGTCTTCTGGAGAAATTCTATCGAATTTGAGATTTTTACGGAAAATCAATAATGGAAATTTTGACTTGCAAGCCGAGCTATTTGACGAGGGGCACTTGTAGAAATTCTACGGGCTTTTTCTTCATTGAAATTGGACGTCGGATTGGGATTTTGTCGAAGAAATTGAAGACCAAAAATGTAAAATTCGGAGCTGTGGGAGGGCTGAATATTCTTGGCTCAAAATGGGATTATTCGGTGGATTTATTTGTCTAAAAAGAAGTAAATGACCAAGGGATAGGCATGGGTGCTTTTGGAGACAAACATTAAATTAGATAGATAAGCTCATTGACTTTTTGTCCCCTTTATCTTCAAACCTCCTTTGGCACACCATTCACCGACTCCTCTTGCGCATGCTTTCACTTTGCTTTTCATTTCCCTTGGAATCCCTCTGAAGCTCAGCCCATCTCCACGTCCTTAGCCTCCATCGTTCAAGCAGCGTCCATCTCTCTGCCAAGTGCGGTCAACAAAGGAGTCCAACAAAACTGAGTGGTTGACTCCTTGCCATGTTGCCCTTCATCCACGCGGCCACGAACCCAGCTCCTCTTCTTCGCTGCTCCCTCATCCAGCAGCAAGTCGACCGAAGTAGCTCAGCCATCCACGCGTCTTCAATTCGTCGAGCTCCACTTCGTTTTGTTGCTGCTAGCGAAACCACCAAACGCCCAGCTCCTCTCCATCATCCACACGTCCACGACTAGCAGCTTCATGGTCAACATCAGGCCACCGAAGGCCCTCGGTTGACCGCAAGCCGCGCCAGCGAAGCCATCTCGCCTACAGCAACTCCTTCGCATGCCAGCACGCCAACGTTTCTCTTCTGCTCCACGCGTTCACGGCCCGGCCCGTCTCGGTCAAAAGCAACAACCTCAAAGCTGCGTTCCTTCTGACCCATTGAAGTGTCGAAGCTAGCCCAGCAACTCCGTGATTTCCTTAGTTGGGCGGCCGCACGTTCAGCTCTTTTGGGCCGCAAATCAGGCCTAGCAAGTTCAGCTCCGAAGCCCAGCAAAGCCAGTAGCCTTGGCCCAATTTCAGCAAATTAATTTGAGGCCCATCTCCTGCAGTCTTCAAGCCCAACAAGTCTAGCAAATTGAAGCCCATCTTCGGCCCAAGAGTTTGGCATTTCGGCCCACGATTTGAAGCCCAAGTGTAATCAGCCCATAATTTCAGTAGGCCCAAGCCCAAAATTTCCGCGGGCTTGCAAGGTTTCTTGGCCAGCCCAAGCTCGCCGGTATCGTCGAAAGTTCAATTTCGGCCGTCGTCGCGGTGATTCGGTCTCCGCTTTTGCCAAGTGAGTTTTACTCACTAATGCTTTCTTAGTCTGCTAATTATACTTAGGGTTGATTAGATTTAATTAAATGCAATTAGGTGGTTAGATTAATTTAGATAAATTAAATTAGAGACTTAATTATGCATGTTAGGTGGTTATATTTAGCCATTAATGAATAGAAATGTTCTATTATTTATTGAACGAGTCTCGGTAATTTTCCGGACTCCTCTTGGCTTCCAATCAGGCATTATGGGCCTAAATTGGATTTTTAATATTTATTTATTTAATTTTCGAAATTAATTATTTAATTATTTATTTTTCCGGAAATTCAACCGGGATGGCCGGTGACCGGAATTTCGTGTTGATTGTCGTGGTGCAGTCCGTTTATTATATTGAGCTTTAATTTATATGGAATTGATTTAAATTGTGAAATTTAGGACATGTTCCTAATTGTTTGATTTCAATTATGTGATGGGAAAATGTTTGGGTACCGATTGTCAGTATCGATGGTGGAGTGGTGAATCAGTGTGGCATCTAAAAGGGCACGTGGGCTCGGTGAATTGATGCATCACTTTGGTGAACGAGTGCCTTAAAGAATGCACGTGGCCCCAGGCATCGTAAAAAGGGCACGTGGGCTCGGTGAATTGATGCATCACTTTGGTGAACGAGTGCCTTAGAGAATGCACGTGGGCCCAGGGAATTAAGTGAGGCATCTTGGGAGAGACACGTGGGCTCGGTGATTTGATGTATCACTTTGGTGAACTAGTGCCTTAGAGAATGCACGTGTGCTCTGTGACATGTAATCGAGTGGTTCGATTTGTTATGAGTAATTGGGTGCCTATTATAAATTGTACTGATTTGTAGGTAGAATCTGAGGCCAAGGTAAGTCCTCTGACCTGTGCGTGTTTAGGCAGCCCATAGTGTATTGGCTTACTAATCGGGTCTTAGGGGGTAGAACTTGCTGAGACGTGGTCTCATTGGTTATTGAATAACCATTTCAGGTCCCTAGTTATAGCAGACTTGGATGTTGAAGGTCTTGAAGTCCAGTGCAGTCTGTTGAAGGCTCCAGTTGGAATGTGGAGATTGATGAAGAGGAGGATAGGGACCTATAACTTGTAGAACCCTGCTTCTGTTTGTAGACCTTGTGTTTTTAACTGGTTTAATGTGAATTGGACTTAATAGTTCACTTTGTATATATATGTGCACTGTTTTGCAATGTATATAAGAGTGAAGGTTTGAAATTTAATCCTACTGTTCTATCCTAATGTTTTATTGTCTGGGGATTTTTAATTGCTTCCGCATGTGCATATGAAAATGAAAGGGTCGGCGATACGTCTTGAGATATCGCAAATTTTTAAGCGACCAAAGTGAGGGATGGGCACGTGCCCGAGGATCGGGGCGTGACATCCTGTTTAAGTGGTATCAGAGCGAAGTTAAGGAATTGGAGTGATAAGGTGCGATGGCCTTTGGGATAGTAGTAGGAGGACCTTTAAATTCATGCTGGTGCATGTTTTTGATAGCTGATTGGTAGAATTGTTTGTCGTGTGTGAATCGCTCATCTTCTAATCCAGTGTGGATTCGGAAGGCAGGTGTCAGTAAAAGACTGATCCATGAGCGAGCATGAGCTAAGAACTTCTAGTAAGAGGACAGTGTCCTCTGTGACTCGGGGTAAAGTGCCGACAAAGGTCGGTACCTGAGGTGGTTGTGGCAGAGTGTCAACTCTGGCCAGCTCGAGCGTAAGAGTGCCACCGTAGGTTGATACTAGGGTAGCAGCGTCGAATGATCCTAAGTTCGATAGGATCGTTCTGATGCAAGTGTTCCTCGGATTTTGGATGAGCCTGTAAGATCAGGATCAAGTTATTGTTGTTGCCACCTTTGCCGAGGTCCAACCTGGAAGGATGATCAGGGAATAGATTTTGATATCTGAGTCAAGATTTAGTGCAGGCAAATTTGGAATTCGGTCGGGGTAAAGACTAATGTTGAGTGAAGAGTATCCTGTTCCACCCAATAGGAAGGGTGGAATAGTCAAGTCAACATTCAGACAAGTGGAACATGTTGTTCCCCGGAAGATGGTATGGATCAGTCTCGTGTATTTTGAGGATAGAAATTGTGGTAAGTGTCGCCAGCACAGATAGTGATTTATGGGTTGTCCACATAAGTAGATGGAATCTTGATAACGGTTACTGCCGGCACTGTTGATGAGAAAGATCATAAGAAGTGCGCCATGGGACACACTATGGATTTTTGGAATAGGTGTCTGTTATGAGAAGAGTTTATGTTGGCACCTGACAAGAAATAAAAGACTCACCAGATGGGTGTAAAAATTGTGAAAAGAAATATGGATGAATCCAATATCCGAGTATGGCTAGAACGTGCAATGATTGTGATCAGTACGGCCATCGAGTGAATGACTGTCAGTGAAAGTCCAATGGAACACTGACACCGCTACCTCAGTTAGGACGCCACTAGGATGACAAAAAGGACATGAATGAAACCAACCCAGCACTAGTCAGAGGAAGAATGTTTTGGGAAAATTCTATCAGAGTATCTTATCAGAGTTTTGGTGAAGTTTGGGGAACTTCAGTTTATTGAAATAAGTGAAAGAAAGGGGAATAACCAGTAATAGTCATACTTGACTAGTTGCTAAGGTGTAACTTTGACGCTACATGAGTAGAGTGGGCTCATGGAGCATCTTGTGGTAACGAATCATGGTCATGGAGTAATTCAACTTAGTCCAATAGCACATGAAAGTGTCGAGTTTATTGGGAGTCAAAATGAATCTTCGATCTTGTCGGTTGAAGTTAACCCGCTTGTTAGGCAGAGATTGCCAAGATTTCTTGATGATGGTCATAGATCAAACAGATGGGAGAATTGGAGGTGGAAGACATCTCAGTGGTATAAGAATTTCTACACGTTTTGTCATAAGAACTATCAGACCGTTGCCAGAGAAAGAGATAGGAACTGCGATCGAGCTAGCACCAGAATAGAGTCACTCTTGAAGGCTTCTTACCAGCTATTGTGGTCTAAACTAATAGAACCAAAGATGCGCATGGGAAGATTGAGAAATGAAGAATTCATGCATGTCAATGCATCACTTGGGGAACACCAGTTTTGTGGAGAGAGAAAATGAAGATGGTTCATGGCAATCATGCATCAACCATGGTCAACTCAATTAGGTTACAATCAAGGACAAGTGTTTATTACTGAAGATCAATGAATGGTGTGACTAGTTATAAAGAGTGTCAATGTTTTAAAGGTCAACTTGAGGACATATTATCATCAGCTGAGGACCAAGAAAGAGGTTATACCGAAGATAGTGTTTCGTACTTGATATGGCCTTAGTGAGTATTGTAAGATCGTTTGGCCTGGTAAACGCTCTAGTTGCTGCAATGGATCTGACAACCCGAGTGTTCGAAGAATATTTAGATCAATTGTGATTGTGTCTTTCCATGATATTCTGTGTAATAGAAAAATGCTAGGGAGCATAAGAAACAATGAGGAATGGCAAAAGAATTTCCATGGACCCGATCAAGACCGAGTCAATTATCAGTGGACCAAGACCAACAATAGTACCAGAGATCAGAAGCCGTATGGGTTGTACAAGTCACTTCAGAAAGTTCGTGGAGAGAGAGCCGTAACATCAGTGTTAGCATTGACTCGACTTTTGAAGAAAGAGAGAAATTCGTACGGACAAGTAAGAGTAAGGATAATTCCAAGAGTTGAGGCAAGAACTAGCTACTATTTTGGTGATGATCTCTCCATATGGTTGTGAAGGAGACGAGATCTATAATTATGCATTATTTAAAGGATTGGGTTGCGTATTGATACAACATGAGAAGATTGTTGCATACACGTCCCGCCAGTTGAGACCCAGTAAGTTGAATATGACACGGTGTCGTGAATCAAAATCTTGGCAAGACTAGAATGATGCTATCTGGTATCACCCCTGAGGAAAGAAAGAAGTCACTGATGTGTTGAGTCGAGAGTCTTCAATTGTGCAGTGGCTGACTAAACTGCCCTCAAAATTGAACCAGATATACAAGCAAGAATCAAGTGCTTCAGTTGATAGATCGGAATGATCAGAAGATCCTGCAAGAGGATACTGATAAAGAAGAGATTAATTTTCAGATTTCGAAAGCTAGAATATCGAAGTATTGTGAGTACAGACTGGTGTCAGACAGTACGGAACTTAAGGAGGAGACCCTGTGAGGAATTCACTATAGCAATTGCAGTATTTGACCATACAGTGCGTGGTAGGCCAGAAGCAATGTCAGCTCGATTGGTAGACCGATATGAAGATAGTTATCATCAGACACATATTGCAAGGGTTAGATGTGCCAATAGGGGAAATTCAGTAATGCAAACCAAGAGAACTTTTATAATAACTCAAGAGTCTCGAGTGAGCATAGAAGTACATCATGATGGAACGTTGTGACAGATTTACCCAAGAGTTAAGAGAGTAATGATTCCATTTGGGATAATGGTCAGCTGATTGATGAAACCGACTCATTTCATTTATGTATGAAGGAATCTTGATTTGATCAGACACAAAGAAGTGTACATGAGTTAAATAGTTCGTCTTTGTGGAGTACCAGTGGTAGATCTATATCAGATTTAGAACCAAGGATTTCTAATTTCAGCAGAGTAGCCAGATAGTTCTTTTGAGGCAGAACAAAGTAGAGTGTATAGAATTTCAGTTTGTTGAGATGAGATCAGAGAAAAAAATATCACAGGCCCAAAGTCAGTTCAACAGTTAGTGATTTCAGTTGTCTTGAGCAGAATCAATTTATAAACCACTTAGAGCCATCAGAAAGATGAGATATTGTGAACCAAAAAAGTCCCCTTGGTTAAAGTGGTCGGACAATGCCACGGGACTAAAGAAGCAACCAGGGAAAGTAAGACTTGATGAGACGACAATACCCCACCTTTTATCAGGATTGGATAAAGGTTTAAATTTCGATGACGAAATTTTTATAAGAGGGGAAGAGTTGGCACATCCCAAATTTCGACCCCGTTCCGAATATATGAAATGGGCATCTCGTCGACGTGCCGATGGTCATTTTTCTCTGAGCTGATCACTCATGAGTTAACTGATCTATTGGGTGAAGCCGTTAAGGGATATAACTGCGGTAAAATCCCTAAAAAGCTACACAATAGGTCGGATCGGACTAAAATCGCGTTCGGTCGATTTTAACCATGAAATTGAATTCGGTTTCGAGAATCGGATGTTCGAGCATGTCACAGTTCATTTATAGGACGTCGTCTTGTCTTCTGGAGAAATTCCGTCGAATTTGAGATTTTTACGGAAAATCAATTCGGACATCGCGGAAAATAGCGGAAATTCAGATGGGCTAAATTAAAAGAAATTTTGACTTGCAAGCCGAGCTATTTGACGAGGGGCACTTGTAGAAATTCTACGGGCTTTTTCTTCATTGAAATTGGACGTCGGATTGGGATTTTGTCGAAGAAATTGAAGACCAAAAATGTAAAATTCGGAGCTGTGGGAGGGCTGCATATTCTTGGCTCAAAATGGGATTATTTGGTGGATTTATTTGTCTAAAAAGAAGTAAAGGACCAAGGGATAGACATGGGTGCTTTTGGGGGACAAACATTAAATTAGATAGATAAGCTCATTGACTTTTTGTCCACTTTATCTTTAAACCTCCTTCGGCACGCCATTCACCGACTCCTCTTACGCATGCTTTCACTTTGCTTTTCATTTCCCTTGGAATCCCTCTGAAGCTCAGCCCATCTCCACGTCTTTAGCCTCCATCGTTCAAGCAACGTCCATCTCTCTGCCAAGTGCGGTCAACAAAGGAGTCCAACAAAACTGAGTGGTTGACTCCTTGCCGTGCTGCCCTTCATCCACGCGGCCACGAACCCAGCTCCTCTCCTTCGCTGCTCCCTCATCCAGCAGCAAGTCGACCGAAGCAGCTCAGCCATCCACGCGTCTTCAGTTCGCCCGGCGAGCGGAATTCGCCAGGCCAGCCTTTCTTCTTTAGCTGTTCCACGATCGATACGGTGAATGCTCCTTCGTGCGAGATCCTACCACGTCCAACTTCGCTCGGGCATCTGGTCCATCGAGTAAGACAGCAGATTCATTTAGGTATGACAACTGGTTTCGGCCTGCCATGGCCTCGTCAGGAGAGCGGCATCAGCTCCCGACCAGTTTGTGCACGGGAGGCCTACCCCGTCTTCAGAGTTCCTAAGTAATGTAATCCTTCTATCCTGGAACTCCTAGCACCAACCGTCTTGACGCCACTCCCACGGACCAATTGTGTTCTACCCTTCTGCCTCACACTCTTCACCAGATAACCCCAAGCGCCACTCACAAGTGTCACGAGTACGGGAGGATTCACGGACCGTGACACATTAGCCTGTGTAATTAAAGGAAACTTTTTCTTTTCCTCTTTTCTTTGGAAGGAATGAAAAATGACGATCGGGAATAAGTATGTTTAGATGTTAGGGTTTCCCAAGCCACTAAACCCGGGTCAAACGAAGAAGTGATGGCTCCACTCGTCTTTTTATTTAAGCAAAAAACCATTCATTATTACATTGAGAGCAAGAGGGAGGAGATTCTAATAAACATATCATTTTTCTTTATTGCACTCACTCTATATGCACTTACTTGTAAATTTCCTCTTCAAGGCTTCCTCAACATGTTTGCAAAGTACTGTTTTCTTGATGCATATAAACTCTCTTGATGGATGGTTGAGCGGATACTTGAGATAAATAAAAAGAGAACATCTTTCTATTTCTCTCCAAATTATCATTTCACTGTTGCTGGAGCTAGAAAGTCGATTTAACTGTATAAAGAATAATTTAGTTGGATAAATTTACTATTAGTCAAATCAAACAGAGGAAACTATCATTAAAATGATTTAGCTCAAAAAACATTGTAAATGAGTGATTTAATTTTAGTTGAGGAAGTTTTCATTTCTTGTTGGGGTATGTGAATAGAACTGTCATTCTCATCTACTCCGTGATGGTTAAGAGTGAAAAAGCACCACAAGAATGGAATCCCCTCCTTACCTTGTGTGATCGGATGGAGCTAAATCTACATTAGTTGGTTAGCCAACAATTTCCCCGTGTTAAAAAGGGGGTTGTTTGTGGGAAACATGAGATCACATTAAAAAAAAAAAATTATCAAAAAAATCCTAAACCTATTATAATTGCGTCGATCAAGTGCTAAACATTTTTTTGACCAACTAAGTCATAAACATTTTGCATTTGTGCCAATTCAGTCCATTTGACCAATTTTGGCTGGCCAGCACTAACATGAACACTAGCCATCCAGTAGACGCTGACGCAGATAATTCTTAATAAAAAAAAAAATTTTATGTTTTTTATTTTTTATTTTATTTTTCTTTTCTTCCTTCTTTCCTTCCTTCTTTGTTTCCCACTATGGCCAACGAGCTATGGTCAAAGGGTCGTTGAAGCTTGCTGGCCACTAGCCGAGGGCCTCAAACCACAAAGCCCTCGTTGGCCGCTAGCAAGAGTCGCGGCCCTTACCTAGCCTTGTTGGCTACAAACAAAAGTGGCCTCGCCCATGGTTGGCAAGGTCATGACCGCCTTTGCCCGTGGCTAGTGAGGCTGTTCTTGCCCCCATAAACCCAAGGCACTCATGTTCTTTAGTAACACAAGAAAAATAGAAGCAAACAAAAAGCGAAGGAGGCGTAGATTTTTTACCTTTAATTGTGCCCAAGAGCAAAAGTCCAATAAAGTAAGGTAAGCCGATGACAGGCAAGGCCACCTTCGCTTGCGGCTAGTGAGGCTATCTAAGGCTGGCCTCATCCAAATCTAGGCTAGGCCGCCTCACCTGCAACCCCAAGCCTCAACCCTCACTGGCCATAGCTTGTCGGCCACAGTGGGAAACAAAGAATGAAGGAATGAAGAGGAAAATAAAAAAATAAATAAAAATTTTAAAAAATAAAATATTATTAAAAATTGTCCACGATAATGTTGGCTAAACGGCTGGAGTTCACGTTAGCACTGGCCTTCCAATAGTGGTTGTATAAGCTGAATTGACACAAATACAAAAGGTTTATGACTCAATGAAAAAAAATGTTGAAATTAAATTAGCACAGTTCCAATACGTTTAGAACTTTTTTTTATAATTTTTCCGCTTGCCACGTCATGTTAAATGACTCAATTGAAACGCATTCGAATCTTTCTTAGATTTGTTGGCATCGGCTATTAATATTCTTTCTCTTATTCTATTCCTCGTACAAATTGTCGGAATTCCCTTGTATATGTGCATCGGGAACATAAACCCCCGTGGAAATGGAGACAGGCCACCACCACCCCCAGCCAACCTCGAGAATCTCTCATTTGTTTAGGAGGAAAGAAGATGAGCAGTCCAAGCATGAGAAAGCCATGTGCTCTCAATAACATGACCTTTGTCCTTTGAGCAAGAGGCGGAATGATAGTGCTTGTCTTCTTATTTTGTCGACTGTATGACATCGATCTTTAGGCATCATAAACTCGGTGCACTATGATTAGCTTATTGATCTATAATTAAGTACGAATTGGATGGACCATAACCAATGAGGTTAAGGCTTCGGATATGGATTATTGTGATAAAATAAGACGGGTAGTTGACTTGATAATATGGTCTTTGTCCTTTAAGAAAGAGACCTAAAGGGATTGGATTTGTGTTGCACACACATGATCAAAACCGACATCCCAGATTTTAATGAAATCTTCCTTCCTTCCTTTGTGCATAATCTCCATTAGATTTTGATTAATCACATGCCATTTAATCAACTTTAATAGCAAAAAACACAACCTTTTGAAAGGCATAAGTTACCATGACATATTTTAGTCAGTATTGATTGAGATCTTACTAACTATCTAATTATACACAGTTCAAAGATTATCATCATATTAATGAAGTTTGCCACACTTTTGGATAGTTACTAAAGTTATTTGAATGGTATCTACTAATGCATATCTGCAATTACCAACGTGATATAAATTTCCACCATTCTTTTATAATCTTGAAGTCCTAATGTACAATGTCGATGAATAGTTTATCAAAATAAATTGAAATCAACAACTAATTGTCCTGCAGAATGCATATAAAAGTGAAACTTATTGCCCTAACTTGAACTAATGAGCCTGTCATGAAACGGTGAAACGTAACATGCTTTGTTTGAACATTGATGAACTCAGTTTCAAAGTAAAAAAAAATTCTTTACTTTTCCGCCAGAATTTAGAAAATTGTTTAAACTTCAAAAAATTATTAAAACAATACATGTGAGTCTATGCGTTAGTATTTGAGTACTATGCAAGTTTCAGAAGTTTAGGATTTAAAAAGAAGTTAAAATGCTTGAACTGTAAAATTCAAATTAAGCAAAAAAGTTAAAAAAATAAAGGTCGTTCCAGACACACTAATGATAATGGAGACATATCAATGTAGATTTAGAACTTCTTATTAGTTATCCAGTACAATACCCAAATTCAGAGTTAACCACCCAAAATACTCAAAACCAACTAATACTCAGACTTCCCGAACCTTAAACAAGATGCTAAATAAGTTTGTAAGGAGGAGCAACTTGGTCTTTTTTATATAGGGTTTTGCTGAGAGGTATGTGAATGGTATTTGCATAAATAAAGATTTTAAGGAGTTATTGGGTCAACAGAAGAGAATGATCCAATATGATATCAATATAAGCACCGTTTTACAAAATTCAACAACAAACACGCTGATTTTATAGAAGAAATGATGCAACAAACTCTGATTAACTACTTGAGTTTGTGAGTCATGTTTAAATACTTAATAAAGATGTGTCACATGAATTACAACTCAATTTCATAAATTAGTTTTATATTTGAAATACCATTAATTAAGGAAAAGAAACGGACATGCACTGGCCTTTGTAAGGAAAGGAAACGTTTTTTTTTTCCCTCTTTTCTTTTGAAGGAAAAAGAAATGACTATGAGGAATAACTTTTTTTTATATGTTAGGGTTTACATATGGACTTCACGCCCTTGACATCAATAATGCACGTTGGGGAGGTGAAATCGGAGCGTTTCACAAGCCACTAGATCCGGGTCAAACGAGGAAGAAGCGATGGCTCCATTTGTCTTTTTATTTAAGCAAAAAGCCATTCATTTTTACTTCTTTTTTTTTTTATTGGTCTCACTCTATTCTACTCTAACTCTTACTTTCAGACTTTGCATTCATTATTACTTAAGAGCAAGAGGGAGGAAATGCTTATAAATATACCCTTTGTTATTACAATCTACATGCACTTACTTGTAAATTTCCTCTTCAAGGCTTCCTCATAATGTCTGCAAAGTACTGTTTTCTTGATGCATATAAACCCGATGGATAGTTTTTTCTTCTTCTTCTTCTTCTTCTGGGTCAATCTCTTGATGCATAGTTGAGTGGATAGTTGAGTCGCAACCAAGATTATGACAGATTATTGGAGTGATAAAATTCAAACTAAGTAAAAATATGACATTTAGCTCCATTCCGAATTTGTGAAACTAATGGAACTTCAAGGCTTTGTTAATTGAGCCTCTCAGTTCAAGTCTCTCTCATTCTGTTTGCATCCCTAAGAAAGAAAATAGCGAACCACCACATCGTTTTCCTCTTATGGTTGGCCTATGTGATGGCTGATTGGATAGCATCATTCACAATCAAGCTCATCTCTCACAACCAAGGCAATTCGTGCACTTGTGCAGCCGAAGTAGACGACACACTTCGGGCTTTTTGGGCCTCATTTCTCTTATTACATCTTGGTGATTCAGACACCACTGCCTTCTCTATTGGGGGTAGTTTGCTTTGGTGACGGCACCTACTTAGTCTCATCTTCCAAATCAATGCCTCCATCTATGTTTTTTGTGTAGATATTTCCCAACAACAAGTGTTGTTAATCCCAACGATGCTGGTGAAGTTGTGAGCTTAATTGAATCTTTAAATAAGCCTGCAAGCCTCATGAAGTATGGCCAAGCCCTAATTCCCTCATGATGGCCAAAAATTGCATGAAAATAAGAATGAGGCCTATATAAACAAATGGCCAAAAATGGCCAAGCACATGGATATTCTAAACTTGGAAAGATTTCATTATTTAATCAAATTCATGGGAAATAAGAATGTTATCCTTGAAAATTTTAATTGCATGAAAATAAGAAGTGAATATACATTCTCTTGGGTTAATTTAGGGAGGTAAGGAAAGTGATATCTTGAGAAAAAAAAAAAAACGCTGAACGTAAACCTATATAAACACATTGGTTCACGAGAAGGGGCTTGGACACAATACATGCAATAATGTCTTGCGTTTGGTCTATTTGGGATCATAATTGAATGTGTTGCCCCGGTAATAGGGACCCGAAGTGGGTCATCAATATTTGTAATTACAACTTGAGGATTTAGATGCATGTCATGTTATTCATTTTGAAAGAGTGAATAATAAGAATCGCCTGATATAAAAAGTCACTGAATGTAAGAGTTCGGACATTTTAAATGAGAGTATCGAGTCCAAGTCATGGTAGGGATACTAATACTGACATGCAAAATTTATCCACAAGATGATGCATTAATTTGTCTATGGAATTGGTCGTTTTTGGATTAAATCAACATTTTTTCTTGAGATATTTATGTTTACTGTTTACTAATTATAGCGATTATGGTAGATTCAGGTTCTTCTTGATTGGAGCTTATGAGCTGTTATAATGTATCCAAGTTCCTGTTGATTAAGGGTCTGGCAGATGATTACGCCAAATTGTTTCAAAATTGAAAAAAAAAAAAAAAAAAAAAAAAATTCTGATATTTAGTTTAAATTATAAAATTTGCTTTGCCAACTTTGATTTCAGTTTTAAGATATCTTTTTCTAGAATTAATTTTTCTTCATATGAAACCAGTGGAAGTTTTTGAATTTGACACAAGATGAGTATGATTCTTCTTGAGAAGTTATATAACTGTAGCTGACCAAACATATATGTCATAAAAAATTCACTCTTATTGAAATATATATTTTTCCTGCTAGATGAGATGTATGTACGAAAGAAGGGGATTCAATGGTCAATAGGAAACCTCAAGTAAGAAATTCAGATTATCCCAAAAATAAAAATTATAAAAATTGTGAAGTCATTGCCTACGTGCATTCAATTCGATACGAGCTATTTAATTTTGGCAGACCCTCAGGAGATCCATTAAATCACAAGGCTCGACAACTCTTTCACGTTTTTCATGGAACATACCTGAACTCTTTTTGTTTTTACCTAGCACAAAAAGTGACCAACACATGCATTTGTCCCGTTGTACCTCTTGAACTTGAAGCGCTGGGCTTGGGCACCCCCAAACAATCTTCCCGTATTAACTTGATTTAAGGATAAGTACATTATAGGCTCAAAAACTTATTACGAAAATATAATTAAATTTTAAGACTTTTAAAAAGTGCAATGAAGTTCTAAAACATATCATGAAAATACAATTGATTCCTAAAATTTTCAGAAAATGCAATCAAGTCTTAAAATTTAATAAAGTAATTCGATTAAATCCTTTGTTGATTGCACTTTTTGAAAATTTTAGAATTAAATTATATTTTCATGATAAATTTTAAGATTTTTAGTGCATTAACCATTTGATTTAGTTGAATATTGATATCTACTCCACGAGAAGAGCCACTAGCAAATAATCCAATCATCAATATGAGGATTACAAAGTAATAATTACTCACAAGTTCGAGTATTTTTCATATTTAAATCACACTTGAGCCCACCATATTTATAAATAAAACAACTCAATTGGATGTGCATATCTCATTTTCTTTCTTCGTGTCCTTTTGTTTTGTTTTGTTTTTTTGTTTTTTGTTTTTTTTTTGTTTTTTGTTTTTTTTTTTTTTGGAGTCCATGTGCGGCTTTATTGAGCCCAGGGTCAAGCACTTTTTAAGATTCCTCTGTTGCTGCTTAAGAGGAAGACCTCTACTGTTTTCGTCAATTTCTATTTCTTTTATGCGGCTTAAAATCAAGAAAAAGTTGAACCAATCAACAGTAGCGTCGCTTGTACGACATTTAGAGGATTCAATCTCTTGATTTATCAATATTGGATCTTTACATAATTGCCACAGCTCCAAAGAAATTAGATAAAGCAAAGTAACAACCATTATCTTGGTCGAATTTCTACGGCACAGCTCCTTAGGTATTCGGTCATGAATTATGATCCACCTCATCCAATTTGGGTCGGGTCTCGTACATAAAATCAATCTTGAGATACATTTTAAGGGCGTCGAATTGCTAAATTAGATGGCACGTGGCAGTTAAGGGGTTACCCTCCGTTTGTCATAAATATACCAGTTTCAACTTGTGATTTTTGTGGTATTATTCAATTCAACGGAAACTAACGATGAGTAAAATTGTCACAAATATATTAGTTTTAAGTTTTTGATAGTTAAAAAATTAGTTTTGGGAAAATTGGTCAAATGTGTACCAATTTGGAGTTTTTTATGGTAAAAAAATTAATATAAGATAAATTTTTGTCAAAAGTGTATCAGTTTAAAATTAATCGTCATATTTAATCCTTCATTAAAATTTGACTAGCCCACACATGACTCGACTCATTTTATACGAGTCACCAAGTGGGCCAAGGATCATTTTGACGCCTTTATTTAAGCAAGCATGGCCAACATTGGGCTAGGCCAACGGCAACCCCAAACTTTATACTCTCTTCCCAACAGTGTCCCCCTCCCTCCCTCCCTCTCCATGGGAAGTTGTCCTCTTCTCTCGCACTTGCTGGAGCCGAACGGGACCCACGGGGTCCCCCCAGCCAACGACTCCATGCCCCACAACGAGCAACGGGACAGGAAGTCCATTTACAAGGTCCCTGGCTACATCAGCACCCTCTGCCCCAAGGCCTACCAGCCGCAGGTTGTCTCTTTTGGCCCCTACCGCTACAAGGACAAGCGCCTCAGTCCGATGGAGGATCACAAGTCCCTTGAGCATCTTATCCAGTACTTTAGAAGCCTGGAGCATGAGCTCAAGGACAGCTACGATGAGCTGGACTCGGTGTGGCAGGAACCCCCGGAGGACGAATTCCTGAAGGTGATGATCACGGACGGCTGCTTCATGCTGGAGATCATGAGGACCACGATAGAAGAGAATCTTATTCCTAGACATGCAGATGACCCCATCTTCAGCACCCACCGGCTGAGTTTCATAACGCCGTACATAAGACGGGACATGCTGCTGCTGGAGAATCAGCTGCCAATGCTAGTGCTGTATCACCTGGTTGCCATCGAGAATGGCACGAAGGTTAGTTTCTCAGATTTTACTCCATCATTTGAGAGGTTATTGCAGGCGCCTAAACCGCTGTATTATGTTCACTTAACACTACATCTTAGTAATCTCATATGAATCTCGCATGAAGTCCATTAAGTCTAATGCTCCAAACGTTTAGGATGCACGGTTCAAGATCAATTAACAATTTTATTATTAGGTCTATTGCCCCAATCGGAGACCTTTTTCTTTTTCTTTTATGCGAGTAGTTTTGCCATGACAACAATCTCGTATACAATGCACTGACTTTACTCCGACAACGCAGCCTGACGACTGCATCGAGGTGACCAACGAGCTCATCCTCAGGTTCTACGACATGAGCAAAATGGAGATGGGCAGATCCCTGCATGTCATGGACGTCTTCAGGAAAGGCCTGCTGACGGTTCCCCAGAATGTCCAGCACGAACCGAACAATGTAAGGCCTGAGGCTGGCGAGGAGATAATATTTTCTAATAATAATCTCTATTGGACAACTTTTTTCCCAAATTTAAGCAATGAAAAATGACACAAACAGCCTCTAAATTTTGATACATCTTAAATATAATCCTTAAACTATATGTAAATGTATAATGTTGTCCCTGAATTAGAATTGATAGAATGATAACATTGAACATTTTTATATAATCAGGGGATTAATTTGAACATGTATAAAAAATATAGAGACTACATTGAACAAATTAAGAATTCAGGGATCACATTACACATTGAGTCAAACTTTAGAGATTATTTATGCCATTATTTCTTTAAGCAAGTTGTATCCCCTGAAACAACGATCTTGTATTTAATGCACTGACTTTACTCCCAACAACGTAGTGTGTCAGGACCATCCTCAAGTTCTGCTTCCTCGACAAGTGCATCACGGGGATAAGAAACCTTTGGCATGTCGAGGACGCCTCCAGGAAGATCCAGCTGATGGAGACTGAGAACGTCCGGCACGAGGAGACTGAGAACGTCCGGCTCGAGGAGACCGAGAAGATAATCCGGTCAGCCACCGAGCTCAACAAGACTGGGATCCAGTTCAAGAAGAGCCCAACCCCCAGTCTCAAAGACATCTCCTTTGCCGGAGGGGTACTGATGCTCCCCGTTATAATGGTGGATGGCACCACCGAGTCCAAGTTCCTCAACCTCTTAACTTTCGAGCGCCTGCACGGGACTGGGAACGAGATCACATCCTACACCAGCTTCATGGACAACATCATCAACAGTGAGCAGGATGTCACACTGCTCCATGACCAAGGCATCATCCAGAATGCCATTGGGAGCAACAAGGCAGTCGCCAAGCTATTCAACTCGCTGTGCAAGGAAGTGACAGTCGGATCCAACATCAGGATTGACGATGTGCAAATGAAAATCAGTAAGTACTACAGGGATCCCTCGAACAGTTGCTGGGCTAATTTTTACGACACCTACTTCAGCAATCCCTGGGCTAGGTTGTCTCTCTTCGCCGCCATGTTCCTCTTCGTGCTTACCATAATTCAGACCATATATACCGTGCTCAGCTACTATTGAACCCTTTCATTTTTGGGTTTAACTCCTAATGGCTGATGCTTGATAATTATCTATTGTTTGGCTGTTGATTGTGGTCATCAATAATTTTCCTCCTGTTTTCAGTCGTGCTTATTTCCCTCAAATGTTTTGAACTATGGACATTTAGCTGTTCATATATCATTATCATATGATGTTTGTCTTGTTTCAGTCTTCTTCATTTTTATCCAATTTGGATAGGTTGTCTGAAGGATGATCAGTTTTAGGCAAATGAAATCTCCCATTACAACATTGTTTGTCTTGTTTCAGTCTTCTTCATTTTTATCCAATTTGGATAGGTTGTCTGAAGGATGATCAAGTTTTAGGCAAATGAAATCTCCCATTCCAACATTTTCTTCTTGATTAAATTTTGTTGAAGCTGTGATCGATTTATACAGAAAAGCCAAGACTCTATAAGTTTCTAAATCTGTGAGTAGTTAAATTTGGTGGTTTTCTAGCTTAGTTGGAGGTTGTAAGAAGTAATGGCTAAAAATCTATCCAACATGTAAAATGAAGCATATTCTTTTTGACAGAGATTCTTAGCACAAGAGTCGATTAGGAAGGGCTTCATGCTCGTTCATTCATGTTCAGATCAACTACAGCTCCACAAATCCCTTGCGCCAAACAATCTGATAATAGAACTAGCTCATTGTTCCTTCGCCAAGTAAATCTCACACACATACACACTTGTACAGTAACACCAAAAATTAGCAAATTCGTTAGATATTTAATTCGCCGAAAATGACTAATTAAACCGAAAATACCTTGCACTTAACGAAAACATATGCGCATGAAATTAAGAAAGTGAATTCCTCATCTTGAAAGGTGAACACCTTCTGAATTGCTCCTCTCTCCTAAGGCCTTGACGCTCCAAGACAAAAAAAATCTCTCTCTCTCTCCCTCTCTTCTCGCTAATCTCGTTAGTCCCTCTCTCTTATCATTACGCGGGCATCGCTTGATCATTGATGCTTGCCTCTCGATGTTGAGCTCCTCTGTGGCTGCTGCATCTTCCCCGAGCAAAATGGCGATGATGATGGTGAGCGCTTTGACGTCAAGCTTGGTCGCCACTTCTTTTGATCGCCGTCCTGGCTTCTGATTCGACTTCTCTCGTCACCATCCCACGTTCACTACAGCGAAATTTTACTCTGCAACCTACGGAGGGACCATCTCGTTATCGTTCCCCGCATGTTTCGTGCCAATCCAGGTAATTTTGTCCCCTGCTAGACTTAATTTGCTTGCTCTGTCTTTGTTTCTCTCTCTTCTGTAAGCTCACGATCGTTTCATGAAACGAACCTGTTCTTGAAGAATTTTCCTTTGCACCAACACGACGGGTATCTCTCGAGCTTGGGCTTTCTCTTTTCCGATTGACTCTGCATCAACAACTGTGGCACGATTGCGGCTACGGCTACAAGGTGGCTGGTCGTGAGGCCATCGCGAGGGAAAATCCAATTTTGAAGAGATTGAGATCGGATCTCGCTTTGCTTTTTGACAAAACGTGATGATAACGTTTGGATGAAAGATGGAGAAGAAGGGACGTGCTCTGCACTCGCCTCTGTAAGAATTTGTGCGTCAGAGAGGAAGGTCAGAAGACCTTGCGTTCAGAATGAGAGTCCGGTTAGATGCTAAAAGTAGGTCCCGACAGGATGAGGCCGTAAAAGTGAATATTTCGAAACTTCCAACATCCTTCCCAAAATAAAAGGAACAAAAAGAGATTTACTATTGTAGACCGCCGTTATTAAAATCCTCCATTTAATAAACTGTAAGTAACCGAACCACTGGGGTTTACCCCAGTGACCACCCTTCCAACTTAGAAGGGGGAGGTGGGGAGTTTGAATCCCCACCTTCTCAGGGGGATTGAAGTGGGGACGAATTAAGTTTCAAGAGTAGGTTTCGACTCCCACGTTCTACAAGGAGGTAGAGCAAAAGTCTGAGAGTGAAAATTAAAGTAGGAGTAAAATAAAACGACCCAAAAAAAAAACTGTAAGTAACCGTTAATTATGTACGGAGAAAAGCCCCCTATCCGGTGAAAACTACAGTTCTCCAGCCTTAATGAACAAAACTCATATTTTCCGTATGAACTGCAAACAAAACAAGATATAAAAGATGAGATTTGTTGCTTTAATAAATATCCAGCGATCGGGAGTGTCCTTAGAGAGGAGTAGCAATAGCTGAATATCAAGCTTACTATTGTCTTCCAAATTCCAATTGAGCTCGGCCGCCGTTAGAAGAGTTATCAATTTTGCTACATTGTTGGACGAATGATAATTTTATTGTTTTGTAGGGGACAATTGTCCAAAAAGTCCTAAACCTATTGCAGTTTTGCCAATTCAGTCCTAAACCTTTCAATCTTGCCGATTGAGTCCTAAACCTTTTGTCAGTTTGCCAATTGAGTCCATCCGGCCAATTTTGGCCGGAAAATGCTGACGTGGACGTCGACGGTGCCACGTAGGACTGCCGCAGCGCCGTGGACAATTTTTAATAATATTTTAATATTTTAAAAAAAATTGATTTTTTTTAATATTTTCTATTTTTCCCTCTTTTTTTTTTTTGGGCTTTCCCCTTGCCCTTTTCGTCGACCCGCTGGCCACCTAGCGGCTGGCCTCCCAGGGCCGAGGCGACCCGGCGGCCTCGGCCTCGCCCTAGCGAGGGATCCAGCATCGAGCCTCGCCAGATTGAGGGCTCCCCTCGCCATCGGCGATGGCTCTACTGCTAGCGAGGAGGTCGGGCCCTGCCGTCGGCCGGCTCTGGCCTTATGGGCCTCGCTATGGCCGAGCGGAGAGTGTAGTCAAGTCTGATGGCCGCCGCGAAAGGCAAAAAAAAGGAAAAAAAAAAAGAGGGAAAAAACAGAAAATATTTAAAAAAAAAATCAATTTTTTTTAAATTATTAAAAATTGTCCACGTCAGCGCCGGCAGTCCTACGTGGCACCGTCGACGTCCACGTCAGCATTTTCTAGCCAAAATTGGCCGGATGGACTCAATTGGCAAACTGACAAAAGGTTTAGGACTCAATCGGCAAGATTGAAAGGTTTAGGACTGAATTGGTTAAACTGCAATAGATTTATGACTTTTTGGACAATTCTCCCGTTTTGTAGTCGATATAGGGAAATGGAAGGCGAGCAAACATACAGTGTTATTCTAAGGACGACTCCGGTAGAAGCCTTATAGAGGAAAATGGGGCGAAGATATTTGTTGCGGCAAGGTCTTAAACAGGTCGAAGAGATCTTCCCTGTCCAAAAAAAGGTATGCCTAGGTCCACCAAAAGTCGCATCTTCACGACCGTGTGAAAATGCTCTAGATTAGGATTATATGCGTGGACAAAAACTTTGAATTGTTAACACCACAAAAATACCAAATTCTATCCATCGTGAGGTAAATACTTTGAACTCCTTTTTTATCACTAAAAATCCTAAATTTGTCAATTGTGAGACAAATAATCCGAACTTTTTTTTTTATATTATAAAAAATCCCGAACTTATACCAATATGACAAATATAGAAAGTAATATGTTACACATATAAAAGTTTGTGTTTTTTCCTGACACGAAAAAAAAAAGTTTGGAGCATTCATATTACAATTGACAAGTTTAAGGTTTTTGGTGATACCAAAAAAAAAAAAATTGGTATTTGTATTATGATGGAATAGTTTGGAGTTTTTAGTATTATTTGCCCAAAATTGAACTTATGTTGTCTTTATTTTGTGAAAATTAAATAATTTGAAAAATATTTTCCTAAAATTAATCACATATATCCCTTAAAACCATTAATCAATGAAAAATATCTTTATTATTTATAAAGAATTATAGAAGTAAATTATCATCGGTGATGAAAATATTTTTAATTAACTAATTATTTCAAATAATATATAATTATTTTTAATTAATATTCTTTAAATTATTAATTTTTTGAGTTGTGATATCCCGAAATCTGGCCCCGTTCGAAATATATGAAATGATTATTTCATTAATGCATTGATAGTCAATTTATTCTGAACTAATCACTCATGAATTAACTAAATTATTGAACGTGGTCGTAAAGAGTTAAAACGTGAAAGATGAGAGAATTCGATTCGGGATCGACCGCTCAACCATAAAAATCGACAAGGGTCAATACTACGCTATTATAAGTCAATTAACAAACGAATACAAATCGATTTGACAAAAGTACATAGTCGGTTCGCGAGTAATTCCACACGATTACAATACTCGCATCAAATGACGATAAACCGATTTTCTATTTATCTTGTACTCATGGTACGTAATTGAACACTCGCGATTACATGACAAACGAGGGTCATCCACAATTCGAAGAGGCACAGACGTGAATCGAAAATTATCGACCACGAGTCAACCTCATGAAAACCCCTAAAAGCCACCCAATAGTTTATATTATACTAAAGTCGCATTTGATCGGTTTTAATTACGAAATTTAATTTAATTTCGGGTATCGAACTTTCAAGAGTTTCAAGACTAATTTATTGGATGTAACCTCATTTATCTGCAAATTATTTGCGAGTTCAAAATTTTTCAGAAAAATGAATTATCGAACGAAAATTCGAAAACTATAAAGGGAATTGGACCCAGTGGCAGAGTTGTCAATTTTGGCCAAAATCTTGGCTTAAACGAAAAAGGAAAACAAAAAGATTTAAGGGGACACAATGCTAAGCCAAGAGGATTTTTAGGAAGAGTTGGTGAAGAGAATGATGGGATTTTGGGGAAAAATCTTGGAAAAATCCTCTCTCTCTCGTCCATCCCCTCCTTCTGCCGACCTTACTCCACTTTCTCTCCCCCCTCATTCTTCTTCCCCTTCTTCTTTCCTTCCTTCTCATCCTCTTCCTTTTCTTCATTTCCGTTTTCTCCATCATTCCACCCCCTCATCACCGCCATTTTCACCACCACTTTTCACTGCCATCTCCACCACCACTCACCACCGCTCACACCACTCCTCATCACCGCAAGCCATTGCCCAAGCTGAGCCTTGCCGAGCCGCCCCTTAACACGGCTTGTTTGTCGAGCCACCCGTGCTGCCACCGCTCAAGCCACACTCATCCTTGCCCACGCCACTTTTGCTCGCCATCCCTCGTTCCGCCATCTATCATCCTCACCTCAAGCCTCCACCACCACCGCCCCTCCCCAAGCCAAGAGGCCATGAGTCTCAAGTGGCTTTGCCAAGCTGTTCAAGCCAAGAATGCCGCGTCCTTAACGCCGTCGCACTGCTATTGCCGTGAGCTCGTCGCCGCCGGAAAACCAATGAGTTAACTCATAATCCTTGATTAGGGTGTTAATTGCGTTTAGGGGCAAGTTTAGATTATGGTTAATGGCAGTTAGTGTTAGTTAGTTATGGTTAAGTATGGATTAGATTAAGGCTAATGAAGATTAGTCTTAATTAAGGATGATTAGTTTAAAGTAACCGCGATTAATTTAATTAATCGTGGTTAATTTGATTAATTGTAATTAGATTAATTAATGACCATGAGTTTTTAATTAATCACAATTAGTTTAATTAATCATGGTTAGCCTAGTTAAGCGCAATTAACTTATTTAATCATAGTTAGCTTAATGAATTGTAATTAGCTTAATTAATAATGGATTAGTCAATAATTAGAATTTTATGCTTGATTTATTGAATGAAATTATGCATAATTTTGATTGTCTAAGTTTGTAATGCCATGATACTTGATTGCCCAAATCATCTATTTTAAATGCTATTTTTCAAAGAATGTTTTATTGGTAAGAAAAATAGTAAACTTTAAGGTGTCATGTTTGGACACTGTGTTTTACCTGTTAAATGGGGCAACAGGATTTTAAAATGAAAGCGTGCAAAGTTTAGTATGTTGATTTTAAGTACGTGACCACGTGCGATTATTTTATCGGAATTTAACGATTTTTCGAGGTTTGTTATTTAAGCGCGAACTCCTTTGCATTGGGTTAATTGACGGCAGATAAGATTGGCTTGAGTGTTGGCATGCTTAAGTGGTTACCTAATTGAACTAATTACCCAACAGGAGTTTAAGGATGATGCTCGATGTTTATCGAATGCCCGATAGGGGTCCAGATGTCGAGTCGCGATTAAGATCGGACCGATGCTCCTTATGGAATGCCGTCTAGGCAGGAGTTTTAGACGACACCATGCTCGATGGGGTAAGACGATGCCTGATTATGCCGAAAAACCGTCAACTTGTGTGTTGACCATGGTCCGATGAGTCGTAATAATTGGAACAAATGTGAATGATTAAAATGCATTGCGCTTGATTATGAGGTAAAACTATTAGGTATAGTATGGGACAAGCCAAGACAGGTTTTATCTTATAATCGAAACCCGTGTGAATGCTTGGTGCATGAGAGTTAAGTGTTCTGATTCTTGATTATGTTCGTTGTATTGATAGTGGTATATAAGATGTACTAATATGTAGAGGTGTGACAAGACGAGGTAAGATTGTATGCCGTTGCATGTTTAGGCTACCTCTGAGGCAAATTAGCGTCCTAATCAATGTTTAGGAGGTTGATTTGCTAAGATTCATATCTCACCCCGTTGTTATTTAAATATTTTCAGGCCCGTAATTTGGAGAACCATCACATGCGATTTGGGATCCTTTTGGAGACGAGGGATTGGCTTGGCATTAGTAAAGTTTAGGTTAACCCTGACCCTTGTTGGTTTTTTATAATAGTTTGTAAATATGAAATTTCTTGGGGTTAACAAGTTTTTAACTAGAAGTAATGTTTTTGAAAATGGTTCTTGTGATGGTTATACTATCCTCTTTGTTGATTGACTGTGAGTTATTTTGTATGTGTATTTAATCGAAAGATAAAAAGAATGGGTCGGTAACGAATCTTGGAACGTCGCAATTAATTGACCGTTGAGGGATGCTCATAAGCTCGGGGGTTTGGAGCATGACAAAAACAATTGTAACTTTACACTGTTGAAGTTCTCCGCTTTTATGGTTTCCTCAAATAGAGTGCTCAACAGGCGCTTCTAAAATCTGAAGCTCACGGAGGAAGTCGTTCCACTTTGGAGCGACACGACAAATCTAATCGTATCCGAGTCCGTCCTCCTCTTTCACTTTTTTGTTATCATGAAATGACCGTAATTTGATACGAAAGGATTAGATTTTTAATCCTTGGATGACTATCGTCGTGTATGGGGTTTGATGCAAGATCCTGATGGGTTTCCTAGGATACAGAGCTTTGCTTAGACATCGCCCATTAGGACATTTCATCCATGCATAGTTTTAAGTGATAACATAAATATAATGATGACATAGCAATGTGAATAAGAAAATTTCGACATACATAAAGGTAATTTTGAGGTTATCTTTTTATTAATTGACATAAGGGTTATATCGTGATATATGTGTATACGTATTCAAGAGTCGTCAAGTGAGTGGGGTTGGGTCAACTCGATAATATTCATACCCAACAAAGAATCGACGCATTTAACTTATTTCAACCCATTTATATGCAAACAAATTTAGTAACTTATAACCGTACCCGACTCATATTTGACATAACTTATATTACTAAAACATACTCGTATTTAATCTAACCTATGAAAAACCATACCCACTCATTAAAAGTCTATTAAAATCCATATTAAAATGAATATAGTGTCTCAATCGCTTTTATTTCCATATAATTTTTTTGGTAAATATTATTTTTGCTTTGCTCTTTCTGATTTTCAATGCATTTTGATATTTCTCTTCTTGAAATAAGAAAAAATAAAGCCCACGCAATAAAAAAAATTATATAATGACAATTGTAGCTAATGATTCTGATTAATCTTCAAAATATAAATTTCATGAGGACTCCGATTATAATCATCGCATACGTACACACACTGGCAATCTCACCATTGGATTCTCTTATGGGACACAGCCTTTTTTTTTTTGGTCAAAATGATGACCTTCATTAATAAACTGGAGTTTGAGACACGTGAATATTCAACATCTAAACATAATAAAGACCATGGAGAGTGGTGGAAGTAATCATCCAATTCGAGACAAGGGAGTCCCCTGGATGGGCATTCATTCACCACCCAATCCGCAACTTGATTTGCATTTCTAGGGCAATGGGCCAGCGTAACACTATTCAAGCGGGCCAGATGCACTTGGCAATCCAACACAACTGACTGAACAGCCCATGGACTTTCAGTATTTTGGAACATACTTCACAAGCTCTACTCTCACGCTCTCAAGCCATCTAATCCATAATTTCTACGAGAAAAGTCCCTGACCGGCATTTCTTCGAACGGCTCGAAAGCAAACTGAACGAATTACGAGAATTTCGATCCATATACCTCCAAAACACCCCAACCAAAGCAATCTCTGAAGTCAATTAGAATCCCAACACGAACCAAACTTACCTAAGGGAGCCATCGGGAAGATTAATGAAGCGTCGAATGTCCCTGGTGTGGTCCTCAGCGTCTAACAATTTATTCCGCGTAAGCCCATGCACGGAAGCCACATCTTTCCTTCGCCACATGAGCGACCGACTCCGACACTCCTCCCTCCATTGTTGTAGCGGATGGGGAAGAGGGCGGTGTTGAGCTTCTTCAGCTGCATCACGCGGTCCAGCAAAATCAACGTCTCTCGACCAGCCCCCATTTCTCTATCGCTTCAGAAACGCGCAGAGAGAGAAAGAGCGAGAGAGAGAATTGGGGATTGTGCGTGGGAGGATTTGGCTTGGTTGGACATGGTGTTCAATTTGAGATCCCAGAGATAGAGAGAGTGAGAAAGATGAATGATATTGTTCAACTCAAGTGAGAGAGCGAGATCGAGTGAGGTGAGAAAAAGTCCTAGAGGTAGATTGGATTTGAGTAAATTGTAAATTCATTTAGCAACCCATATTTTCTTGGGCTTTACTCTTCTAAACTCATTTATAACCCACTTTCTGAATTTAACAAAGGGCCAAAACCACCGAAAACCTTAAATTATGCCAAGTATGGAACATTTACTCTAAACTTTTTTTGTGCTAGCCAGGGTGCGTGCACCTAAAGATAGTCCTCCCGACATTGGTCTAGGGCTATTCCACATGGAACAACAGTTTGCACATAGCTCAGATAGTTCAAACAAAGTTGTATGTGTGATATGTTTATTCTCCATCAAAGTTCTATCAACGAAAACAATGAAAACTGCACACATGGACTCTCGAAAGCAAATAATTTTAATAGGTGTCCACGCGGTTTAAGTGAATAAAAATGACATTACTTTGACTGAAAACTCATCTAATGGAATTTTGACCGAAAATAACTATCACATAAGTAAAAGTTTATGGTTTTTCTATGTCATGAGAAAAAGTTTAGGATAAATATTTCACAATGAGCATAGTTTAAGATTTTATATGTCACAAAAAAAGTTCAAAGTAAATATGTTACTTTGGGCACAGTTTGAGATTTTTTTTTTTTTTTGGCCTTTTCCCTTTAACAAACTCATATAGGCTGCGTTTGGGAGTGACTTTCGAATGAGCTTTAGGCATAAAAAAACCCTTGGGCCAAAAAAATGGTGTTTGGGAAACCACTTTCGAAGTCTCTTAATGGGAAAGCAAACATTTGCAAGGCTGAAAGCCCAAGGCAGGTGAGAACCTGCCTTGGGCTTTCAGCCTTCTCGACATGCCCACGCGACACTGTTCACTTTTTTTTTTCCAAAATTGTTCTCACGAATTTTTGGTTTTTCCGGGTGTGTGCCCTTGTATGGACACTGTTCATCTTCTTCGGATCGGCGGTTGCTAGAGGGACGCCGCGACCTACGCGATTGTCATCGGAGATTCGAGCGACCTCCGCAAGTTGCAGATCTGGTGCGACCAGATGCGGTCGTCGGCGACCGTCGCCTGCCGCACCGCGACCTCCGCACGGAGCTCGCCGAGGCCGCGTGACCCATCTGGTCGCAGGTCTGGTCGCGACCAGATTTGGTGCCGGAGGCTCGAGCGGCGGGTCGCGGCGGGGTCGCGCGACCTCGCCGCCCCTGGATCGTCACCGCGAAGTCCTCCGCGACCTCAACGCCCTGGATCTAGGTCGTCGGAGGAAGAGGAGGCGTCGCGCGGGAGCCGCCCCAAATCCGGGGTCGCCGAAGGTCGCGACGGCATCGCGCGACCTCTCCGCCCCAGATCCGGGGTCGCCGGAGGTCGCGACGGCGGCGTGACCTCGCCACCCTAGATCCGGGGTCACCGGTAGCTGCTACCCTTATCGATCAATTTTTTTTTAATTTTTCTTTTCATAATTTTTTTTACCACAAAACTCCTTTGTAAATGTAATTCCCCAAACACTATTTTTGTTGAAAGTACTTTACAAAGGGCTTTCAAAGTATAATTTACCAAAGACAGTTTGCATTTCGGAAAACACCTTTAACTCAAAGGTCTTTGCATTTTTCTAAAGACTTTTCCCAAAAGTGGTTCCCAAACGCACCCATAACTGCTCAAACTATCAAATATGGGTTAAGAAATTGGTTTATAACCCAGTTTGACAAATCTAATATATTCTTAAGGCATAACTTCCAATCTTAACGAAGTTTAGCAACAATTGAGGTTAAATGCATGATCTCGTAAGTTTTAGAGCTTTTAGATCATTAATTTACTTATAATTGGATCATTATGAATTTAAGAGTTATTACTAAATATGTAGCACGGGTCAAAGTTTATTCCAAAGAAAGAACACCCCGTTTTGAAAAAGTACGGCTAAAATTGAGTCAAATGCTCGATTTTGTGAGGATTAGCGCTTCCAAATCATCTAATTTACTTAAAATTATATTCATCTTAATTCTAGAAGAATTTCTCAAAATTTGGAGCACGAGTTGTGGGTCATGATTTATTCTAAGAAAGAATCTCCAATTTTGATAAAGTTTGGCTATATACATATGCATGTATGTATAAACTTTATTGCAAAAAAAAATACTTAGATAAATTGAGATTTTAGAGAGTGCTACTAATGTCGAAAAACTAAAATAATAATTTAGAGAGGATAGCACGTAGAAAAGTGATAAATAAAATAGCAAAACAAAATAATTTGATGTCAACTGGTTAGTGTATTAATTCTCTAGTGGTCAAACATATGCATAAAGCAAGAACTCATTCTTTCATTTAATTGGCATAATTGGGATAATCTTGTTAAGCATGCCTACACCATAACTGTAACGGCCACTTGCATTACTTAATTTACGTTGACATGTAAATTTCAAAAAAAATAATAATAATTTCACGTGATGATAAAAAATAGGTTTTTTATTTTTTGGTCAGTGATAAAAAATAGTTTGACTAAATTGAATATATCACATACAAATTGATTGGATTAAAGTGGAATTTTGTTTTTATATGTTGAAATTTACTTTTGCGCTAAACTTCAAATGAACTTAAGAAAAATGGAATTTAGGAAAATAAAATAAAAAACAAAGTGATAAAATGAAAAGGAAAAAGTTTGTCTCTGATCTCAAAAAAAAAAAAGGAAAAATTTAATTAGGTGCATTATATTCTATAATAATTTAAGAACATTTTTTTAAAAAATAAAAGCAATAAGTGGGTAGTGGATTAAAAAAATCCAAGCGCACTTGCATCAATTCTATGCTCCCACTACTCTCCTTCCTATACATCCCCCCCACCCCAAAAAGAAAGCAAAAAAAAAAAAAAAAACACCTTCCTTTCGTCTTATTTTATAGATAAATGAAACAAATGTCATTGACACTTAAGAAAAATATTGCTTTAGCAAATGAATAAAAGTTGCTAGTTTGATTGAGGAGTTACTCCTATTTTTTTTGTATGGTTTGACGTTCAATTACAAAGATGTAACGTACCCAAAATACTCTTTTACTCTCTCCATCTCTCTCTAATAAAGTGATTAAGCAATAATGCCATAAGTATGTGACGGCCATATCCTATAATCGCGACTCGTTAATCAAATCATTGATGCTTGATAGTTTCGATATCCATCTCTTTTGTAAATAAGATGACTATTAGTGTGATATATAATCAAAGGTCTCATTATATAGTTCTTACAATATATGAATTGCGGTGAATACACTCACCGAGCCTTGATGGCCTCTGGTGAGGCTTGAGCTCACTAGAATCAAGCGATCTCGACCCTGTAGTAGGCAATCGACCAAAGAAAAAGCAAAAAAAAAAAAGCAATTAAAAATTCGACTTAAAAAGTAAAGAAAAAATGAAAAAATTATTAAAAGGAGTGTACGGAGGTCCATACCAAATAATAAAAAATATTTTCTAGTTTATTTTCATTTTTCAGCTAAGCATATGAAAATATTGTTATTCTCCTAGAAAAATAATTTCTGGAAATTCATCACTTTTTATTATTTTATTATTTTTTAAGTTTATTTTTGGTTTCTATGTAACATTGACTTGATCAAGTACAGTAACTAGGTAATCACTTCTTCATCTGGACAACATTTGAATAGTCTTGCAATTACAAACCATGAGTAGTATATACACTTAAACTAAATATATTCACAACGCAATGGACTCATGCTCCTAAATTTTATCCCTTTTTTTCCTCCCCTACTTGCACACGATATGTGTACCCTAATGCTAATGAATTTACTTTATATCTTTTTCATCCCAACTTCACCACGATTCTTCTCATAGCAAAAGTAGTGAACTGCCTTTAACCATTTCTGTTTTTTAATCGGTCTTTGAGCAAGAAAGGAATGTCCCCCAGTTGGCTTATTTGGGACTAAAATTGAATGTGTTGCCCGTGCGAAAGGGACCCGGAATGAGGTCATCAATATGCGTAATTAGGGCTTAACCAATTCATCAAAATGACGTATTAATCTGATCGGGTGATGGAATTAATCACTTTCAGATTTAATCGTCATCCTGCAATATATTTGTGTCTAGAGTTTACTAATTATAGCAGTTATAATGGATCCAAGTGCTTCTCGATTGGAGCTCACAAATGCTTGTGGCCGATATGAGTGGAAGTATTTGAGTTTCCCACAAGATGTTTAAAACCCATCTTATGTGCCATCTAAAGTTAATTAACAAAAAGTTATATGATTGTCATGAGCGAAGCATGCACACATAATATCATTATGTCGTTATTTTTATTAGTTTTAAATAAAATAAAATTTGGGTTTCAGCCAAATGGAGCGAACGTGACATTGACTTAATCTAGTACAGTAAGTAGGTAATCACTTCTTCATTTGAACGACATTTAAGTGGTCTCACGATTACAACTCACGAGTGGTAGATACACTTAAAATAGACAAATCCAGAATGCAACACCCCCCCCCCCCTTTCGTGCACACGATATGTGTGCCCTAACGCTAATGAATTTACTTTATATCCTTTTCGTCCCAGCTTCACAAGGATTCTTCTCAAAGCAAAAGTAGTGAACTACCTTTAATCAGTTCTTTTTTTAAACGGTCTTTGAGCAAGAAAGGAATGTCCCCCAGTTGGCTTGTTTGGGACTAAAACTGAATGTGTTACCCGCGCGAAAGGGACCCGGAATGAGGTCATCAATATGCGTAATTAGGGCTTAACCAATTCATCAAAATGATGTATTAATCTGATCGGGTGATGGTCCGACAATATATTTGTGTGCAGAGTTTACTGATCATTGCAGTTATAATGGATCCAAGTGCTTCTCGATTGGAGCTCATAAGCAATTATAATGGGTTGGAGCTCTTCTTGATTAGAGGTCATAAATGCTTGTAGCCGATTTCGTATGAAACAGGCGGAAGTATATAGTTTCACACAAGATGGTTATTACTAGTCTTATGTGCCATCTAAAGTTATTTAACAGGAAGTTATATGATTGTCATGAACAAACCCTGCACACATAATATCATTACATCACTATTTGTGGCAACGTTTTTTTCTTTTATATATGTGCAGCGTATGCATGAAAAAAGTGCATCAAATACTGTTGACACCTAAATTTTGGTGGCTCATTTAGTCATTAGGGGTTAATTTTATTTTATAATTCAATTGCATAGCATATAGTGTTAGGTGCATTTATTTTTAATGTTTTGCATTTTTATTTTTCTTTAGGATTGGTGGTCAATGGCTTCGAATTAAATTTTTGGATTTAAATTAACAGGCCGGACTAAGCCCGTAAAACGAGAAGATTGGCCCGAGCCCGTTTTCTTTTAATGACAAAAATTACCTAAATCGAGATTTGATATTGCGGTGGTTTTTCAAATTTAAGAGAATCGGGTTGAAGTCTTATCTTTAGTCTTTATTTTTGAAAATATTAAGGAGATAAGGATTTTTGTGATTCGGAGGATATAAGGAATTTTTGAAATATTTTGTTAGGATCACATTTTTTTTTTGGCTATAAAAGGTGTACTAGGGTTCGGTTTTTGGGGGCCACACATATTGAATACACGGCCGCACAAGAGAGGGTTCTATATTTCAAGGGCCACAAAATTCCATACATGGACATAGAAAACACGTGAGAGGAAGAGGAGCGTTCAGCCAAGCATCACATGTCGAGCCTCTCGTGGCTGCGACCTTGCCGTTGAACTTCACATCGGCTGTCGCTATTCACCGTCACAAGACGGTAATCCATTGCCGCGCCTACCTCCCGACAACAAGGTGGCCTTGCCGTGATATCTCCAAAAAGCTACGAGATCTATGTCGTTTCGGTGCTTCCTTCCTGTTGAGCCCACGTCATTGTCGCTGCTCTTCATGCGGCCAGGGCTACCAATTCCACAGCAATCATCAAGTAGTCCAAGTGTTCAATAATTGCTCCAGTAGATCTTCGTGGCTTTTTGGTCAACATCTTGCATGAAAAAAGAGAGAAGATCCATAAGCAAAGGGAGAAGAAGACAAAGGAGGGGTCTTTGCTTCGTCCAATAGGAGGGGGGCTCTCTCTCATCCTTGGTCAACACCGAGCACACAATAATCCAGAGACAGAATAGAGCTACAGTGCTTCCCGTATTGGATCGAGTGAACGAGCCGCAGTCCCGATCTTCACCACCACCACGTCGGCTGCTCCCGTGACACCAGCCTGGCAAGCCCATTGGCGAATCTGGACAATTTCTTCGCACGCGAATTTTCTCTCGCAGGATTTATGGTGAAATTCTTATTAGCGAATTTTTAGCCCGGCATCAGCAACGAAGCAGCTACGCCTTGCACAAAGCACATTCTTTCCTTGGAGGTTGAAAATTTAAGTGTGGGTTTTAGAAGGTTGAAGTTTGACAAATCAGTGGGATTGTCAGAAGGCTAGTGGATTTCCTTGCGTCACCAAATTCCACAAAAACCAACATTGGGAGATCGAGATTTGCCGTCCACCAACGAGTCCCTTGCCGAGCTTACAAATTTTTGTTTCGCAGGTCTCGTGGAGCCCATCGGGTGACTTTCGAGCAACCGAGCACCACCACGTTGCATCGTCAGTAACCATTCGAGGATCGGAATTTGGAAACCGATATTCAAATTAGGTGAAAATCTTATCTATTTTGATTTTCGAAAATTCAATTACCTTATTTGAGATATTTGTTGATGCATATGATTGAGATTCCATTATGAATTAGCCCCTCAAATTAAGGATTGACAGTCCGATTTTCGCGCCCGAAATCCGACTCGCAATTTCTTGCAAAAATCGACAATCCGATCTCATGCCCGAGATTCGATTCGCGATTTAGTTTTAAAATTGGTCAACCCGATCTCATGCGCGAGATATGGTTCGCCAATTTTCGGATATCAATCTTATCTTGTTTGATTTGATGTCGTGGTGTTTGAGTCAATTTTATTTTCGTAAAAGGAAAAATCCAAAAAAAGTTTGATTTAGGATTATGTTTTTTTATTATCTTGCATGATTAGATAGGGATTTTATTTTGAATCATGAAAAAGAAAAAGAAAAAGTGCATTCATTTAGGATTGTTAGTTTTTCTTTTATTATCTGAATTGCATGTTTAATTTTAATTTCGAATTTCATAAAAATTAGGAATTAATGCATTATTTGCACGTCATGGCATTTTAGAATAAATTAAGTGTTTTATTTTAAGTTTAGATTTATTTTTGCATCTTAGGATAGAACTTGTTAGGTTAAGATAATATCTTAGTTTAAATTAGGATTTAGTCTGACCCGATCCTTAATATAAACTAGATAGAATCTTAATCTAGATAATTATATTTTGCATTTTCCTTAATTTCGAATTTCATACAAATTTGTTTTAGGATAAATTAGTTTCAATTTCTAGAATATGTTGCATTTTTTCTAGAATAGAAAATTCATGTGCACGTCATATAGAATTAGGTTCATGAAGTGCATGTCATTTAGTGATTATTATTAGGTTCATTTAATTAGAAGTTGCCTGTCATTAGAGTTAGGTTATTTGATTAATTTAGATTGCATATTTAATTATTGCATTTCTTTAGAAATTACCTTTACTCATGTCATATAGTTTAGGTCATGTTACCATGTCATATCAACTCATGTTAGATTAATAACATTGCATCGCATGATTCTCATTGAATAAATGAAAACAAAAAAGATTGAGTGATTTCTTGTTAATTAGAAATCATATCTAGGATTGCTGATGTGAATTTTGATCTAACAACGCAGATGCTTTCGTTGCTTTGAGGTAAGTTTGTAATTTATTCATTGCTTTCTTGGGTGTTAAATTGATGGATTGCGCACCCGCATGATCACCTCACATGTTAGAGAAATAAATTTAAAATCAATTCAAGCTGCTTGCCAAACATTTTTTCTAAAGAATGGTACCGAAAGGGCATTAGAGAAATCTAGTGTAACCAAGTCCCCGTACCCATAGTCTCTGGTTCGTAGGAGTAAAGTAAATCTCCCGTTGCTTTACTTGGGTTTCTAATCGACCCACCAAAAATAGATTAGTGGCGACTCCTAATTGAAAATCATTTGCATGTTAAGAACTCAAACCTAAGTCGCGAATTGGTATGGGCTTGGGAGAGCCCGAGTTAAGTTTAGGCTTAACAATCCATTAGCCTAATTTTAGGTGGCACACCCGGAAATTTGGTCGCGACAGCTTGGCGACTCCGCTGGGGAACTTGTGTTAAAACACTTAGTGGACTTAGGCCAATTTTTCTTTTAAAAATGTTTTTGTTTGGCAGCGAGGATCCCAGGTACGTCCCTAACATTTTTAAGGTGTTAAATGTTCTTGCAGATTGGGAGGTATAAGGGGAGTAGTGATTGTTAACCCTTGTCTTGCAGGTTGGAGTTGAGGATGTATGTTTTAAATTCAAGTTATTGAAGTGCTGTTTGATTTAAACTGTTGTGCATGCCTTGCATCTTGCACTACACTTTTGCACACACAACCTGCCGCCGGACCTGGGCCGCATAGGATCATTTAGGATGGTGTTGAGATGGATACCACTCCGACCGCATGCTCGCGGTACGAGTCGCCCATCTCAATCCCGAAATTTCTTTCATGGTGTCAAGAGTACCCACCTCGGTCCGCATGCCCGCGACCCGGGTCGGCTCTTTGACCAAGCCGGAGTCATGAGGACCCGACATAGTCCACAAGCCCGTGGCTAGTCCGATCATCCTTGTGGCTTCACCTTGATAAGCCTTATAGAGTAGAAATCGAGCCACTTACCATGCGCATGTCTATGTGATTGCCGTCGATTTATCTTGGTGAAGTAAGTCTTCTATCCCTATACTAATGCAATTTACTTACTTTGTCCTACTCTTGGTTCGTCCATGACAATCTAGGTCAATCAATGATTTAATTCATTTGTCAATTAGAAATGAAATGAGGAAATTGCCATGCATTGAATCATTTGGAAAAAAACAAAAAAAAACTTTGGAGAATTTGTCTGCAATTCATGCCTAGGACATTTGATCTCACTAGGGTGTTTATTTTTCCAACTCTCTTTAGGAAATGCCCTTCTTGTACGAACTTTTCATGAATAGATAAAAAAAAAATGGAAAAATCAATTAGATCATTGTCATGGATTGACTTTCTATTTACCCTCATGCTTACATGTTCCCATTCATTTGAATTAGGTGATTATGGGGCGATCTCGCTCACCCATCCGTTCATGATCAAGAGCTAAAATGACGAAAAAAAAGAGCTAATCTCGTCAAGCAATAGTGCTGCGATCTATATTCGATGAGAAATTGCGACTCCAAGGAGAGAGCCAAGAAGAATTTTTGAATCATCTCATTTTCCCGAGATAGCCGAATTTAATGTCATCACGAAGAGACTAATGACATATCTAGAGGGAAAAATATCTCACCTGAAGGGTTCGCATTACAAGATCAATGAGGGTGAAAAATCCAAGTACACATGATTCATGGTCCTAAGTAGTTCGATCTCATTTAATTAGGGGCATGTACCTTCCCCTGCGTGAGAATTTTTATCGTTCTTTAGGGATTGGTTTCAATTTCTTCTGTGCTTGAACATCACATTTTTCATTCCAATAAATGTAATTTGATTGATAAATATCAATAAAATTACAAGTTTTGTTTTAAGGACATGATGGGGTACACTAAACCAGCCCGATGACGATATCCAACAATGAAAAGAAAATATCATCCATGGAGAAAATCTGAGGACCGGGCTTCTTCATGCTTCCTCATCCAAAATATTCCTTAAAAAAGAAAATCATTTTCGAAGCAATTTCCAAAAGCATGCATTAGGTTACTCTTGTTTGTTTTTCTAACTCATTTACTTCATGTCTCAGAGCATAACAGAGAGCCATTTGAAAATAACGCATCAATTTCCAGAGATAGTTCGCCCGTTGATTTGGGAACATACATCCGAAGGAAAATAGACATGAGGGCAAAGGATCATTTCCTAGCCGATTGTAATGACATCTCCCAAGAGTAAAGAAAATCATCTTGATTCCAAAG
Source organism: Eucalyptus pauciflora (assembly GCA_007663325.1). NCBI lineage: Eukaryota > Viridiplantae > Streptophyta > Magnoliopsida > Myrtales > Myrtaceae > Eucalyptus > Eucalyptus pauciflora. Next base: position 1,487,473 of record VMYD01000402.1, read on the forward strand.
TGTGATATGTGGCACATCTCATAACAATTTGTGTGAGATGTCATTCTCGAAGGCCAAATGAAGTTTCTCATTTCCATGAGAAAATAATGGAACAAATCAAAAGTGGATCATCTGTCTTGGATGAAATGGATACATTATGGAATTGACACTCTGTTCTTTTCCTTGCAGATGACAAATTGGGGCACTACAGATTCTAGTAATGACATGACTGAGACAAAATCTCGATCCGAGCCAAAATGGTTGTGCAATTTGAATTTACTCTGATGTTGCATAGTATCCTATTCATGCACGTTCTCTTGTGCAGGGGCAAAAGCGGGTCTCCACTTTTGATGGATAGAGACGATCCAAGGACATCCATTGCTGAGGCAATTCTTTTGTGAAGCAATTCCCCTAAATGAGTGCTTAAAACCATGTTTTGAGTGCAATAAATTGTTTGTTTTGAAGTAACAAACTCTTTTCATGCTTAAAGTTGCTAGACTCTTTTGAAAAGGAATTTTCATATTGATTTAGCTCACCAATTTCATGTGGAGATTTGTCAAGATAGACAATTCAATAGAGTGACATCAATGCTTAAGAATGCGAAATGAGATGTGTCAGGATGATGAAAGGCAAGCCCTATTCTATACACAATCCCATACTTATATACTTGTGAGATGAGGAAGTTCCATATTTACAAGGTAAAGAGTTCTCTCGCAAAAGGTACGATGACTGAAATGATGAGAGGCAATTCATTTCTCTATCCCAAACACTACAAGTGATCCATTGCTTAACCATTTTGAGCCCATACACTTATGGATGTTCTTTTCAAATTACCCCTGTCAAGAATCACCCCACATCGGGGCAACTAAGAGATCAAATGGTATCATGAGGTAAGGAAAATGAATTGAAATTTTCTTGCTCTCACTTGCATCAATCTTCAAGTTATGCTATTACATTGAATTCATGTGTTAATTTAAGTGCCTTAGGATGACGAAGAGCATCTTTTTCTCTATCCTATACACTTATATCATTTGCATAGCCCACTTGAGCCTGCACTTTCTTTTCTTTTAAACCCAGTTGATGATCATCCCCCACACTGGGGAAAGGAAAATCCAGTTGATGATCAACCCCCACACTGGGGCAAGGCAAAAGGCAGATGAAGGCTCTTGAAAAGCTCTAGTGTCATTTAAAGTGTAATTGCTTGACGCATACATTATGCGCAAGAATTGAATTCAAAATAGAACTAAGGGGCATGAAAAAGCAGTGTGCCTGGTAAAAGCAAGGCCGATGCCCATGAAAAAAGAAGTGAAGAAAAAATGCATAAGAACTAGGGGCATAAAAAGCAGTGTGCCTGGTAAAAGTAAGGCCAATGCCCATAGATGAAAAAAAAGTCAAGGTAGGTGACTGTCAATTGTAAGAGTTGAATCCCAATTGAGCAATACTCCAAGAACTCAAATGCTGAGTTTTTACAATCAATGGGGCACTTCATGAAGACAATCCCCAATGTTGATGAAAAAGAAAACTGGTGGTAATGCCAAGATGATCATCAACTCTCAACCCTATACACATTTTTGAGCCTAATGATCCTTTCATTTCTTAACCCATGAACCCACCTACGTTACGTCCCTTACAAAGTCTCTTCAGATTAGGGCACTTGAATTAACGTAGGAGTTCATATATTTATAAGCATCGCTTGAAGAAGTGCGAGCAAGATTATTTCTTTCTCATTTTTGCAGGGTTCTTGACTTATAAACCCGGAAATGATTACAAGACTGTTCATTCAATATCCTTGACTAAAGAGTCCATTTGTTAAGCCGTTGGCTAAGCCCACATTATGGTCCCTCTTAAAGACCTCTCAGATTGGTAAGATCGTACCGCTTGCGAGAATACTCGGACCCATGTCGATATGATGAAATTGAGTGATTCTCATAAAATAGCAATTCTAAATGAGAGTGAGTGAAAGTCCTTTCTAACCGAAAGTCTCTCATTTAGTATTCTTAAGAAATCCATGTCATGAGTAAAAATTGTCTTGAATGATAATTCTCTCTAGTGGAAATTCGGATGATGCAAAAGTCATTATGCATGAATTTTGATTGAATTGATAAAAGCTTCAGTAGATTTTAAAGTTTGCATTCCAGAATAGCCTTAATTGCTTATCTCTTTGGTGAATGCATTTTTGCTCTAATCATGTCTGACATATAATGTTTTCTCAAAGACCCAAGAGCTCCCAACATTCAAGTTCTTTTCAAGATGCCTCATGATATGAGGAGATGAGAAACCATCATGAGCATTCAAGGTGCATCCTTAATGTTCCAAAATTTATTTCTATCAAGAGGTGAATGGCCTCCACGGGATATCTAAGTTCCAAAAGACATATCCCAAAGAATCAGAGATATCATCAGGTAAGTATATCTCTGCCCATTCTCGACACTTGACTCGGTCAAGCTGTTCCTTTAAAATTGACCTCGCGTGCTTTCATAGCCCGGTGTCCTTTAAAATTGACCTGGCATGCTTTCGTAACCCAGAGTCCCTCCTTTTAAATTGACCTGGCGTACTTTCGTAACCCAGAGTCCTTTTATATTATCCTGGCGTGCTTTCGTAGCCCAAGGCCCAGGAGACATATCCCTAATGAGCAGAGATGTCACCAGGTAAGTATATCTCTATCTATACCTTAAATACTTGTTATTATACAGGTATTTTCGCTTTTAAGTAATTTGACACTCGATAGAGTTGTCCCTAAAGATTTTTCTCCAGATCGCGACGCCGGGCGACCGAAGAATGGTTCGGGTCCTAGCCAAGCAAAACCCCCGTTTAGGCGACCGTAGAGTAATGTACGGGTCCTAGACAAAACTTTATTTCCCTATTCAGGCGACCGTAGAGTAATGTACGGGTCCTGGAAGGTAAATCTCCGTTTAGGCGACCGTAGAGTAATGTACGGGTCCTAGACAAAACTTTATTTCCCTTTTCAAGCGACCATAGAGTAATGGTACGGGTCTTGGAAGGTAAATCCCCGTTTAGGCGACCGTAGAATGGTACGGGTCCTAGACACAACAAAAATCTGTCATACTAGGCGACCGTAGAATGGTACGGGTCCTAGGAAAGCAGATTTCTTTATAAAGTCATGTTACTATTCTAGGCGACCGTAGAATGGTACGGGTCCTAGGAAAGCAGATTTCTTTATAAAGTCATGTTACTATTCTGGGCGACCGTAGAATGGTACGGGTCCTAGACGTGTAACACCAATCTATCTTGAATCATTTTACCCTCCTTGAAGGTAAGATATTTCGGGTAGGTTCTTTTGACATCTCAGTCTGGATCTGGATGTCTTAATTTTTGTCGTTGAATATTTCACTTGGATGTGAATGTTCTTCTCGAGCTCAATGTTTCGATTTATTACCTGTTTGACTCTTCAAGGAACCTGAGTGAGAGTTGGGTACTTGTGAAGTAAATAGAGATTTATCATGTACCTCAAGTTGCTTTACCGCACTGACTGGTAAGTAATTGCAGGTATGTTCTTTCCTTTCGCATCATGCATTTGCATTAGCATTTCCACGCATCATATAAATTGCATTTTAAAATGGGATTCATTTTCCGACAAAAAATCAAAAATCAAAAATCAAATTATTCAATGTATGTGCATGGTCAAAATTTAGGTCTCAATTTATCTTTGAAGGCAACCTCTTCGAGCTCACCGTCAAAGAGGGGCAGCTGTTGACACCTAAATTTTGGTGGCTCATTTAGTCATTAGGGGTTAATTTTATTTTATAATTCAATTGCATAGCATATAGTGTTAGGTGCATTTATTTTTAATGTTTTGCATTTTTATTTTTCTTTAGGATTGGTGGTCAATGGCTTCGAATTAAATTTTTGGATTTAAATTAACAGGCCGGACTAAGCCCGTAAAACGAGAAGATTGGCCCGAGCCCGTTTTCTTTTAATGACAAAAATTACCTAAATCGAGATTTGATATTGCGGTGGTTTTTCAAATTTAAGAGAATCGGGTTGAAGTCTTATCTTTAGTCTTTATTTTTGAAAATATTAAGGAGATAAGGATTTTTGTGATTCGGAGGATATAAGGAATTTTTGAAATATTTTGTTAGGATCACATTTTTTTTTGGCTATAAAAGGTGTACTAGGGTTCGGTTTTTGGGGCCACACATATTGAATACACGGCCGCACAAGAGAGGGTTCTATATTTCAAGGGCCACAAAATTCCATACATGGACATAGAAAACACGTGAGAGGAAGAGGAGCGTTCAGCCAAGCATCACATGTCGAGCCTCTCGTGGCTGCGACCTTGCCGTTGAACTTCACATCGGCTGTCGCTATTCACCGTCACAAGACGGTAATCCATTGCCGCGCCTACCTCCCGACAACAAGGTGGCCTTGCCGTGATATCTCCAAAAAGCTACGAGATCTATGTCGTTTCGGTGCTTCCTTCCTGTTGAGCCCACGTCATTGTCGCTGCTCTTCATGCGGCCAGGGCTACCAATTCCACAGCAATCATCAAGTAGTCCAAGTGTTCAATAATTGCTCCAGTAGATCTTCGTGGCTTTTTGGTCAACATCTTGCATGAAAAAAGAGAGAAGATCCATAAGCAAAGGGAGAAGAAGACAAAGGAGGGGTCTTTGCTTCGTCCAATAGGAGGGGGGCTCTCTCTCATCCTTGGTCAACACCGAGCACACAATAATCCAGAGACAGAATAGAGCTACAGTGCTTCCCGTATTGGATCGAGTGAACGAGCCGCAGTCCCGATCTTCACCACCACCACGTCGGCTGCTCCCGTGACACCAGCCTGGCAAGCCCATTGGCGAATCTGGACAATTTCTTCGCGCGCGAATTTTCTCTCGCAGGATTTATGGTGAAATTCTTATTAGCGAATTTTTAGCCCGGCATCAGCAACGAAGCAGCTACGCCTTGCACAAAGCACATTCTTTCCTTGGAGGTTGAAAATTTAAGTGTGGGTTTTAGAAGGTTGAAGTTTGACAAATCAGTGGGATTGTCAGAAGGCTAGTGGATTTCCTTGCGTCACCAAATTCCACAAAAACCAACATTGGGAGATCGAGATTTGCCGTCCACCAACGAGTCCCTTGCCGAGCTTACAAATTTTTGTTTCGCAGGTCTCGTGGAGCCCATCGGGTGACTTTCGAGCAACCGAGCACCACCACGTTGCATCGTCAGTAACCATTCGAGGATCGGAATTTGGAAACCGATATTCAAATTAGGTGAAAATCTTATCTATTTTGATTTTCGAAAATTCAATTACCTTATTTGAGATATTTGTTGATGCATATGATTGAGATTCCATTATGAATTAGCCCCTCAAATTAAGGATTGACAGTCCGATTTTCGCGCCCGAAATCCGACTCGCAATTTCTTGCAAAAATCGACAATCCGATCTCATGCCCGAGATTCGATTCGCGATTTAGTTTTAAAATTGGTCAACCCGATCTCATGCGCGAGATATGGTTCGCCAATTTTCGGATATCAATCTTATCTTGTTTGATTTGATGTCGTGGTGTTTGAGTCAATTTTATTTTCGTAAAAGGAAAAATCCAAAAAAAGTTTGATTTAGGATTATGTTTTTTTATTATCTTGCATGATTAGATAGGGATTTTATTTTGAATCATGAAAAAGAAAAAGAAAAAGTGCATTCATTTAGGATTGTTAGTTTTTCTTTTATTATCTGAATTGCATGTTTAATTTTAATTTCGAATTTCATAAAAATTAGGAATTAATGCATTATTTGCACGTAATGGCATTTTAGAATAAATTAAGTGTTTTATTTTAAGTTTAGATTTATTTTTTGCATCTTAGGATAGAACTTGTTAGGTTAAGATAATATCTTAGTTTAAATTAGGATTTAGTCTGACCCGATCCTTAATATAAACTAGATAGAATCTTAATCTAGATAATTATATTTTGCATTTTCCTTAATTTCGAATTTCATACAAATTTGTTTTAGGATAAATTAGTTTCAATTTCTAGAATATGTTGCATTTTTTCTAGAATAGAAAATTCATGTGCACGTCATATAGAATTAGGTTCATGAAGTGCATGTCCTTTAGTGATTATTATTAGGTTCATTTAATTAGAAGTTGCCTGTCATTAGAGTTAGGTTATTTGATTAATTTAGATTGCATATTTAATTATTGCATTTCTTTAGAAATTACCTTTACTCATGTCATATAGTTTAGGTCATGTTACCATGTCATATCAACTCATGTTAGATTAATAACATTGCATCGCATGATTCTCATTGAATAAATGAAAACAAAAAAGATTGAGTGATTGCTTGTTAATTAGAAATCATATCTAGGATTGCTGATGTGAATTTTGATCTAACAACGCAGATGCTTTCGTTGCTTTGAGGTAAGTTTGTAATTTATTCATTGCTTTCTTGGGTGTTAAATTGATGGATTGCGCACCCGCATGATCACCTCACATGTTAGAGAAATAAATTTAAAATCAATTCAAGCTGCTTGCCAAACATTTTTTCTAAAGAATGGTACCGAAAGGGCATTAGAGAAATCTAGTGTAACCAAGTCCCCGTACCCATAGTCTCTGGTTCGTAGGAGTAAAGTAAATCTCTCGTTGCTTTACTTGGGTTTCTAATCGACCCACCAAAAATAGATTAGTGGCGACTCCTAATTGAAAATCATTTGCATGTTAAGAACTCAAACCTAAGTCGCGAATTGGTATGGGCTTGGGAGAGCCCGAGTTAAGTTTAGGCTTAACAATCCATTAGCCTAATTTTAGGTGGCACACCCGGAAATTTGGTCGCGACAAATACTAAACCTTTTGACTCAAATATATAATGAAAAAATGACAACAAAAAGGAAGTATTATTTTAAATTTAGTGTCACATCAAATATGTAAAGTTGGTGTACAAATTGGCATTACATGTATTCAATCCATAGGAGCCCTTTGATTGAGAGAGACGCGGGAGATTCATCGAATTCACAGGCTAATACACGATCGGGGGATTACGGGCGTTGCGTGCATGAAATTCGAATCCTGGTGCAGGAGAAGCGAATCACATGTGCATGGCTTGTCCCGTAACTCATCTTGAAGCATTAGTTGGGCCTGGGCACACCCAAACTTTCATCCCCCAGCCCTCTTCACTCTTCCATTCTCTCCCTCTCCCCATATATTCGCCTCTTCTCTCACTCCTTTCAGCTTGAAGGGAAAAAAAAAAACAAGAGCAAAAGACCCTCCAGAACAGAAACTTGTGGAACCTGTGAAACTTGTGGAACTATGTCTTCTATGGAACCGGACAAGTCCGACTCGATTGCCCCACTTGACGAGAGTGACGATGAGCAACGGTACTGGAAGATGCGGTCCATCTACAGGGTCCCCGCACGTTTCACCGCCCTCAATCGCGAGGCCTACCAGCCGCAAGTTGTCTCCTTCGGCCCCTACCACCACGGCGAGGCCCACCTCCTCCCCATGGAGGAACACAAGCACCGCGCGGTCCGCCACTTCCTTAAGCGGTCCAAGAAGCCTATGGAGCGCTTCTTCGAGTCCCTGAGGGAGGTGGCGTGGGACCTCGAGGAGAGCTACGACGCGCTGGACCCGAAGTGGAAGGCAGGCAGCGGCGAGGGCGCGGCACTCCTGTTCCTGGAGCTGATGATAACTGACGGCTGCTTCCTGCTCGAGATCCTGAGGTTCTGGGCCAACGAGGTGCACGAGTACGCGGCCAACGACCCCATCTTCAGTGCCCACGGGAACGACCACATACTGCCGCACATTGGGTGGGATATGCTGATGCTGGAGAATCAGCTTCCAATGCTAGTGCTTGATCGGCTGGTGGCTGTCGAGAGCGATAAGGTTATCTTAGATTTCGGTCGGTTGTAAGACGAGCAAATATTGCAAGTACACAAACCGCCATACTATGTGCACCAACAGTACATCTTTGTGATCCCACATGAACCCTACGATGGATCCACCGAATCTAATGCTCTAAATACATTGATCGCATGGTTCACAATCAACCGATAATTTGATTAGTAAATCTATCCCCGAAACTTCATTTATTTCCCTTTTTCGCAAGTAGTATCGATACGACCACAATCTCAGATTCAATGTACTGACGTCACTTCAACAACACAGGACAACAAATACGTCAGCTGGCTCCTCCGCAAGTTCTTCTCGTTCCCCAGCAAGGGCATCAAAAGGATGGGCAAACGCCTGCACCTCCTGGACGTTTTCAGGAACAGGATGCTGATGGAGCCCGAGAAGAAGGACGAGGAGGTTACTTTCTTAGATTTCAGTCTGTCGTAAGAGATGCTATTGCAAGTATGCTAACCGCCGTACTATGGGCACCTAACAGTAAATCTTGGTCATCTCACCCTACTAGGGATCCACCGAATCTAATGCTCCAAATGCACTGGATGCAAGGTTCTAGATCAATCGACAATTTGATGATTAAATCTATCACCACCATAGGAAGCTCTATTTTTCCCCCTTTTACTCAAGGAGTATCAATCCAACCACAATCTCAGATTCAATGTACTGACTTCACTCCAACAACACAGGACGACAAATCCGTCAACAGGTTCATCCTCAAGTTCTGCTTCCCCAGCAAAGGCATCAAATGGATGGGCAAATGCCTGCACGTCCTGAACGTTGTCAGGAACAGCATGCTAAAGGAGCCCAAGAAGAAGGACGAGGTGAAGAGGAAGGACAGTCAGGAGATTATACAATTGGCCTCGGCCACCGAGCTCAGCGAGCATGGGATCAAGTTCAAGAGGAGCAAGACCGACAGCATCAAGGACATCTCCTTTGCGGGTGGGGCCCTGACGCTCCCCAAGATGGAGGTGTATGAAAACACCATGTCCAATTTCCTCAACCTCACGGCGTTCGAGTACCACCATGTCGGGACTGAAAACGAGGTCATGTCCTACATCTACTGCATGGACCAAATAATCAACAACGGGCAGGACGTCGCGCTGCTCCGCGCCCAGGGTATCATCGTGAATTACATGGAGAGCGATGAGGCGGTAGCCAAGATGTTCAACTCGCTGGGCAAGGTTGTGACGGTCAACCCCAACTGCTGCCTGGAGGACGTGACCGAGAAGGTCAACAAGTACCGCAATAAGCACTGGAACATGTGGAGGGCTAATCTCATCCACACCTACTTGAGGAATCCTTGGGTTGCATTGTCTGTCATCGCTACCATCTTCCTCTTTGCGCTCACCATAATTCAGACTGTATATTCCGTGCTCGGCTACTACAAATGAACACTTTGCCTCTCAGTACAACAGTATACTGTCTTTTTTCCACTTTTTTTGGTTTTTCTCCTGATGACGGATGCTCGATCATCGTCTCTTGATCGGTTTGGGTTGTTATGAATGATTTTCCTCCTGCTTTCAGTCATGTTCATATCCCTTTTCAATGTTTTGAATAATGGACATTTTTATTTAACATTATCAAATGATGATTCTCTTGTTTCATTCTCCTTCATGTTTGTCCAATTTGAATTGGGTAGGGTGAAGGATGATCAAGTTTTAGGCAGATGAAATCTACCTTTGCAGCATTTCTTCTTGATTAAATTTGTTAAGTTGCAGTGAATTTAAGTGAAAAAACAAATATGGCCTTCAAAGTCATCTTTAATCATCATTTGCTTCAAACATCCTAAAAGAACCAAGGTGTCTGATATTGATACCTAAATTTTGGTTAAATATTTATGATAAAAATTGCATAAAAGAAAAATTAGGGCCAACTGGACCTTAACAAAACGGATTTTCGCATCATCTAGGTCTTATTTTTATTTTACCATATTTTCGGATTAAAAAAAAAAAAAAAGTGAGGCCTGGGCAGGTTTTTTTATCAATTTGAATCGGGTAGGGCTTTCGCTGGTAGGAGGGAGAAACGGGCTGGGCTTGTGTTTTTTTTTACTTTGTTTTGGGTCTCGGCCAAATTCGCGGGCCAGGCCTCGCCTTTCATTTCCTTCGCGGCTGAAGGGCACGGTTGGGCTGGGCCCATTCGCCGAAACCAACGCAGCCAGAGGCCTGTGCCACGCGCCCGGGCCAAGTTCGACCGGGTCGGACGCGGAGTTCCGACTCGGATCCGTTTTTAGAATATGATATATTATTTTTTAATATTAAAAAATATTTTAATAAAAAAAGAATAATCCAAAAAATGATTTACACTTTCAAAAAAAATGGAAAAACCCAAAAATATTTATACTTCCCAAAAAAATCAGAAAAATAAAAATAATCTTCAAAAAGCTTTAAAATAGCCTTTGAGTGGTTTCTCTTAAAATATGTGATAATACTTTACAAAAAAAATCAAAAAATAAAAAAAATTCGTGTTTAAGTTCTTGGAAGCAAATTTTGGCTAATTCCAATTGCACCCTTATGATTCATGGATTTCTATTTCCTTAATTTGATTAGGAATTGAATCCTAAAATTCATAATTGGTACAAAATGCTCATAAATGCTTTACTTGATATTTAAATAAGATTAGGTACCGGAGGGACATTAATGATTAACTAATGTAATCAAATCTTTAATCCTAGTTTTTATGGTTGCGCTGGAGTGAAGTAGATCTCTTACTATTTCACTTGAGTTTCTAATCAACCTATCTCAAATCGATTAATGATGACTTCATAATAAAATTGACTTGTAGGTTAAAAACTCAAACCATAAGTTATGAATTGGTAGGCTTTGAAGAGCCCGCACTAAGTCCTATGCTTAGCGAGCCATTGACCTCCGCCCTTGCCAGCGAGTAAAAGGGCACTGAAAAGGGAGGTCACGACATTTTATTGTTGATCTCAACGTATAATTTGTTGAAATGATTTCCACTATATCAAAGATATTACAAAGCATTATACTTCATAAGGAAACATACAATAATATAAATAATAAAGCTTTAAATCCCTTGATTTTAATATGTTCGAGAATTTGTTTGTGATTTTCATTGACATTTTCATATTCTTCTCTCTTGACTGATAAATCAATGCCTTAACTCCCCTTCAAATTGGGAATGGGGCGATCCCAAATTCTCAATTTGCAACATAAGTTTCCAAATGCTTTTGTAGAATAATAGCTTCGTGAAGAGATTAACAATTCGATGCACAAACAAAACATACTTAGTCACAAGAGTTCCATGAGCCACTTTTTCTCGCACATAATGATAATCTAATTCGACATGTTTAGTTCTTGCATATAACACAACATTAATTAACATATGAATTGCACTGATATTATCACAAAATAATATTGATGGACTTAAGAGATGAATACCTAAATCTCTTAAAAGGAAAGATATCCAAACAATCTCAGCTATTGTCAACCAATTGCAAGATACTCTATATTGGCACTAAACCAATTGCAAGATACTCTATATTGGCACTAAATTGAGCAATCATTCATTGCTTCTTAGCACTCCATAATATACAGTTACTACAGGTACAAAATATCATAGTCAATCGTCAAGTCAAGTAGCAATTTGCCCAACCTTCATCACAAAAGGCATACAACTCTATAGTTAACTTAGACAAGATTTGCATTTCTTGATTTATTGTGCCACTGACACAACGCAAAATGTGCTTCACAATTTGAAAATGAGTCACAGTAGGCCAATGCGTGAATTGAGATATAAAATTGACTGCATATGAAATATCTAAATATGTGATGGTGAGATATTAAAGAGTTCTGACACTACTTTGATATAACGTGAGATCCGAAAATAATTTCACATTTGAGAGAATGAGTGCGAGTGGCTATAGGCGTGGATCTTGGCTTGCAAACATCCATTTGAGCACATTCAAGAATTGACAAAGCATGTGGTTGGCACAAATAAAGACTATCAAATAATATTCTAATCTCCACAACCAAAAAGTAATATAATGGCTCTGTATCCTTTATTGTAAATTCACTACTCAATGAAGAAATAAATCCATCAAGCAAGTTTGGATCATTACTAATGACAATCATATCGTCCACGAATAAAAGTAGAGCTAGAATGGCATGCATGATCTGATTTTTGAATGAACAACGAAGGATCTACAATGCTGCAAAAGAAACCAAATGCTAAAAGAAACAAGCTAAAATGATCAAACCATGCTTTTGATGCTTCCTTGATTCCACACAAAGCTCTCTCAAGTTTGCAAACATAATACAGGTTTTTTGGTCCTCAAAACACGGCAGTTGCTCCATATAAATAGATTGCGACAGAAATAAATATCTATATTAAAAAAAAAATTGACCAAAAAAAATTAAAAATGAGAAACAACAAATGGGGAGTAGATTAAAAAGAAAAAAGCCCACTTGCATCAATCGTACATTCTCACTACTCTCCCTCCTATACATCCGAAAAGACCCTCTTTTCATCTAATTTATAGATATGTGAAACAAATTTTTCATACCCTCAGAAAAATATGCTTCCACGGGAAAATAAAAACAAATGTTGATATACTGACAATGCTAATTTATAATAACTTTTGTAATATAACTAAGTACGATGTATTACATAATTAGATGAGATGCCCATACTTTTTAAGTTTCTACATTGAGTCATGCAATATCAATTTTGCAGACTTTAATCATCAAATTGATTTGAAAAACCTGTGTTTGTCATGTTCAGTGCATGAGGACCTATAAACTGCACAATGACTCATCTGCAATCTCACACTCTGTTCAATGGATGTAAAGGCTATTGTTAAACTTGGATTACGGTCTTTGCCTGTTTTGTCTAATTGTAACATCAGTAATGCACACAAAGCTGTCTGTACAATGTAGGGATTTTGATATTTATTCTAGACATTCCATTACCATTAGCACCCCTCATTATATGCAAGGCAACCCCTTCATCGTCTCATGCCGACTCTTAAAGCCTGTAGTTGTTTCGGAATCATTTTCAATAGACGAGAGGACAAAGGGTCTCCTTCTGTCTCGCCCCATCGTTGCTGTTGAAAAACATACCAAGAAACATATATCTCAGACCAAGATCAGTCTCTACACAAACATGAGACGATGGAGAAAGCTAAAACGGGACACGCGAGTAGAATGCCATTCCTTGTATGGGTGAGATTAGGGACATGAGGCAAGTTGAGCTCGAATTAGAGACACAAGCATCATACACCGGATGTATCTTCGGCCGTCAAACTAGTTATCGCAGAGGTGAAAAAATTCACCAGCTCACAAGTCAAAACACAACCAGGCCACATAGCCCCCGAGGATGCCAAGAGACCCACGGAAAAAACCTGTCCCTTAAAGAACCACGAACAGCCTTCAGTCCGTTATTGTCCGTTATTAGCAGCACGTTATTAAGGAAAGAAACCACACACGCTGCACAATCGAATCAAAGCAAATATGGCAAGTTCTTCACGTCCCCAACATCATTTGGTTGGGAAATCACATGCCCTGATATCAGATCAAATTGTTTATCAACAGATTCAACCCCTTTCCTAATGCCAAAGAACTGTAAAATCCGAAGATTGAAAATATGAGCAACTTAGTCGACTTGATGGGATCCACAGAACATGCAAGTTTATTGATACGCATACTCGATATCACAAGGGAACTAATGACAAAACTTCCCGGAACTTCACTTATCAGATTTTACAGGCCGTCCTATGTTTAGATAAAGAAAGAAAATTCACCTCCAGAGAGCAGTAGCTCCACCGTAATCACAGAGCACACGGCATTCGGCACTACAAGGTCAATTTTTTCCCTCGAATGGGGCAACATTAGAAACTCAGAGCACTCGCAATCCACAACCTTCACCAAAAGAAGATTGGATTGTATAGCAAAGTTCTACAAGTTAGCCAACTAGGTCCCTCTGCTGTTAAGTATTGACTCACAGCTGACTTGGTTGGATAGCAAGGCCAAAGGATGGATCAGAAGGAAAAACAAAATTCTTGGAGGTGAGTCCATAAGGAGAAGAGCTTCTTACAACATCGCAAATGGGAGGAGCTCACTCGTTCATATCCTCTTCTCCATTGGCTTCCGCCTCTTCATCCTCCCTCTTGAGCTGACCACATACATTACACTCCATTATATCAGAAGGAGCGTCATCTGACGACGGAGGCAGAGGAGACAATGTCCCACCGCAGTTTTTCCTGTTGCACATATACCTGACGAAGAAATATGCATGGGGGAAGTCCGTCTCTTTCTCCTCTGCAATACCCACCTCCGACCCGCTCATTTGTTCATCGGCATCCTCATCCATCCCTTCACCATCACCATCATCGTCTTCGCCAATATCATCGTGTTCATTCTCATCATCGGACCAATTGGCCTCGACCTTGCACCGATCACAGTCGCAGGCGAACCCGTAGTCTTCCATCAACCTCCTCTGCCTATTCGCATAATTCAAGTTGACAGGAAAATAACTCAGGCAGATCTCCCTCCCTTGAGGGACATCATGGATCATCCGCACGATTATATCAGTATTGCCATCAGAAGCAGAGTCCACATAGTCAAATCTACAAGCATTGGGCAGGCAATCGTGGTTGAAGAAAGAAGCTCTTGGATAAATACCGTAGGCTCTCACCGATCTCTCCCCATTCACCTCGCCCCCACCTCGTGACGAAACCGGCTCCATCAAACCGAAAGCGTTGAGCTTGTCCTTCGACAGCAAGGCCACGATCAATTCAAGAGAAAACCCCTGAGGAAAAGGCGAACCCGGAGGAAGGGGAGGACAAACCGAGGCGAGCAACGAATGCAGGAACCGCGCGGCCGAGACGGTGTCGTCGGCGTGCGCCTCGCGGCCCTGGAGAGAGAGCAGCAGCTGGAAATTGGAGGGAGAGACGGTGGCCAGATTGCAAGCGGCGATCAGGAACCGAGCCTGGACGTGGCGCTCGACAGGCTGGCCGTCGAGCAGGCGGGAAGCGACCAGGCGGGAGAGCGCCTGGCAGACCCAGGGAGTGTGCGACGTCGCGGGGGCGGCGGCGAGGCAGCCGGGGCCGCAGAACGCGTGGCGGCCGCATGCAGGGCACGGGGCGGCTGGCGGCGAGGGGGACGGAGGCAAGATTCTGAAGCAGTGGTCGCAGTAACAAGTAGCTGAAGAAGAAGAAGACGAGGAAGAAGGAGGTGGTGATTTGGTGAGGGGAAGAGCGGAGTAGAGAAGAATAGGAGAGTCCCTGAGGACGATTTGGCCGCCACGCAGCGGCCGCGCCGCCACCAGGGCCCGCCCTCTGCCGTCGATCTCGGCGAGGTTCAGCAGCGAAGCTGCTCCGTCCGCCATTTCCACAGCTTTGTTTGAGCAAGCTTTAGGGTTTCTTTCCGGGTCAAGTGCCCGCGAAATTCTTTTTTATTTCCTTTGCCAGTCCAGGAAAAATGGGAAATCACAATAGTGAACTTCTGTTTGAGTCCCTCGCGGCTCGCGGGCCTCGCTTAATATTAATTTAACTAAATCAAGGGGCCAAAATGGAAATTGATTTGAATAATTTCATTTGTCATAATCAAACATGATAGGAACATAGAAAAGTTCCAAGCAAAGCAACTCACAAAAGAGCCACAAGACAAAAACGAAACAAAACCTAAAAAACAAAATAATATGGCTTATAGCTATAAACATGCTCTCATCCCAAAAGACTAGATCTATCACAGTATTAAAAAACAATTTGCGGTCGATCACCAAAATCATCAGTAATGGGCATGCACTAGGATCTTCCCATCTAGAAACTAGTACGGCATCCTCAACACTATTGCTGATCTTCCCATCCAGAAACTAGTACGGCATCCTCAACACTATTGCTATACAAAAACAACAACAATAATATTTTGAATCACCGCAAATCTAACACCTCTAAAAAACTCCTAGATGTAGATTAGAACGAGAAATAAAAGCTCTCATATTCAAATCTACACCTAAATCAAGAGAGGAGATTACACCGAATCCAAAAATCATAAAACCATGTCCTAAGCATCCTACTAGCTAGATTGGTGACAATTTTCCCACGAATTTTTCAGTTACAAGTAGATTTTTTTCTATCAGTAACTATAAGTAGGGGTGTAAGTGGTTCGGTTCAATTCATTTTTTTTTTAAAACAAACCAAAAAAAAATCGAACCGAATTGAAATCCGATCCGAACCGAATTGAAAACCAAATTCAATTCGATTCAGTTTAGTTCAGTTTTTAGTTTTTACTTTTGTTTTTGTTTTTTTCCTACATGCACCCCTTTCAATAAATTTTTTTATTCTTTTTAAAAAAATTGATTTCTAAATTATTTTAATTCTTTTATTTTTTGTTCCTTTTCTTTCTTTTTCTTCATTGGCCAATCGCTGACATTAGCAATCGGCAACTGGCCAGCTGGTGAGCTCGAGCCTCGCTAGCTTGTGACAAGGCTTGAGCCCTGCCGAGGTGGCTAGATTTGGCAGGACTCAAGCTCGCCGACATCGAATGAGTTTGGCCTCATCTAGTCAAGAAAGGTAGAGCTGGCGTCCTCAAGCCTTGCCAGCTTGTGGCGAGGCTCCAAGTTGCCTTTGGCTGGTTGCCAGCTACCACTATGGCAGGAGATCGCCCAATGATGAATAAGAAGAAAAAGAAAAAGAAAAGAAATTAAAAAAAAAAACGATTTTTTAACAAAATAAAAGGAAAAAAAATTTAGATTTTATTTGTTTGGTTTGGTTAACTAAACCGATAAAAATGGAACTAGTTAAAAAAAAATTGGTGTTTCATGAGAATCGAATGGAAAAAATCGAACTTTTCAGTTCGATTTTTGACACTCCTAGCTCTAAGCAGATTTATTCACAACAACTAGCGAAAAAATATAGTAATATAGTAATATTAGACCAAGAGAAAGAAAAAAAGAAAAGAAAATTGAGGCCCAAAAAAGAAAAGTATAGCAAAGCAGGCTAAAGTTTAGAGTCTGCGGGTGAAATTTTTTAAGAGGAAGGACTTTTTTTTGGGAGATAGAGAGTTACCGAGAGAAAGAGATTAGGGTTGCGTCTATCTTGTTTGAATCATTTACAGAGCATTTCTTTCATGGAAAGCAAATGTTATGGAATAAATTTTTCCAAAAATTAATCATTATATCGCTTACAAAAATGAAAGAATGAAAGAAAAAATTAATCACTTACAAAAATACTTATATATAAATTATTTTTTATCAACTAATTATTTTAAGCTTTGACAAAAATAAAATAATTATTTCGAGTGTGATCATTTTTTTAACACTATTTTTCAAATCATTTATTTTTCGCGAAAATAATATAGTCTAAGTTAGTTCAATTTGAAACAAATAGATAATCATCAGAGGAGAGATAAATCTTACTGAATTAATTTCATTGAATAAATCATATGCTCGTCAAATTTCAAATTAGATATGTGATACCGCAAGTAGAAGCATCCATATGAATTATTTCAAATAGGTGAGATATCTCTTTCGATGTTTAAATTCGTAGATCCTTTTCGATTGCATCTTTAGACTTCTGGTGTGTCTATTCAAAATATCGACCTCGCCTGACTTTTCTAATCAAGTACATTAAATCTAATTACTTGAAATCAATGCATTATCCAGAATTAGAGATTGACAAGAATAAACTGTTTGGAACCATTTATTATTTGCTGATAATCTTAAAAATGAAGGTCACAATTAGATCTCGAGTGACAAGAAATCTCAACATGAACACCTTCACTCGAGCTTTTAATTTGAAAACTCTTGTAAACTTACGATAGACGCATTTAGTCAAATTACAAGTTTAGAGACTTGATTAAAGAAGAAAATTCAAAGATTCGATTCGAAAACACAAATGGCCAAGCTAATAGATTCAAAGAAACCATTCTAATAATATCTTTTATGCATTACACTCTAATAAGACGCAGAAGTCCATAGTTCCACGAATCGAAAGTTTAATTTTCAAACAAAATCAATTCACAAAGCTTATAATATAAAGTCCCCCGCGCTCTATGAAATACTCGATACGTTAGAAGTCAATAATTCTCTTGATAGAAAGTTTTTGACTGTTCAAAAGATTTCGCAAACGAGCACTTGTCAAGTAATAAAATTGCGGAAATTTTAGAGCTTCAAATACATGGGTTGTGCTCATGTAAATATGCAGAAGAAAGGAATAAGAAATTTTGTATATATTGATGTGTGTAATGAAGAGCACATCCACATATTTACAGGCTTTATAATATTACTATGTAAGATATTAAATTAATCAAGATATACGCACAGCCAAAGAAAAAATTGCTATAAAATATCTAATTATTTCATGCACCAAAATATCAATAATATTGAAAATTAGTTTGGAGGAATCTCTAATTCTCTCTAATATATGTCAAGGCAAAACATATATCCTTTTTGTCTGCTTCGACCGTTCTCAGATATTTTTTTATATTTTGTGGGGTTGGGGGTGGCGTTGGAACTCGTGTCAAACTAGGATTCTGTGGAGTCTTTGCGTCGTTTACATCATCGTATCAGCTGCCCCCCGAGCCGGTTATCTGTCACGCATTCGCCTTAACCATGGTTAAAGTGAAAACCGGGGTTAGGGTTTCCGCTATAAAAGCCGCCAGCTTTCCTCCGCTCCCATTATTATAATCGGAACGCTCGAGAACCGGAGGAAAAGAAAACTCTCGTGCCATCGTCCTCGCGACCTCTCGTCCTCATAAATCTCCCAGGTTATCGCCTTTTCCTATATAAATAATTTTTTTTTTATGCTGTGTGTGTTGTGATTCTCCGCGTTCTTTGGATTGATCTCGTTGTTCTGAATTCGTGTTCGTAGGATTTGTGGAGTTTCGTGTTGTGGGTTTTTCGTTTCCTACGTTGCTTGGGGTGGCGGCGAGCCCGTGTTTTGTTGTTCGGTGATTTTCGGGACTGCCCATCTTGTTGTCTGTCGAGGGTTTTCTGGGTTCGTTCCTGATCAATCGGGTCATTGGGTATTCTATGTCGATCTTGTTGTTTTGAATTCGTGTTTGTAGGATTCGCTGATTTTTGTGTTTCGTGTTTTTCGTCCATGTTGCTTGGGGTGGCAGCGAGCCCGTGTTTTGTTGTTTGATAATTTTCGGGATTGCCCACCTTGTGGTCTGTCGAGGGTTTTGTGGGTTTTTTTCCTGATCAATTGGGTTATTGGATATTCCATGTCGATCTTGTTGTTCTGAATTTGTGTTCGTAGGATTCGTAGAGTTTCATTTTTTGTGTGTTTTGTTTTTCCCATGTTGCTTGGGAGGCCGGTGACCCCAGGTTTTCTTGTTTGATGCCCATCTTGTTGTCTGTCAAGGGTTTTGTGCGTTCATTCTTGATCAATTGGGTCATTGGGTATTCTATGTTGATCTTGTTGTTCTGAATTTGTGTTCATAGGATTTGTAGAGTTTCGTGTTTTGTGTTCCTTTTTTTTTTCTTATGTTGCTTGGGAGGACGGTGAGCCCGTGTTTTGCCGTTAGATGATTTTCGGGATTGCCCATCTTGTTGTCTGTCGAGGGTTTTGTGGGTTCATTCCTGATCAATTGGGTCATTGGGTATTCTATGTCAATCTTTGTTGTTCTGAATTTGTGTTTGTAGGATTCGTAAAGTTTCATGTTTGTGTTTTTTTCTATGTTGCTTGGGGTGGTGGTGAGCCCGTGTTTTGTTATTAGATGATTTTCGGGATTGCCCATCTTGTTGTCTGTCGGGGGTTTTGTGGGTTTGTTCCTGATCAATTGGGTCATTGGGTATTATCTGTCGATCTTGTTGTTCTGAATTCATGTTTGTGGGATTCGCAGAGTTTCGTGTTTTGTGGGTTTTTTCTATGTTGCTTAGGGTGGCAGTGAGCCTGTGTTTTGTTGTTCAATGATTTTCAGGATTGCCCATCTTGTTGTTTGTCAAGGGTTTTGTGGGTTTGTTCATGATCAATTGGGTCATTAGGTATTCTCTGTCGATCTTGTTGTTCTAAATTCGTGTTCATAGGATTCGTAGAGTTTTGTGTTTCGTGTTTTTTTTTCCTAAGTTGCTTAGGGTGGCAGTGAGCCCGTGTTTTGTTGTTCAATAATTTTCAGAATTGCCCATCTTATTGTTTGTCAAGGGTTTTGTGGGTTCATTCATGATCAATTGGGTCATTGGGTATTCTATGTTGATCTTGTTGTTCTGAATTTGTGTTTGTAGAATTTTTTGAGTTTTATGTTGTGTTTTTTTTCCCTCCTATGTTGCTTAGGGTGGCAGCGAGCCCGTGTTTTGTTGTTTGATGATTTTCAGGATTGCCCCATCCTGTTGTCTGTTGAGGGCTTTGTGGGTTTGTTCATGATCAATTAGGTCATTGGGTATTCGATGTCGATCTTGTTGTTTTGAATTCGTGTTAGTAGGATTTGTAGAGTTTCGTGTTTCGTGTTTTTTCTTCACCCTGTGTTGCTTAGGGTGGCAGCGAGCCTGTGTTTTTTTGTTCGATGATTTTCAGGATTGCCCATCTTGTTGTCTGTCAAGGGTTTTGTGGGTTCATTCATGATCAGTTGGGCCATTGGGTATTCTATGTTAATCTTGTTGTATTGAATTTGTGTTTGTAGGATTTGTAGAGTTTCGCATTGTGTTTTTCCCCCCTTATGTTGCTTAGGTTGGCAGTGAACCCATCTTTTGTTGTTCGATGATTTTCAGGATTGCCCATCTTGTTGTCTGGTGAGGGTTTTGTGGGTTCATTCATGATCAAGTAGGCCATTGGATATTTCCATGTCGATGGAATTTTTTTTTATGCCTGATGACAGTGATTTTCTCATAGGATGAAAATTTGTTCTTTTACCTGATTGACTCTTTTCCATGGAGAAGATCTGTAAATTTGATGTGATAAGCCAAGAAATATGGGAAATTATCCGTCTGTTTGAGTCTGTTATTTTATGGTTATGCTCCTTTGTTTTGTCGTCTGTACACGAGTGCTCAATTGTTTAGAATATGTTGTTTTTTCCCTGAATTATCTTGGAATAGTGATTGTTGAGCCTTTGGCTGCCTGTTTTATTCACAGTGTGTTTTGTGGTGTTAATCGATTGATCGGAAGATGGTTATGATTGTTCAGTTTTCTCAACTGGGGGAGTTGATAGATTGGAAGATTTATGTTATGGGTTCGACGTCTTAAATGAATGTGTGGATGTATTAGAAGTTGTTGGTTTTCACTGAATGATTGTGCTGGTTGTAGTGATGTATGCTTGGTTTTATGGAGTTGATGGATTGTTATTTTCAGGTCGCTTGGCTAGTTTTGCTGTCAGCTTTTGAACATAGGGATGGCTGATGGTCATGAGACTGACAAGAACATCGAGATATGGAAGATCAAGAAATTGATCAAGGCTTTGGAAGCTGCAAGAGGCAATGGCACAAGCATGATTTCTCTGATCATGCCTCCTCGTGATCAAATCTCTCGAGTTACAAAAATGCTTGGCGATGAGTTTGGTACTGCATCGAACATCAAGAGCAGGGTGAATCGACAGTCTGTGCTCGGCGCAATCACGTCCGCTCAGCAGAGGCTCAAGCTTTACAGCAAGGTTCCTCCTAATGGGCTTGTGCTATACACTGGCACAATTGTCACTGATGATGGAAAGGAGAAGAAGGTGACCATTGATTTTGAGCCTTTCAGGCCCATCAATGCATCTCTCTACCTGTGTGACAACAAGTTCCATACTGAAGCTCTGAATGAACTCTTAGAATCCGATGATAAGTTTGGTTTCATCGTCATGGATGGTAATGGAACTCTCTTTGGGACTCTGAGTGGTAATACGAGGGAGGTGCTTCACAAATTCAGTGTGGACCTGCCGAAGAAGCATGGAAGAGGTGGGCAGTCAGCTCTTCGCTTTGCTCGTCTTCGAATGGAGAAGCGCCACAACTATGTGAGGAAGACAGCTGAGCTAGCCACACAGTTTTTCATTAATCCATCAACTAGCCAGCCCAATGTTTCAGGACTTATACTGGCTGGATCAGCAGACTTCAAAACTGAGTTGAGTCAATCTGACATGTTTGATCCTCGTCTTCAGGCCAAGATACTGAATGTTGTTGATGTTTCTTATGGTGGTGAGAATGGTTTCAACCAGGCCATCGAGTTGTCTTCAGAGATATTGGCCAACGTGAAGTTCATTCAGGAAAAGCGCTTGATTGGTAAATACTTTGAGGAGATAAGCCAAGATACTGGAAAATACGTTTTCGGTGTGGATGACACGCTGAAAGTACTGGAGATGGGTGCTGTTGAAATACTGATTGTGTGGGAGAACCTGGATATCAATAGGTACACACTGAAAAACACCACTACCGGTGAGATTATCACCAAGCACTTGAACAAAGAGCAAGAGCTTAACCAGGAAAACTTCAAGAATCCTGACAATGCAGCTGAGCTTGAGGTTCAGGAGAAAATGTCGCTCCTGGAGTGGTTTGCTAATGAATATAAGCAATTTGGTTGCACACTCGAGTTTGTCACAAACAAGTCGCAAGAGGGATCTCAGTTCTGTAGAGGTTTTGGTGGAATTGGGGGGATTCTCCGTTACCAGCTCGATGTCCGATCGTTTGATGAGGTCTCTGATGAGGGTGAATATTATGATGACTCTGAATAGCAATCAATAAACTTTCCCCCACGGCTGGTGCAGGAGGATGGGGCGAGTTGCCTGCACCAGTGCGCGAGCTCTCGCGCTATATGCTACTGCTTTGGCGCTGCACGGAAGAAGATTTATGCAACCCCTAGCCAAGGTTCCCTGTCCCTTCCCTAGATTTTTTATCGGACCTCCCATTTTGCTTTGTTTGTGGACACTTTTGCCTCTAGTTTCTTTTCAGGTGTTTTTCATTCTAGGTAGTTCCTGTGTAATGGCTGCTAACGATATGTTTTTGTACTAGGTGGGGGCATATTGCTTGGAGAGCACGCGGAAATTGCAATGGGTTAAATCTACTGCCTTCTATTGGAAGGAGAAGCATATGCTCTACTGGATTAAGCTTAAGTCTGGACTGTAAGGGAGTACCTTTGCTGATTCAGATGCTGCTGCTTGGGTGGAGGACCTTATATGGTCTGGTTATTTCTCTACTCCTGTTTCGCAAGGAGCTATTAGCTTTTCTATCAACCCAGTATGAACTTAAGAGTGGTCGCACTCGTTATATCTAGTAGTTGCTACTGTAATGTTCTGGTCTTACGTGACCACGTGTGATGGATCTTCATGTGGTGCAGCTACTCTCACTTGAGTGGTGGATTTTCAAGTCATGTTGCTACTATTACTAGTCTGTTTGCATTTGGGTTGAATATATTGCGTTATTATATATACTTGATAATCTGATTGTGTGGTTTGCATTGATTGTTTTTGGCTATAGATAGATATCTAGACAGGAACGTTCTTGGTTCCATAAGTGTGATGACTGATGGGCAGATGGCATCTGCTATGGGCGGGGTTATTGCTTTATTGAGGTTTTGAATGCTTATCTATCAATGTTGTTCTTAAGGTGAGGAATCATAGGTGGTACTGTGACCTTGGGTTGCAAATCTCTTCTTGTTGGGATAGCAAGCTTGTTGTCCCGAGTACAAGAGCACAGCATAGCAGTTCTAAATTTGGCACGACAGGAACATGGGATGGACTTGATATGCGGTGATTTATGTTTGGTGCTTCTAGATTCTCATTTTAGTGGTCTACATTGAATTCAGTGACTTGTGGCACAAAGCAATATCAACTCGTTAGTGGGTTCTTTAGATACCATGACTTCGAATTGTTCAATGGATGTGTGCCGGCTCAACCATATAATCTCATGGGAATGCTTCTCGATCGAACATGCAGTCGAGCTTTTTTGCGGCTACGATGATGCTAGGTGAGACTTTATTGTAGTCGTCGAAATTAGGAGGAGCTGAAGTTAAAGCCATACCGAATACATTTTTCTCGATCTAGAAGCCTAGCAAATATATAGCACCCAAGCTCTGGCGGCATGAAATGGTTGGGCCAGATTCACGAGGTTATCAATTGCCCAGCAAAAATTCCTGATTGGCGACGATGTATTACAATGTCTTTTGTTTCTCTCTTTTTTGATCGTTCCATGCCTTCTTGAAAACCTAAGAATAGACAGAACCTGCATTATTCTGTGTTACTTCGATGCTCATCATGTGGAGCAGTGGCGCTCTGCCGTTCTTCAAAACTGAATGATGCGTTAGTAGCCGTAATTGCTGATATATGGTTTCGGTGCCACCAACAGAGCTCGACCGAGACGTCGGCACAAACTTCACCACTCTAGGCACGACAGTCCATGCTTCCATGCTTTCGCCGGTCCCTTCGGAGCCGCGTCATCCATTTTCCTAACTGGAATAGCACGACCTTGCCAGTGACCTGTAAAGTCAGCCCGGAAGCTATCAACACACCTCCCACCACCAGCCATTTCAAGGGATCCCTTCTCCGTGTATCCTTCGATTTCTCATTCTTGTGGACTTCCAAAGAAGGAGCCGGAACTGCCATCAGCCCACACTCGGTGGTCATGCACGCCAGGATTGCATAAGATGATCGAGGCGTGCCGCTGGCTCGAGCGAGATTGTAAGCCTGAACTGCGGCCTCCATTTTCTTCACAAGGCCCCACATTGCCGCCCTGGCACATAACTTAATTAACTCCTTCGGTAGACCGTTGTCCTCGAAATGGAAGAAGATCACCTCTGATGCGGGCTGTTGCTGCCTGTCCCCTGATTCTACTGGAAGAATCATAGACATTGTCAGCACCAAAACCTCCCCTTGTGTAACCTATGAGAGGATATCAGTGGTTATTGAAAGAGGAGAGAAGTACCTTGATTTATGCACCAACTAGAATAATAGATCTCTACTCTTCGCGTATTTCTGTGACTCGGTAGAGACGGATATGTCATTCCCTGTATTGATAGAAACTCGCCTTTAATCTCCGGACGAACTTCATCAACGGTAAAGATCCAACAGATGTCATGCACGTCGGTTCTTGGTTCCACATCCTAAAGTAGCAAGAATGACCTTCTCGCGTGGGCGGAAGTTACAACTAAAATGCATTTGGACGGCCCGATAACTTATCTATACCACAAGTGGCTCTAAGAAGACTGGTTCCGGAATTCAAGCGAACAATTTACCTTTGTCACGAAGTAGTAGCTGGATTCAGATTGCCAAATGCGGCGGATGATGACGTACTCTCGCTCCGTGGGGATCAGCGGTAACTACACACCCAAATCTGTATATTAGCTCCTAGAGGGAAATAGTTGAGAATGTACTGTTATAATGATTCAGTACCTTTCTTATCCAGTGAACAACCATGGTTCCGGTTCGTGGGCAGACGTGTAAAGTCCTGCAGTAGACTAGCATCTTCTCCCACTTGAGACGGAATTCGTCGTCCCAGAAGAAGTCCCTCAGTACGTCGGGCGAGATGTTCGTGAGAACTGTTCTCGTGCGATACTGTGTCGGGCCAACCTGAAATATGAGCAATAACAACAATTTGGATGATGAAGGCGACCGTCGGGTGTGGCAGTGCGAGACTATCAACCAGAACCCCTTGTTACCGAAAAAAAAAAAATGGCGGTAGAAGTAGAATGGCTTCGCAAAAACCTTCTTTAGTTTCCCAGTTTTCAATCTGCATGAAAGAGAGATCTAGGTGCTACAGCAATTGTCCCAGAGACGATGTATCCGGTTCTGTGAATGCAAAAACGATTGCACAGTTTCCCCGCACTGAATTACGCAGGAGGTCTAAGAAATCTCCATGAACATGTCACTAACTGCTTCCAAGAATTTAAGGCAAGGTAGGGCAGTCGGTTCGAAGATTGTCGTTCGACACGGTAGTTTGAGAGGATGAGCATCAATCTAAGATGATCAGATTATTAGACAAGAAGATGAACTTTACCGGTGGGTCTCTGAACCAAGCTTGGTATGTCAGGGTTTGAGTTGGTCTCTCCATCATCAGCTGCCATGGCGGACCGCCATCGGACTCCGTTATGTAAGACATCAGTTCCTTCAGATCAGTTTCGTCTAAGGCTGCATCTGCACCATTTTTACTTGAATCAGATGCCGTCGGGATAGAACTATATAGTTACAGTAGAAGGAAAAAACTGCGACCGTGACCGATGAATATCGCAGGGACATCACAGTAAGGGATGAGAAAACCGTGCTCCCTATTTCCAACAACCGTGAAAATTCTCGCAATTTCTCCTATCAAACTGAGTGGAATACCTACTTGGCACAAGGTCGGAGGTGGCATCATCGAGCATCTCTGGATGGTTTTCGACATTGTCGGGGTCGGACGAGCGACGGAAAATTCTGTTTAGGACCAAACGTAGCTGACGAGGAGCAAAGGCAATTCCCACCCAGAGAAGCCTCCCGCTGAAGACGTGCGGGAAGCGAATTCTCCATGGACTCCGCATCCAAAGATAAGAGCACTGGTTATAATTTCTAGTGGAAAGCAATCCCAGGAGAACAAACGCCAACCCCAGCACTAGATTTCGTCCCGAAAACACGGAAGATAAAGCAGGAATGTCTTCCAGATCAATCATGCCGAACGAATCGTTCGCCATCGTCTCCAAACTTCTTCAGCCTGCTGCAATATTATCCGTCACTTGGGTTCACATTTTCCTGTTTCAAAGCAAAGCGCACCTCGTGTGATGTCCCAGGAAGGAAGAAAGGAATGTCCACGTCCCCACTCCTCTTTCTTTATGTTGCACTATGCCATCCGGCATTTTTCCAAGGCGACAGGTTTCCACTCGTGCCTTTGTTTATTGGGAAGTCCTTGTAGACGACCTTGTAAACAACAATTCCTTTGTTTGATTCGCGGCTATTTGAGGGACAACGTTCCAACCGTAGTTTCTGTCTCGGACGGGAAACCGACCCGTTTCGGACATTCCATGCCGCCTATAGATGTTACCCTTGGACCAAGGGCCTTGGTAATGACAAAAAGCAGAAACAAGCCGCCCTGATTATCAATGTGATTAAGTTGATATAGTATAAAAGATATTAAATTGTTATCTCTCGCTTACTTGCCATTCGCTCTACCACGATATATCTCAATCAGTTCCCCTCGCAAGTAGTAAAAGCTATAGCTATTTGCCCACTCTTCCAAGCAACTGATCTGGTCAGTGAAATTTATCAGCCAAAATCCACGTGAAGACAGCGAAGCAAATTGGCAATTCTGCTGGTACCACTTTATCTTCACAGCCCAAAGATCGTATTGCCATTGTCGTCTCCTCATTTACCAAAATAAAAAAAAATGAATAGAACAATTGGAGGAGCCCCCGTTGGGACTAACTTTGTATAACAGAGAGAAATGTGATCGAGAGGATTAGGTCCAATCAGTAGACACCAACTCACAGAGAGAGAGAGAGAGAGACTACGGATCAAGCAAAAGACGCTCTCTTCCTTTCCATGAGAATGATACTTATCCGCAAACAAAAGCTTAGGCAATAATCGTGCACGAAAAAAAAATATTCATCTAAAATTCCTTAAAACTACCAGAAAATGGCTCTAGAGGTGAATATCTAATAGAGACAGGGAGGATTCATCCTACTGGCAAACTAGCAGAGATATTAAAGTACAAATTGGGTTCAGTTCTAACCAACAGATGAAAAGGGAAAACATATTCGCCCCTGCCATAATAATACATGCACAACATCCAGCACTCTCCCAGATCACTGGCTCTTTCCATTCCAAGGCTGATGACCAAGAACTGTCCGATAAACCAACCACTTGGAACCTCCTATTCCTGAAAGAGAATTAAATAAAGACATACTTAGTAATTGCGCTGCTCCAAGATATCCCAAACAAAAGACTAAGACTATGAGATCAAACCAAAATACTCGCAAGAACAAGTAGAAAGAATTGCAACAAAAAGGATTCCAACCCATCACCTAAATGGTGAACGAACAAAGAATGTCTTAAAACTAACGAGTTACATACAATTACCATTGTATTGTTGACATGTTGAAGAACTCGATTACAATATTAACTCCACAACACATGTCATTCATCCAGCGATGATTGTGAAAAGATTTATCTACACTGATGGTGGACCTAATAATAATCCAATTTTTATTGTCAAGTACACTTGTTGAACTCACTATGTTGAGCAGATATTTGAACTAATGATTGTCCAGTTTAATCAACTGTTTAGGACTCCAGGTGGTTCAAGCCTAATCGTCTTGCCAACATTCTATATTTTAGATACTTGTAGATAAATTACATGTTAACAGGTTTTGGCTTTTATGTGCCTTGTATTTTAGGTATCTGAGATGGTCCAAATACCTATTTAAATGGCAAAGTGAACTTTTTCAGTATTTTGATCTTCAAGCACAACTTTGAGGTCAACCCAAGCACAAAACTTGTGTAGCTTTCCATTGTTGACTCAAAATTTAGTTGTGAATTAATTTCTAACTCCATTTAAGCTAAGTTTGAGTACAAAACTATGGACTTGACTTAGCTCAAAATTATGGACTTGACTTAGCTTGATGAACTCTTGGTATGCCTACTTTGTTGCACCCAGTCATTAGATGCTCCAGCTTAGCAAATGGGCCGCAACAACCAGTTCATTTCAAATTTATGCAATTTCAGTACTAATGGTAGAAATTGAAATTTTGATATGAAGAAAATGGCTGAGAAAGTCATAATAAATGCTGAAAAGTCTTGATTTTGCCAAGAGCTGTAGCATAGGAAAGAGCAGAAGAGAGAGACAGGAATTTAGGATACAGGAGGCTATCTGCGTGCAAAGACATTTGAGTAATACCTGATCCATGGGCGCAGGTTCATTGTCTGTTTGCTCCTCTACATTCTTCGGTTCAACATCAGCTTCTTCTTGATTAGTAGAACTCATTTCTTCATCTCTTTCCTTGACACTTCCAGCCCCAGTAACAATCTCCGGTATTTTCAGATCTGCTGGAAGCTGACCCGACTTCAGAGCCTGCTCATTCCAATAATAAGCGCTGCTTTATATTAGACACAAAACAAAGGCATACATAATGGAAAGGTGCACAACTTTAATAAAGAAAAATCTAAGCACCTTTTCAAGTCTGGCAACCTCTTCAAGAGTCTGTGAATTCACTATGGCCGCCTGCAAGAGAGAACAAAAATCAAACTATGTACGATCCCCAGCTTAATAAAAGAAGAACACGGCTCCCTTTTGCAGAAACCATTTTGATGGAACAGATCAATTATCTAACTCGAATGCATTGGCACAGTATAGCTGCATCTAGCATTCGACATGGTAGCAAATGGACAACCAAGAGCTCTTCAGAACAAATGATCCAGAAAAGCAGCTCTATTACTAAACGCAGGGAATTCTCTAAAGAGAGTTATAAATTTTTCTCTGAAGTTTGAACTCTCCATAACAATACAACTAAGATTGCTCAGGAGGAAGTCGGTAGTAAATCTTTGCTGTAGATCTTCCTTTTCCTAATTGGGTCCTAAAGCTATTGACTTCTTAAATAGGCCTCTCCAATGCAATTTCCTCACTTTTCTCTCTGGGGATGTCAGAGGAAGTTCATGGGCCTCACTTTTACTTTTTGAAGAATTGATGATCAATCAATAGAACTCACAAGGATTCAATGTGGAAATTCTAATTGAATTACTTTAGCTTTGTAAGTTGTGGTTGTCAGTTGTGTTAATCAGGATGCATCAATTTGTCAATTAAGAAATTTACTTCTTCCCGAAAGAGAGATGGAAATTTGCACTAGAAAGATCAATCAGAAAAGTTGACAAGCTTGGGGACCAACTAATAGCTCAACGACCAAATTTATTCAAAGAGACAGGTTTATGGACCTAAAATAACACTGGTACCAAAACTCGCCCTTCCAATTCTAGAAGATTCTTCTGACTGACTAGTCAGGGAAGTGTTAATCACCAATGCAGAAGAAAAAGAAAACAAATCTAACTGAAAGATAGCATATGAAAACAGATTTAACCTTATATCCAGTTTTTTCAATGAGGTACTCAATACACAGTTTCAAAGCACAAAACCAGTTAAAACACTCAAGACAATAGAAATATCTATCACTCATGTTAAAGGAAAGACAAAAAAGATTGCACAAACCCTGGAAGCATGCAAAGTAAAGGCAATACCTTTATAGCAATAATTTGCTCTGGTGTAGGGGCAACAACTTTCGGAGCCTGCTGTTCTTCAGTGGGTTCAGAAACCTTTTGAAGCTCTCCTGGTGTAAACGTCTTTGTTGATTCCTTTTTAGCTTCCTCTTCGACTTCTTTAGATGAAAATAACTGTTCTGCTTCTAATCTCTCCTATCATCCAGGAAAATTAATAATGAATCTACAATTTTCTTTCTGAAACTAGATATACAATAATTAGACTTAACTACAAGAATGACTAGAAATAGAATATGAAACCAGTTATTTGGAGCAAAAAGTTATTAAAACCCTGGAAAAGGACAGATCAATGCAGTTGAAATTCTATTTAAAACTAGAAATGCAATAATTAAGGATCTCTTTGTTTACACTAGAGCAAAAGTAAAATGTACTCTTTTGCTCTCACAAATCTAACACATTATTCAAACTCCAGAAAATTATAGAAAATTTATATGTGAATCTTTGTGTCAATATTTGGTTGTCTTGAAAATTTCAGAAGTTTTGGATTTAGAAAAAGTCAAAAGTGCATGAGGTGCAAGATTTCAATTAAGCCAAAAACAAAAGGTAAAAATCAATCCAAACAGGCTCCAATACTTCTGACGCATTAAAAAAAAGAAGAAAAATTTAGTATCTAAACCTACACTATGAAACCATTACTTTGGAGCAAAGAGTTATTCAAACTCTGGAAAACGATAGATAAACCCAGAAGAAGACAAGGATAATGTATTTTATGAATGTTGTGTGGGAACAATGAGCAATAGCAAGCAAAGAAAAGCTAAAAATTTCTCTCTGCTATGTATAGACTCAAAAGTGATAAACAGAAGTTCAGCACAATCCTTTCCAGTCAACAACCTAAAAATGGCACTGGCAATTGGGCAAGGAGGGCAGGAGGACCATTTTGCACTGATGTTGTGAGTGAAAGAGGATGCAAGATAAAATACTCAGCAATTAGATGATATAGATATTTTTTCTTCTGACGTCCCCCTATAATGCAGATCATTATTAACAATCTATATTTTAGATTCTTTCTGAAACTAGAAATAGAGAAACAAATTGTGTTGCATTCTTTCTGAAACAAATAGAACCATTACTCTAGACTATTGAACCACCATTTAATTGAGCAGAATGTTTGGTTTAAAAAATTGAGCAAAGAGGCATTCAAACTGCAAAAGGACAGGTAACCATGGAGAGGTAGAAAAACTTATTCAATGGACGTGCTGTTGAAACACTGAATAACAAAACCCACCAAAACCAGATAAAATTTCTCCCTGCTCTGTACAGACAGAAAATGATATCGAAGAAAATATATATTCACCACAATGATTCCCTGCAACAACCTAAACAAGGAAGTCAAGCACTTGGGCCCTAAACAATTAGGAGTGTAGAAGGATTGTTTCGTATTGATGTTATGTGTAAAAGAGGACGCCAAATCAGTTTATCGATGATTATGCCATGAACATGGAGCTTTGGCCTCTTTAGGGCTTCTTTGGCATCTTGCCAGTAATGAACACAAGCATTTAAGATATTTGATCCTTTTTTTTTTTTTTTTAATTCTTTATCAGAGGAGTTTTTCCCCTTTGGTTCTTTTGCAGTAATTGACCAACTAGAATGACTGCCTGCATATAAGATTTCAACATGTACATTTTAACCATAATCACAGATGGACAGACCACTTAGAGAACACCATTTGAAGGACTCCAAAGTAACTATACCCTATTAACACCAAGAAAACATACCAATAATTATGTATAATTTCATTATGCCAGTTTGGAATATAATTTGAAAAATAATTTTAATTTGCCAGGAAGCATGAAATGAGGCCTATTGGATGGTTTAAAGTCACCCTAAAGTCCACCCAAGCAGCTTCTAAGGCTCTGCAATGCTAAATCTATGTAAGAAAACAATGACTGAGGATAGAAGCATCATCAGATAATGCTTTTTCGCTCTGGCAGGTAAAGCATTCAGTCTATAACTATTATGCACTTCCAAACATGAAGAGAAAAGGATGCCTGGAAAGAAACAAATTGCAAATGGTCAACAAACCTTGCTTTTTACTTTCCTGAAATCCAGCACCCGAAGCGATTTAAGTCTGTGAATCACATACAACCTATAATTGGGTTTCTTTGTGACATTATTATCCAACAAACTAAGATATTGGAGCCTCGGAAGGGATGCAAGAGGATCAATCTCAGCCAAGTTGACCAATCTGTTGTTTGTAAGAACCAGCGTGTGCAACTTCGGTAAGAACTCTGTCAAGGAAATGAAGAGGTAATGTGAACTTCTGGCTAAACAAGAGAGATGACGAACAATCATCTGATTGCCGTTATTACCTCCGATATTAGGATTGATGCGAGTAATTCTATTGTTATTTATAAGCAAAGTACCCAACCGGTTAAGGTATGGAAAGTTTTCCAGCTTAACGATCTCATTGTCGGACAAATCAACAGTGTCAAATTGGTCCTGCGCCAAAAAAAAACATGAAGCTGCATTGCATAGGAAGAGCAAGATATGCCACATACATTATTCGATTAAGTGCATCAACATATAGTAATATAAAACTAAGAAAACCATGTGATGACAAATACCAAACAATGAAAACTAATGTCTTCATTTTACCGTATCACGACCTCTGAGAGAGAGAGAGAGAGAGAGAGAGATGACAAGAATTCCATCGTATGGTCTAGAGAAAATTCATATCCTTTTGATGAAGGTAGAAATTACAGGAGTCAGCAGGTTCTGAGCAACGATTGACCAGATAATAAGCAGTATGCCATCATAGGTGTCTCTCCACTTGACGAAACAAATAACACATAAGCTCCATCAAACAACAGTGAACAACATGCTCTAAGAGTCAAGAGAGTTTCACTAACAATGCACCAGATTGTCATCAATGTGTGCATCTTGCAATTGCTGAGTTTAAAATAAGACACCAGATGGAGGAATTATTAGGAACTCCAGGACCACTTTAGCCCACTTCACATGAGCCATCACATCATGCGGGTCCCACATGCTCCCGACCTATGTTAGCCCAATCCGCACATCAAGCAGAACGGGCATTGAGCTAACCTAAGCCGGGAGTACCCAAAAACTAACTCCACTAGACGCTTTTCCTGAGCATAACATAAATAATAGGTCACCAAGAACTCCACTCAAGAAACACTAAATTCTCCTAACATCTTATGCTTGCAACTCACATTAGCAAAAAACATCAAAACCCCAATACCCCACAATCACATACGCATAAAACCCCCTTCTTTGCAGCAAAAACGATAACCAGCCTCCTCATTGCGTCCAATCATTCCTCACAAGACGACCAAAAAATGACAACCAACCAGGGGGCACTCAAGCATTCATTCTCAGCACCCCAAACCCTAATTACAAAACAAACGAGAGAACGAACCTCAGTGGCCCCCAAGTTCTCGATCACCGCAATCTTGTTACCTAATCACAGAAGAAAAAACCACGAACGAAACCTCGGTCACCGACCCATCGAAAACATCCCCCGCCGGGGGAAAGGGACCGCTTAGGGGCGGAAAACGGTAAGCACGCGGGGTTACCTCGCAGGTCGAGCTCCCGCTCCTTGATGGCGTTGAAGAAGTGGGGGCTCTTCCAGATCAAGTCCGCCGTCAGCCTCACCATCTTCGCGAGGCCCCCTCACAGCTCGATTGCAGCAGCAGCTCCTCCTCCTCCTCGCACGAATTCCTGCTGCTGCAAAGGAAGTGAATGCGCTCGAAGAAGCAGAAGCTCAAGCAGCGGTGGCTCTTCGCAGCAGCAGCAGCAGCAGCAGCAGTGGATTGGAGGGAACCAGAACAAACCCACGCCGATTTGCTTCTCCGCTTTGGGTTTTTGACCTATTTACGGCCCATGGGCCGATCTTCGTGGAGGACGGATCGGGCCTCCTATTGGGCCGGCCCGTGCTCTGGCTTGGAGAGCTGTTCTCATGATTTGGTTTGATTGGGTATGAGAAGAATTTCAATCCAAATTTAACCTTCAGCCCCACGTGATATAATAGTTTAGTTCCTTAGTAAATTGAAATTGTAATTAAATGGTATTAATTCATCATTTTTATACTATTTATTTTTCCATAATTGATACAAAAAATTCAAATTTATTGCATTGAAACAAAATTCTTGCTATAGAATGAATTGGTTTTATATTATAAATACAGAACAACCAAACTAATTCAGCTACAAAGAAAGGAACCGCTTTGTGATTGCTGTTTGCCTGGCATTGTTTCTCACTAAAAGGATCGATTTTGGAATTGTAGTAGAAAAAGGGTTTTGATTGATATGTTTTTATTAAAGTAGCGTGGTTTAATATTTAATTACTCTAATAGTTTTGTATTCACTGTATGTGTAATATTGGATTTAGGTATCACTTTATAAATTCGTCACGTTTTCAATTAGGATTTGGGCACAATCCCCTTTTGTAAGATCACCAGAGAAAGTGAAACTAGTACTCGGCATGCGCTTGGTGCAAACATATATTGGTAAACACACTTTAAATATGTATTGTAGATGACGTGACGGAAAAATGATGTGTTTTCTAGGAATATCTCTATATATGTATATACAATGTAAATAACAAGAATGTTAATTGTACGTTTTGAGATGGGGCTATGGTTATTTTGACACGAGGATTAAAGTTCAAGATGATATTATAATTTTCCCATTGTATGAATAGCTCAACTTAGTAAAAGATTGGAATTACCATGTTAAAAAAATATTATTATTATGTCCATTGCTAGAGGTGGCATGATTTGGGTGGGCGGTGGCGGTTCCCACCTTAGAATTGGGAACCGCCTACTAAGGACTGGTTCCAAAAAATTAAAATCAAAACCCGCTAATTGGTTTTATGGATCCACCTAAGAATCGGACTGCCGATTTGGTCTGATTCCTAGGTGGGTCCATAGAACTAGTCCCTAATCCCTACAAAGCTTGTTAAATTACGAGTCATTTATTTCGATTAAGAATTCAAAACTATAAGGCAAATAAATAGATAATACTCATTAGCTAAAAACTTAATTTATTCAAAAGCCATGGTGTGATCATCTTAAGGTTTTCCGACACTCAAAACAAGTAGAGATTTAGAAAGTCCTAACCTCACAAAAGTTAAAATATTAATCGCTTGATTCATCTATTTTCAAGGTCAATCTCATTTAATCTTGGATGGCTAAGGAAAGACTTAATTATACTCTTAAAATGAGCCATTGGCTCTTATGGACATTTCTGATTGGTTCTCTCCTTCCTCTATGTTCGTTTATTTTGTTTATGTTGAGAAAGCAAGTAAATGGATTATTAAATAAAAAAGAAAAGGAGGGGGTTAATCCTATTACACACTCAAGAGACAAAATTAGTCAATAATGTCAATAACTACAAATATACATATATGTACATATATATTTGGTCAAAAAATTACAAAATAATTAAGTAATTGAAATGGAATTTATATATATATGTACGTATGTACGTATATACTGATCTGGTCCAGGTGATGGATAGGGGGTTTCACCTTTAGAATTGGAAACTAGACCAGTACTCACTAGTTCTATCAAATTGAAATCGAGAATCAGACCGACTCTCATGAGAATCGCCTATTCCGGTACAGTCCTATCTGGTCAGGTTTAGGGTGGTCCCCAATTCTTTTGCCTACCTTTATCCATTACCAATGTAAGAAAAGTACTTACACAATCTTCATAGGATGGATGCCAAATATATTTAGAGTTAGCATTGTGAGTGAATTCTTCCATATGCCAATCATTTAACTTTGAGTGTGTGAACTATTTTTTATAAAAACAGCGAGAAAATATTCATTGGTTTGATATTGCCATGTCAGCATCCTATGTGATATGTATATTTTTACTCATAGCAACTAACATATTGACATGGAAAAAAATATTGGCTGCACAAGGTGTGTTAGCACAACAAATAAGAAGAGCTCGGAGGTTGTGCTAGGGAAATTTTTTTCTTTCTTGCACACACACACACACTCTCTCTCTCTCCCTCCCTCCTTCCCATCGAGCCCTCGTTCGACCGACGAACAACCACACTTGATCGACGAGCTTTGCGACTGCGGAGGCAACCTTTCGAGGTGAAGATGGAGGCCATGCGGTGTTTCGTCGGACAAGGGCTTGGTCGTGACCCGAAGGGGGAGAAAGAGGGCTAGCCGAGAGGGGGCAACAATTTGGTGATGGGGGAGCCAGAGGCCCTCTGGCAGAGGGGTGGCGTGTGTGGCTCGTTAGTTGGATGAGGGTGTAGTGGCTCGTTAGTCGGATGAGGGCTTAGTGGTTTGTCAGAGGTAGAGAGAGGGGGCACAGTCGAGAGCGTCCGATGAACAAAAAGAGAGAGAGAGAGAGAGAGAGAGAGAGAGAGAGAGCATGAGAGCATGAGAGCATGTAGGATGAGCCAAAGCTGAAAGGGTGGTAGTGCTTCATCGGTTGAATGAAGGCTCAATAGGAGAGAGAAGGGGCGGCAAAGTGAGACTCGGGAGAGGGGGAGAGAGAGAGAGCGTGCGGGGGAGAGAAGAGTGCTCGTTCAATTTAAAATAGTTTGATATTTAGGCATTATTTTCGTCATGTGTTGCAACCTGATGGCTATTCTTATTTATTGTGCTGACACATCTTGTGCAACCAATATGTTCTCATTGACATGTGTCTACTGATTCCATGTCAATAGTTAATGTGGAATCTAAGTAAAAAGATTAAAATGGTCTTCTCTCTTCAACCCTCTTTTCTTCCTCCTTAATCCATAACCGCTTGCCCTTCGCCCCTCCTCCCCCGTTGGCGATGGTAGAGTCATCGGCGCCTTGATTAGGTTGACCCCTACTTTGTCCAAGTCTAGTGTGACCAGATTTCTCTGTTTTCTCCGTCTCATCTTTCTTTAGATCTCGAGATATGGCCGCCCATAATGACAGATTGGGAACTCAACCTTCGCCGCTCTCAGCCATGGATGAGCTATTGTCGCTGGAGCCATGGTTTAGAAGTCCGATTGCGACCTACGATGCTCGTGGACTACCATTGTCCCCTCCGTCATGCTTGTAGTCGACTCCGTCTTCCTTCGCCGTCGCTCGTGGTCAGCTCGTGGTCAAGCCCGTCCATGGCCAAGCCACCCCTCCATCGTCACAGCGGCTCATGGTCGTGCCTGTCCATATCTGAATTGGAGTCATCCCTCCATATCTAGTCATGTCCATGGCTCGTGAGGAGGCTTGTCCATAGATTTAGCGGCCATAGACGGTTAGTTCAAGATCCTGACAGCCAAGAACTACGAGCTCAAACAGCCAAAGGAAAAAAAAATAGAGGAATAGATGGTAGGGAAAACGGTAGAGTTTGAATGCAGCCATAGATGTGCACAAATAAAGGGGGAAAATTCCGATTGTTCCCTTAAAGTGGCCTCCTTATTTTAAAAATAGACCCTTGTTTCTGACTTTATTTCAAATGAAACCCTATATTTGACAATATATATCAATTAGCCTCTCCTGCCTAATGCCGGTGGCAATACTGGCCGGCCAAGGTGCACAAGCATCTCACATGCACGAATTTGGGAGCATTTTTGTCCAAAATCATAAACCTATATATAGAGAGAAGGGAGGGAGAGAGGCAAAGCGGAGCCTTGGCAGCTATTCCTCATTGAGTTCAGACGAAATCACAGTGGTCACCATCGCCGCGACCTCCGCCACCTCAAATCACATGCACTCAGAAAAGGAGTGAATCCGAGAAATTAGCCTTATTCCGAATGCTAGATTGAATGCCGTAATTGATCTCGATCACATGCTCAAATCTTTAGAACCGGAGCTAATGCAAGAGAAATAACTCATCGCTTTCCAGCAGGCGAAAGCTGCTACAATCATGGCACGACCTCATAATTCAAGAATTGAGATCTACAAAATCCTAAGAAAAAGAGCAAATTGAACCCCAACCCAACTTCGTTCTAGACCCTTCTCAATAGAAAGATCAAGACAAAAACCATTGAAGACATTAGTGTAGTAAATGCTTTGAGGCTTTAAGATTGAGTATTTAGATTATGACAACATCGATCAAAGTGAGTTCATTTAAGTAATGGACGTTGGATCTTTGTTAGTGCTCGAGTGCCGCCACTGTTTATCCTCCACTCCCCGTACTTCTTTCTCTCTCTATGTCACCTCAGCCGGCCACTTTTTCCACCGGCAGTGAGCCCGGAAGGGCAAGTCGACATACGCCGGTCGAGTGTGGGGGTTCATTTGAGACAGAATCAAAATACATGGGGTCATTTGCGAAAATAATTCTACCTCAGGGACTCAATTGAAATTTTCTCGCAAGAGGGGGTAGGTAGGTAAGCAGTCCAGTGCAGCAAGCAAGCTACCGCGCCAACCGTCACCATGACTCCACTTACCCCAGGTTCGTCTCCCATCTCCCCACACAAGCACCCTCTCCGTCGCGTCTCGCCGGAACCGATCACGCCCTCGCCGCCGCCGCTTCCGCCGCCGCCGCTTCCGCCGCCTCCGCTCCAATGGCACTGCGGATCAGCTCCTCCGCCCTCCTCCCGAAGAGCTCGCCATCTCCGTCTGTCGGAGCCGACGACGGCGGCTCCGTGAGGCCGGCCTCCTTCGTCGATCTGAGGCCGCGCGGGCCAGCCGGCCTCCGCCTCCGCGGCTTCGTCCGCGCGGGCGGCAACAGCAACTCTACGAACTGCAACGGCGGCGGTGGCGGCGGCCAGAAGAAAGGATCGGTGCCGAGCTCCAACTACGTGGTGCCGCTGGACAAGTCGTTGTCGGCGTCCTACTCCTCGTGCATAACCCGACCCCTCGCCGAGATCCTCCGGGACCTCAACAAGAAGATCCCCGACAACATCATCAAGTCGCTCCCGAATGCTCCCGACGGAGATCTCGATCACGACCCCGATCAGGCCTCCAATCACATTCCCTGGTACAGTTTCGTCCTTCGTTTCGCATCGAGATGGTTCGCCATGTCGATAGCGTGCTTGTATATCCGATGACGGAACGTTGATCTTGTCTGATTTCTTTTTCCCTTCGGATGATTTTCGATTCTGTCTTTTAGGTTCCATGCGAACAGGATGCTGAGCTTCTACGCCCCTGGTATCTTCTATTCCTCAGCGCTCTCTCTCTCTCTCTGACAATTGATGAATTTCTGTTTTCTGTATCATATGAGTGTTGAATGAGCCTGCATTGCGCGATTGATTACGTCTTTGCTTGTTAATCTGAGCTCTCTGGTTTCTGCTTGTGGTCTATCGAGTTCGATTCAACAGACATGTTTGTGCTCCATTGCAAACCCTTGGCTTGTTGAAAAATTGCTTCTTGCTTCCTGATTTCTGATCATAAACTGTGCACATGATCTCATCTTCTGTGTTGAAGCTCTTGCATTTTGATCAATGCATTTCAGCCACATCGCATTCTAAACCTTACTTGCAAAATCCTTATATTATTCCAATTACTGGGTTATTAGTTTCTTTTCTGTGAAGACTTCATAGAGGCCTTGCATTCTAAGCTTTACTTCCAAATCTAAGACACCTGTGATCTCAGTGGTGGAAGTATTCAGTATCATCGGAACAGTTATTCAGCAAGCATGTTCACTAATCAGCTAGGAACCATCAGTAGACTTTATTTGGATATGTACGAGGTCTATGTCTGGATTAATCTCTCATTGCATTGTTTATAGCTCAAAAGCACTGCATTTCACTCCTCGTTGACTATTCTCTGGATTTCCTTTTGGCCACTTGCTATTCTCTTGATTTGATGCCTGCATGAAATGGAAACATGAGTTTCTGTGCATCTCTTCAGATATTCACTACTAGTTTCCACAGGATGGTGTGGAGAAATACGCGATGTTATATTCTCGGACAATGGAAGTGTAACCGTGGTGTATCGGGTCACAGTACGAGGATCGGATGGAGAGGTGGGCTCTCTCTTTACAATGTTTACATGTGGCTTGCACATCCTGCAATTTGTCTGTTTTGCAAGTTTGCAGCCTAAATGTGCTGTTCCCTCAATTAATATGGGTTTCCATACTCTCGTTCATTTCCAATCATGAATATTACTAGTTTAATCTAAGAAAAATCAAATTGCAGTATTATATGATTTAGCAAGACCTTGTGTTTGGATGACTTAGCCTTTGACCTGATATCACTGGCTACTGAGTTTTAGGATTGGTTTATTATGAAATGTGGATGTGGTGTATGCTTGAGCAACTCAAAATTACTGTGTCTCACAAATGGTAGAAATAAATGTGTCTATTGTAGAGTAGAAATGATTGGCAAATATATTGTGGTTCTCTGGTTATATTA
Source organism: Eucalyptus pauciflora (assembly GCA_007663325.1). Taxonomy (NCBI): domain Eukaryota; kingdom Viridiplantae; phylum Streptophyta; class Magnoliopsida; order Myrtales; family Myrtaceae; genus Eucalyptus; species Eucalyptus pauciflora. Next base: position 1,527,644 of record VMYD01000402.1, read on the forward strand.
AGCCTTTAATGATGGATTTGAATATGTTTTACAGGAGGTATATGTGGTAAATACCTCGTATGGAGACAATCTGATCATTGCATCGTGCTTATCAGTGGTTTGTGATTGGCATAAGGTAGAGATTAGTAACTAAGGAGAAAGATTTGTGATGAATCGTTATGAGCAGTAGGTATAATGCAAACTGTGGAAGGGAGAGGAATGGACAGAAGAAATTTAGTAGCTTGTTTGCTGGTTACTGTACTTATGGCTGTGAACATGAAAGATGGGAGAGAAGAACTTTGTTGCTCTTCATTCATAGTCAAACAACGGAAATAGAAGTCTTCTAGGTCAAAATCTTTAAGGAGTGCTGCGCCTTTCATTACAGGAAGGACAACTAAAGGTTTACGATTGACAGAAGTTAATTTTGTTGACAAAAAGAAAGAATGATAAATATTATGCACATCTGAGCAAAAGAATGATAAAATTATGTCATCCATATTGGTGAGGCACCAGTGATTCTAAATAGCATGATTTCATATGGTCCTGAATGTTGGGAAAACCACCATATGCATACAGCAAAATATCAGGTGGACATGAGAATCATCATATATGCCATGGCAAATTTTCAAATCACTAGTTCTGTTGTAAAGTGAATTGGTTGAATATACCTCTGTCATCCATCCACAGCTGTAACTGACCCTACTTCAACAGGCACACCGGGAGGCAACTGGGACAGTATCACCTGCCGCTGGTCACGATGCAGATCCAGTTGCTGTGGCTGAGGAAATGGCTTTCTGCAAAGCATGTGCTCGATTTGGTCTTGGTTTGTATTTATACCATGAAGTATAGACGTTAGAGATCATACATGGATCTACTCTGCTCACTCAACCGAGAAGAAGGGTGGTGCCAATGGAAATAAACAAGTGATGTCACTCCGTATAGGCATATGAACGTAGCTTTGGATTGTTGCGATATACTAAGTTGAATATTTTTTTGTTGATTATAATTTATGTTGTTTCATTTCACAAAGATGAGCATATTCAGTTTAAGGGCACATTTAGAACTGCAAAAAACTTCCAAGGGAGGATTGGGAAGGTCTTGTTCTGACCAACATTGACTTTACCTCACCCATTTCTTTTTTCAGTCCATGCATTTAACTCATGCTTTTTTCTCAAGCAGACAAGAACGCTGCTTTCAACATCTACTGAATGATTCAGGGTAACAAGAAGCATAGCCCTTACAAATTAAGCACAAGAGAGAGGCAAAACTTGATCGAGTCAGCGATAATTTGAAAAAGGAGAGGCGCTCAATAATCTAAGGAGAAACAATTTAGTTTTCACGAGATCGTCAATGAGATTAACTCTAAAGTTGTATTGTTAGTTCAGAGCTCATGATTGAATGATGTCGTCTTACTTCGCTTAAAGATGTCGAACTCTTATTCTGAGTTCAAAGCTTTTGAGGAGGAAATCGTTCTACTGTATAGCTTGTTAATCTCAGCATTGAAAGCACTTGGGCACTCGTTCTTTTCATTGCATCTTAGGGAGTGAAGTCATCTTTTATTAAGTGATAAAAACATAAGGATAGTAGATTCTCGACACTAATTTTTGTTCTTGGCTTTAACCCTTTTCCACACTTATATATATGTATGTGTGTGGATGCACACGCACGCGCAAGTCCTCGATTTCCAGCTCCAAATGTTGAATAATGGTAATGATAATAATGATAAGAGGACACTTCCTTGAATTTTCATCACGAGGCATGTATCATGACTTTCGAGAAAGCCATTTTCATTTCGCTGATGTTCGTTGAATTTAGCGAGAGAGATATGCGGTTTGGAAATTAAGGAATGGGGAATTTTTACTAATAAGAAGATGGGGTGGAAATTAGTCCTCGGTGGCAATGAATGAAATTCAGGATAAGTCAGGCGATAGATATCCTTCTTAGCAGTGCGTTTACTGTTGACCAGGATTGATTGCTCACGTGCCCAGAATTAGTGATTGGCCTAGTTTGTATTTTTTTTCTTTTTTTTTATACATGCACTATAAATCCTAAAATTTATTGTGAAAATGTAATTAAACCCTAAAACTTACAAAAAGCACAATTAAGTTATAAAACTTATCAAATTGATGCAATTGAGTCCTTCTACTAACACCGTCAATCTGTTTAACGGAAATTACTGATTGGCATTTTTAAATTAATTTATTTTCCTATGTGACATTTTTTAATCGCTTTTTTCTTTAAATCTTACTTAAATAGTAGCAAAAAACTAAAAAAAGCTAAATACTTTTTAAAAATTGGGAAAAAAAAAGTTGTAAGGATTGTGGCTGCCCTTGCCACCATGGATAAGGGCAGCAGGCCATTGGCATCGCCACCCCTATTGTCGGAAAGGGTTGGCGAGGGTCACTAGGGCCTCGGCCAAGGCCGATGACCCTTGTCGATGGTAGGCAAGGGCTCAAGGACCCTTGCCCACTAGGCAAGGGTCGCGGCCCTCCTCCTAGATCTGGACGAGGGTCATTGGCCCTTGCTCAACTATGGTAGTTCTCGGTGAGGGTCACCAAACCGCATTGAGGGTTGGCGATCCTTGCTGAGCGCCGGCAACCTTGTCGAGGGCCACCATAGTTGGGCGAGGGCCGGTGACCCTCGCCCATATCTGGATGGAGGGTCGCAACCCTCACTAGCCCTTTCCGGTGATGAGGGCAGTAAGGGCTTGCCACCCTTGCCCATAGTTTTTTTTTTTTTTTTGAAATACTTTTTTATTTCATTTGATCAATGCTTTTGTTAAATAAATTAGAATTTAAGTCACGTCATCGCCACGTATGAGAGATGAAATATTAAAAAAAAGCCACGTCAGCATTTTCCGTTAGTCTAAATAGAAGGTGTTAATTTTAGGATTTCATTAAACCAATTTGACTAGTTTTAGGACTTGATTGTATTTTTTGTAAGTTTTTGGATTTAATTGAACTTTTGTGACATGTTTTAAGACTTCTAGTGAACATATCCCTTTATTTTTAATGAAGGTGGAGAGGAGTAATCAACCTCTAGTTGGTGAATGTCCATGATTTTTTGTCCAACGTGCAATACTGTCTTTTGGCTTTTAATTTATTAAATGTGGTCCATGAATATATTAGTACATGTTCAATCTAGTCCCTAAATTATATAAGATTGTTCAATGCCATCGTTTTTGTGAATTCAAGTTAACAAAATATGTTGGTGTGACTCCTAATTTGTTAAATTTGAATGGTGGACAATAAAAAAGACTTACTCATGGATGATTCAAGTAAGATATTCATCTAAGATTAGAATATATGAATCCATGTCATCAAGTAACGATGAATAAGTAAAAAACATGGATATAATGACTCATCATTTTTAATAAAATCCAATTCGACATGTGCTAATACATGCAAGTAACCTTCAACTTATCGTTTTGCATTGAATATTTAAGATCATATCAAATAAATTAAAAGTTTATGAATGATGTCAATCGAGTTATTTTTATGTATCATCCAATTTAGTAATTTCACAGTAAAATTGATATGATTTAGAGTTTTTAGTAATCCAAAAATTAGTTTTGGATAAATTTACTACAGGTCTACTAATTTGGAGTTTTTAGTGACCTTAAAATTTAATTTAAGATAAATTTGTTATAAATATATTAATTTGGAATTTTTTGTGATAATATTATTCTTTTTTTTTCCTTCTTTCTCTTTGACTATCTTCCTCCGCTCCTACCGACCAAAAAAAAATAATCTCCGCTCCTCACGATCCCGATCACCAACCACCGTCGGATTGGTCAAATGAAGACTATTGGTCAACAAAAGCAATCGCATCCGACTAGGCGGACTCAGTGGTCACGCATCTTGCCCCACTTGCCTTGGACAATGCTGCCCCCCAAATTATCTTCATGAGAACAAGAAAATAGAAATAGGGCAGGAGCTCAACCTGTCTCTTTAATCTGATGATTTTTTTTTGTACATATAAAAAATAATAATACACCATTTTCTAATTTTCCGATTCGATTAATAGCTTGAGGACCGTGACCGTTTGAGATTATTTTTAAGTGGGAACATAAGAACACGAGTGACATCAGTTGCATTCAAATTAAGCACTTAATTACTCAATAAATCCTTTTTTATGCAATACTAATGAAATCATAGTCCCTTACTGTAAAATAAAGTTCTCGTAAATCCCTCAGTGAAAATGAGCGATCAAAGAAGGTGAATCTAATTGGGCTAGCCAAAACTACAATAATATTTCTCCTAGGCTAGGTTATGTCACGTAAAAAAGCATCGACTTTAACTTTAATTACTGTTAAGGTCCAAATTGATTTTCGTCTCATACTTTATTAATCTCATTAAAAAGCACAAACTTTCAGTTAATACCTAGATCTAGCCCTCGTGAAGTTTCAATTGAACCACTGGGGTTTACCCGAGTGGCCACCCTTCCAATATGGAATAGGGAAGTGGGGGTTTGAATCTTAACCTTTTCAGGGGGGGTTGGGGTGGGGACAAATTAGTTTCAGGAGTGGGTTTCGACTTCCACGCCTTGCAAGAAGGCAGGACAAAAGTCCGAGAAAAAAAGAAGTTTCAATTGAATGACGCCATTAAAGTTTCAACGTGCCACGTATTTGGCGACCTGTAACTATCGCCGTCAGATTGATCTTGGAATTCGAATAGTTTTGAACCAAGTAGAAGGAGGAAACATGAGCACTTTTAAGTTTGAATTTTTGCAAAAAAATAAAATAAAAATCGAAATGGACTGAAGAAATGACTTACCCAGGTCTAATGAGGCACAACAAGGGAAGCACTCGGAATATGTGCAATCCTTCCATGTCAACACAATCGTGACTCGCCAAGTTGTGACATCCAAGCCAAGATTTGGTGCCTCTTTACTAGAAAAATAAAATTCCGTGCTAAAATTGAATCCGAGCTAAAGTTGACGTTTTATATGAGACAACAATAAAAATAAAAAGCTTGAGTCGGAATTGAAACCCAAGCTAAAGTTGATATTTTCCTGCAGTGATTTGTGCATTAATAAATGCTTACAGTTCTATCCATTTGAAGAATTTGGCATCACATAGATCCACAGCGAGAAGCTTTTAGCCGCTAGCAATAGCAACTTCTCCAAATTCTAAATTTCTCTTTAAGGCTATGGGACTCTTTTAGGCAACTAAGGGCGCGCATAATAAAATTTTTATTTCTCAATTTCTCAATTTCTCTGTTCCCCGGAACAAGTTTGGAACAGAAATCCATTTGGTAACGCAATTTGATTTTTCTATTTCTGGAACAGATTTCTATTTCAAAAATAGATTTGAAGAATAAATCAGAAGCTAAAATTTTTAACTTCTCACTGAGAAATCAATTTCTATTCTAGAAATTTTGTTATATGCATCCTAAGCCAGAAAAAAAGGATGTGATGGTGTACTCTTTTAACTGCAATCTGCGCCCTCTAGGCAGCAACCTAAAACCAAGTTTTGCAAGGCATTCGATTACAACAAATCCATCGTCACCTTCAACCCCGAGCCTCGAAAGGTCAGGCAGTGCTTCTGCGTGTCCTCATAACTGCTAGGCAAACTAGGGCAGCATCGAAGGGACCGTTAGTCATTGCTTCCAAGCAATAACATGACATAACGTCCATTCTTTCTGTCTTCTGCTGAATCTTTCCATGACCCGATGGGAAAACTGATGAAATTAATAGTTTAGTTTATCCACATGGTTAACCAACATCTCAAGGTGTAAATGAATTGTCTACAAACTCCATCGTTCACTTCTCATTAGCCAGAGGCAAGCCAGTCTTTGTGATTCTTTCAGACTTCCACTCAGGAAGAACTCCGTGAGAACGCGCGATATTGACTCGGGACATTCCAATAGGGGAGGTACCGGACAATTTGGAAAGAGGGGTTTGGTCTCGGCGGGTTAAAGGGGTTGTACACCTACGAGACAAGCTTGTCGGGCAAAGGGGGTGTATCCAAACTTTACACATGCTTCTTATTATAAAGGCGCAAATAATAATAATTCTGGCAAAAAATTGATTTCTAGAATACTATTTCTATTTATGAATAAGTTTTTGAGTAAAAATACACGTTTGATAATGACAAAAATTTTTTATTCCAAAAATAAAAATTCGTTTGATACCGATACAAAATTTCTCGCTTCCTAACTGCGGCGATGAGCAACTGACGACGGGTAGGTAGTTAGCTAATAGAGAGAACGAACGTTGAAAAGAGTTTTTATTTTTTATTTTCGTTCTAAATTTATTTCTGGACTAAAAATTTGTTCCAAAAATAGAAAAGTGAAATTGCGTTATCAAACGGTTTTCTATTCCAAACTTATTTCTGAAATAGAAATATAATGATTATTATGCATGTCTTAAGTATTCCCCTCGACATAGTATGATATAGTTTTTAGTAATAGAGTATAAATCGGAAATAGGACACCGGCGTTATTTTGTACTAATAACCTAAGTAGCACTGACATCGATATACGATACGACACAATACAACACACCGACATAGCGTTTCTCAAAAAATAGAGAATTCCGATATGTTGAGATACCTTATATATTAATTATATGATAAATTATCATTTTCATAATTATTTCAATCAAATTAATTTGATTCAAATTCATAAAAATAAATAAATAAATAAATAAATAAATAAATAAATAAATAAATAAATAAATAAATAAATAAATAATAAAAGCTTATAATGAATTTACATTAGAAATATTAATCCACCATTTATTAATATCATCCATTGTTTTAATTTGACAAATCTAACTCCATTTCAAAAAACCATAAAATACTTGGAGGAAAAAAAGAGAGAAGCAATTCATATTTTGGACTTGTGTGTTAAAAGCGTGTTGGAAGAGAAAAGAAAAAAAACTTGAGGATGAATTGTATGTCATGGGAAATTAGAATCAGAAAATAAGAGAAGACTTGGATTTTATTTTTTCCTCATTTATTTATTTTTATTATTTTTATATATTTATATTTTGACCCATTATTTATTGAAAATTTTTAAAATTGATTTCGTATGTGTCAGGATGATGTGTCAAAATTTCAAACTTGCATGTCAGAATTCTTGACTCACGTGTCGAAAAGTATCGGGAAAATTAATTAGGTGTCCGATTTTTCGACATCTGTTGACTGAGTATTAAAAAGTATTGAAAAAGGTTAGAGACGTGTTAAAGTGTCTGACAATACAAGAAGGCTATCAAAAAGTAATATTTCCTAATAGGCAACCATTGACCATCGGCAAATGATAATTTGATTCAAATTTCATAAATAAATAAATAAATAAATAAAAGTATTGAAAAAATTAATGTTCATTGAACGAAAGACTTAGAAAAAACTACCGGGAGTGTTGGATATGCCATTTCGTTGATGTTCATTGAATTTAGCGAGAGAGATTTGCGTTGGGAATTTTTACTAATCAGAAGAGTAGGTGAAAACTAGTCCTCGGTGGCAATGAGTGAAATTCAAGAAAAGTCAGGTGATGGATGTCCTCCTTAGCAGTGTGTTTACTGCTGACAAAGATTGACTGCTCACGTGCCAAAATTTGTTCGACCTGAATCTCTCTCTCTCTCCCTCCCCGCAATCAGTGTCTCACACGCACGTTGAAAATAATTAAGTGATATTTCGAATTTGTTGTGTAATTTGCAGGAATTATCACGTTTTGATAATTAGTGATTAGCATGGTTTGTATGTCTTTTTTCTATTGAAAAAGGTGAAGAGGTGCAATCAACCTCAAGTTGGCGGGAAAATATATAATACCATCTATAGATTTTTATTTTATTCAATATGATCTACGAACTATTATAATTTTTTTCTAAAAAGTCTTAAACGCATTATATTTTTGTCAATTCAATCTTAAACCTTTTAATTTAATCAATTGAGTCATAAAATTTTTCACGGTTTACCAATCAAGTCTATCTAGCCGATTTTAGTTAGAAATCACTGATCTAAACACTTGTCTTATGTGAACAAAATTAATAATATTGTAATATGTTTTATCTTTTCTTTCTTTTTTTCCCCCCAAACCCCAAGCCAGCAAGGTCGCCGGCAACCCTTTCTTGGTTTGGGCGAGGGTGTTGCTACCCTTGTTGGGCATCTGTGCCCTCGACGCACACAAGCAAGGAGTTGGCCCTGGCTGACCATAAGCGAGGGCGGTGACCCTTGCCTAGACCCAGTCGAGGGCCACAGCTCTTGCCCTTTGGTTAGTGAGGGTGTCGCGGCCCTCACCTAGTACCCTTACTTGTGGCCAGCTAAGGCCTAGAGTAGGAGAGGATGTCGCGACCCTTGCTTCTTGCTTATGGGCAGAGAGATTTAGGAAAAAAAGAAAAGAAAAAAGAAAAAGTAAAAAGAAAAGAAAAAATAATAAAAAATTCGAAATATATATTAAAATATAATAAAAATTATCTACGTTACCACCGGTAATGCCATATAGGATGGTCGATGTCCATGTCAGTGATTTTCAATTAAAAATAATTGGATGGATTTAATTGAAAAAATACGAAAATATTTAGAACTTTATTGGCAAAATTGAAAAGTTTAAGACTGAAATATGTTTAAAACTTTTTGAACAATTTTCTCATGAACTATTTGTAAATATTTAATTTAGTTCCTAAATCATATAAAAATGTTCAATGATGTCCTTATGTTAATTCAAGTTAACGGAATTTGTTTGATTTGAAATGGCTTCCAATTTGTTAAATTTAAATGGCGGATAAAAGAAAAAGTTACATTGGATTATCCAAATAAAATATTTATACCATATTAGGATATAATAGTTCATGTCATCAAATAATAATAGATATGTCAACGGTCCAACTTTTTTTTTCCCTTTTCTGGTGTTCTCCTACAAGATAGCATTCGACATATCCCGAAGAGGCGGGTAACGCTGAAGTGTTTAGAACGCTGAAGGTATGATGTTAAATGTTACACATCATTCACCAGAAAGAAAATAATCATCCAAAGAGACTGAATAAAATTCAGCAGAACAGGGAAAAAAAACACACAAAAGAACTGTTTAAACATTATATATATTTAAGTGAAATACGATGCGAATGGTAGGAGGATGATGTGACCTTTTCTCCTCTTCTTCTTCTTCTTCTTTTTGTTTTTTTTTTCCAATATTTTGGTTGAAAATTGGTCGGTGTATTTTCTTTATACTTTTTGCTTTTCATGTTGCGTGATTTTGGCCCAATTCTCTTAAAACGCACAAACTTTGGGCCAGATTCCACTTGCCCATTTTTTTTTTATATCTTAAGTTTTAACTTTTAGTCTGTACCTAAGTCTGACCTTATTAAGTTTCCATCTATCTTTAAAGATTTACATATCATTCTTCTTGTACTCAGCGACTCACAGCTATCATTGTCAGAGCTGCTGTCGGAATTTACATAGTTTCGAATCAAGTAAGAGAAGGAGATGTGAGCTTTAAAGTTCGGAATTTGGCGACAAAAATTGAAATGGACAAAAGAAATGAGTTGCCCTGGGCAAATGGGGGCAAGAACGAGTGATCCGCCAGGTTCGAGCATGTCCAGAAACGAAGAAAAACAAAACTTTGCACTTGCAATTGTCGACATCCGAAAACAGGGAAGCTCTTGGATTGAGTTAAAGTCATTGTTTTCTATACGAAAAAAAAGTTTGAGCCGGTGGGTGCTTCTAAAGGGAATTGGTCCCTGTTAGCCAGTGGAGGCGGCGAATAGATTTTCTCAACATGTATCTTTTTGTCCTCTAACAATCTTGAAATTTCAACTTGCTGCTGTTCTCTTTTTGTAAATTTTGAAAAAAGAAATTGAAAGTTTGATTCTAATTAAGATTCTTCAAATGACAGTAACAACCAAACAATTGAAAATGATTTACTTTTCAAATGACATAAAAACCAGAATTGTATGGCATTATCAAATTAATACACATACGACAAATTTACTACAAACTAATTTTTTACCATAAAAAACTCTAAATCGGTACATTTATGATAAATTTTCCTTTCGTTAGTTTCCGTTAAACCGTTAAATTGCTAAGTTGAATGACATGTGTTAGTTGTAGGTGTAACGGTTTTGAGTTTTACCTTTCGTTTGTCACAAATGTACCGGATTTGTGGTTTTTTGTGGTATTAATTCAATTCAACATAAACAAACAGAGCATAAATTTATCACAAATGTATTGACTTGGAGTTTTTTATAGTTAAAAAATTAATTTGGAGTAAATTTGTCATAAGCATATCACTTTAGAGTTTTTCATAATATTAACCCTTCTTAGATTAACTTAATTTAACTAAAGACAGAAACATAAGTGTGCTATGTGATTATGACACGGGAGATGATATTTTTAGTTGATAGAGATTTTTGTCATTCAAAAAAAAAAAAAAAAATTCACGTGAAAGTTCATATTTTAATTAGCGAATTCTAGATAAAAGGTTAACGAATCAATCACTCTTTTGATAGAAAACGAACGACTGCGATGCGGTCAATCTCAGTAATGAACAATTAATTTACTTTATCTACGAAACTTGATGTAATTTTGTTTCGGTCATCATCTACACACATAATTAGCGAATCTATGTACTATTCAATAATTATGCGGACATTTCTATTTTTACTTAAAGGAATATTTAGAACTATATTTGATTATTTGAACTGCCATTATTAAAAAATCTTTTGCACTACACGAACGATTGTTTCTAAGCAAATCTTGGTTTTCGTTTCCCCTGTGATGCCTTCACAATGTCCAACGCTTATTCACGAAAAGGTCTCAAATAACCTTAGATAACTAATTCACCTCTCTGGGTTGTTTGTACCTAATGTATTTATCTATTTGCTCATATCCCATCGATATATGAATACATTAGACAATCCAACGTCAAAGTACACGTTATTGGATCACAGAACTGAGACAAGTCACGTAGAAATTAATTAATGGTAAAGTAAGGCGCTAAAATATCGAAAATCATTAAATGAACATAATAGTTCCATAAATTGATTATCCTTAGTGAGAGAACCAAAATCAAATTAGGCTTCAAATTAATACTTTTAGGTAATTTTTAATTAACAAAAAGTCAGAACCGTTCAGTGCACAGGAATTCCACTAATGTGAAAGAAAACCTTCCAAACCAAGACAAAACCACTCACTCAGGGCCTATTCGGTAACGTACCAAACAACATTTATTTCTATTTTTTGTTTTTATTTTTGAGAACGAAAAGAAAAATAAAAATCCATTTGCAACGTTTTTGTTCATAGAAATAGATTTGGAACAGAATCAATAAATTAACAAAAGTAGCTTCTTCGTTCTTAAGAATGATTCTAGAATCAAGCCTTTTTTTCCCTCTTTTCTTTTCTTCTTTTTCCTCTAGTTGGGGGTTGGCCTCGGCGATAGTTGACAATCTCATCGAAGCCTCGTTGACCCAAACCTCGATCTCGCTCAGATCTAGCGAGATCGAGTTTGCCTAGCTACCAGAGAGTCTCGACCTCACCTAGCGACGGCAAGGCTCAAGCCGAAGAGGCTTGCTGGGGGTCAGTGAGGCTCCTCAGAGGCCGGTGACTAGCTAGAGGAAGAAAAAGAAGAAAAGAAAAAAAAAAGAGAAAAATGTAATAAAATTATTAAAAAATTAAAAGAAATTTTAAATCACAAAAATAAAATAAAATTGAGATCGTACAAAATACATTTCTATTCTGGAAATAGAAATTTTGTGCAGTTACAAAATGTCTTTGAATGCTCAGAAATTTGTTCAGAGAACAAAATCAAAATAAACTATTTTTGAGTAAAAATTGTTTTTAGAAATAGAATGGTTATCAAATGTACTCTTAATAAAAAAAAAATGATCTTATTCTTCTTCAACCTTTCAATCAAAACCGTCTTAAATGGAGAATGAGGGAGGGCTCTTCATAATGCTTTGAAAAAAAAAATTAAGTATTCTGAACATTTTAATAGCAGAGGTTTCAAAGCCTATATCCTTATCCTTCTTTGGACAGAAAAACCTAAAATTGTTATTAATAAAGGAAGTCAACAGGATGACAGTGTTGAGAAATGTCTGAGTGAGAAGGGCGCATATTGATGGATCGTGTGCGTATTCCGGTTAATGCAATTTCAAGTCAACATGACACGCACGAAATCCACGTATTCTCCACCCAACATCAGCTTTTTATTAAATTGGTGTCCATGCCATTTGCATTTCAATTAACTATTGAAAGCATGACAATAAACATTTTAAAACATAAAAGAGATCTAATTGAACTATTTGAAAGTTCCGATTTGACATTGCATGTTAGCCAAAAGTGATTTAATGGAACCGACTGATAATTCAAGTAGGGCAGTGCATATTGATAAACATTCACAAACTAGTAGCATCATTATCTCTTTTAGTAATACATGCTAAATTTTGTTTGCATCTCGATTTGATGAAGGCAAGAATGTTGATCCAATGCATTTTGCAAATTCACTTCCCAATTGCTCTATAAAATGTTGGAATTAATTGGGAAATGAGATCTCCCCAGGAGCCTTCCCATAATTATTTCTGGTGCCACGATGCCAAACTATAAACATTGCACTATTCTCGTAATGTCCGTAGAGAAGTTGGCTCTGTAGTAAGAAATAAGAAGATATTCAAAAGTGGATCTTCAATATTATTAAGAACCGGACACAATAACACATGAAAAATAACTTCAAAACTTACCATCTCTAGTGAATGCTCCAAATTTCCTCACATTGAAATCGCGAAGTTGCTCTAAACTGATAGTAGAAAGTGGCATTTCTGGTGGTACTTGAACACAAAGCTCACACGAGACTTGTCCCATGGTCGGTCGAAACTGTGGATCAGAGTGCAAGCATGCAAATGCTAATTTGGCGATTAAGACCAAATTTTGCGCATCTTGAAGATGAATCCTAGAGAGTGAGAGACGTTGGTCAAGCACATCCTTCAACAGCATTGGCGATCCAGTTTGGCTAGAGGATGAACAATCCTGTAGTACAAGGTCTCCCGGATGCTTTCCCATGATTGTTTCTAATGCGACAATTCCAAAGCTATATACATCGCATTTTTCGGTAGGAATCATAGAATAAGCCAATTCTGCAAATGGGAAATTCACTTTATTTTTATTTTTATAACCTCAATCATAGGTTTTAATCAAGTTCACATAATTGCTTCCCATGACATGACGGTTACAAGTACAAATGCCCGCTCAATCTTCACTCATAACACTGATTTGATCCGGGAGTTTATATTTCGGTGAAGTTTCAAAGGTTTTGTTCGACGAATAAAGTACATGCATCATTTAGGTAACACGAACTTAACATCCTTGAAATGAATCGATTATGATGTTTTTTGTTTTTTTTCATTTGCCAATTCTTCCTTATCGGGGAAATCCAAAAGCTTTCTGATCAACATTGAACTTAAAAGCTCTATACGAGTAAGCAAATTTTTCATAAGAGGATTAAATAACTAGAGACTTGCAGTAAACAAGTAAAATTTCAATTATAAATGGAATGTCTGACATAGAATGCCTTTAAAATTGAGAAAATTACGAAGTACCTGGAGCAATATACCCAATGGTGCCAGCAATAGTTGTCCAGTTTGATGAATCAGGCCTCAATAGTCTTGCAGTGCCAAAATCAGAAACATGGGCCTCATAATCACGATCCAATAGAATGTTGTTACTGGTCAAGTCTCGATGAATCACTGGAGTTGAAATTTCATGATGCATATAAGATAATGCATTGGCAACTCCTTGGACCACATTCACTCTCTTGTCCCATTGAAATTCGGTTGCCCTTTCATCATCATTCAAAGTTGTTCTCAAGCTTCCTCTTTCCATGTATTCGTACACCAAAAAACAACGTCGGGTATAAGAGCAAAACCCATAAAATTTCACAATGTTGCGATGGCGTAAATTTATTAAGGCTTGAATTTCCCTTTCAAATGCTATCAAATCAACGATCTCACTATCATCTTGAGATGATAAGGTTTTCTTGACAGCAACCATTTGACCTTCGGATATCTCGGCTTTATAAACAATTCCATGTGCTCCTTCACCCACATAGTACTTGGAGTCGAATCCTTCTGTGGCCTCGACAATTCGGTCATAAAAAACTTTGCCATCATAACTCCAAATACCCATGAAAGCCAAATCATTGGCTTGTTCATTATTCTCTCTCTTGATATTTCTTCTTCGATGATGAACGATGATTACAAGAACTATCAAAGTGCAAGAGAGAAGGATAAATCCCGAGAAAGAGAGAATGAGGATAACTGTAATTCTAGCTCCAAAGTGTTGATTGTGTTTCTTGCTCCCGGTGGCATTGCATTTCAGTAAACCAACAACATTTCCACAGAGCCCTTTGTTATGTTGAATTGCTTCAAATGGAGCCTCATTGAAAGCTTTGACATTTGGGAGAGGACCTTCTAGGTTATTGTAGGATAAATCGATGGAAGTTAAGGCTGACATAACACCAAACGTATGTGGAATAGAACCTGAAAAGCTATTGTGGGAGATATTTAGAACTCGCAGCATTCTCAACTGTCCTAGTCCTCCCGGTATGTTTCCGGTCAACAAATTATGACTCAAGTCAAGAACCTCTAGGAATTGTGCGTTGCCTACCTCAGAAGGAATGTTTCTCCAAAATTTGTTTCTGCTCAAGTTCAAAGTCAACAAGCTTTTGCATGAGACTATCGACACCGGTATTGATCCGCTCAAATTATTTGATGCCAAGTTTAGATGTACCAAATGGGATAAAAGTCCAATCTCAGTTGGAACATTTCCTGTTATAGTGTTGCTGCTTAGATCGAGTTCAAACAACAACATCAAGCTTCCGAATTCTCTAGGAATCTCTCCGCTTAAACAATTGAAAGAAAGGTCTAGTGCTTGTAATTGAGCTATCCTTCCAAGTATTGCAGGTATCTCTCCAGAAATTTGGTTGTCTGATATTCTTAACCTCGTCAAATTAGGACAATGCTCCCATTTCCAAGAAAGTTCGCCGTTCAAATGATTGTGGCTCAAGTCCACATAATTTAGATGCGGATACATTCCGAAAGCTTCTGTTATTTTTCCAGTAAGTCGGTTTCCTTCTAGCCTCAATCTAATTAACGTGCTACAGTTCTGTAAGCTTGTTGGAATGGGACCCGTGAACCGATTATTGAAAACATGGAAAATTTGCAATGACCTCCCAAGGCATACATCTTGTGGCAGTACCCCCTCAAATTCATTATTAGAAAGATACAGTTCCCTCAAGCGTGTTAACCTATTAAATCCAGAAGGCAAGGATCCATTGAATTTATTGGCATGAAGGTTTACTATGGTCAGATTGAGCAAGTTTCCAATTGATGCAGGGATTGGACCAGTCAAACCATTATTAAATACCAGCAATTCTCTAAGAGATATTAATTTTCCCAACTCTTGTGGAATCGAACCTGAAAGATGATTTAAGTTAAAGCTTAAGGATATTAGATTGCTCAAGTTTTGAAGAGACGATGGGATTGGACCGACCAAGTCATTCTTTCTCAAAGACAATCCTTTGAGATGTATCAATCCCCCCATTTCTTGAGGGATCGAACCTGAGATTCTATTTACAGAGAGATCAAGATAAGATAAACTTGTCATGTTTTCAATGGAATGAGGAATTGAACCGATGAGATCGTTGTATGATAGGTCAAGTTCAATAAGAGAAGTGAGCCTCCAAATTTCTGAAGGTATGGGTCCCGAAAGTCCATTTCCCGATAAGTTAAGACCCTTCAAATTCCAAAAGTCACTTATCTCTCTTAGATTGGAACCATAAAAGTTATTTGCACATAGATACAAATAACGAAGACTCTTGAGCATGCCTATACTTGGAGGAATGTCCCCGGATAGTTCATTGACACAAAGATCAAGAAAGTTGAGTTTGGAGAGGTTACCGATACTCGAGGGGATGGAGCCATAGATCGAGTTTTTGCCAAGTTGAAAGCTAACCACACTGGTTAAGCACGAGAAGTCAAGGCCATCCAAAGTTCCTCTCAAACCAAGGGAGGAAAGACTTAGATGGGTAATGGCTCCGTAGTCCTTGCAAGTGACACCGGCAAAGCGGCAAGGATTGCTGCCATGCCATGAAGACAGGAGAGATTGACTGTGGTTGTCAAGAGTAGACTTCCAATTGAGGAGAGCCTCTGCTTCATCCTTATGGCCAGCTGGGTTGATGGTGAAAAGAGAAGTAGAGGAAGCATATACGCCTGCACCATGAAATAAAGGGGTGCCAGCCAAGAAGAGTGAGAAGAAGAAGAAGAAGACGCCTGAAGGAGACTGGTTGGACAACAGTAAGAAGAAAGCCATGATTTGGAGAATGGTTGGTTTTTGGGAGGTGAGATAGTTCAGGTCTACATAGTGTTAACTGAGATTGATGACATGCTTATAGATGGAACATCATCCTTGAAGTCTTTATCGAGGCCAACGCCTTTTACAGCTGTACAGCGTTTTTCGGCAAATGGGTCCTTTCGTGAGCAATTTCTTTTGTCAGTGATGATGTATTGCAAGATAAAATCTCGTCCTTTTTCAATCAGTTTAGCGAGTGCGCCACACTTTTACTGTAAGACAGGCATGATTGACTGACATTTCCAAGTCTTCATTGAAATTGACATTCAAGCAAATTCGTGGAAGATGGACGATTCGGACCACTAGTTATTCAGGTCGATTCGGGAGTCTTCCCATCTTGCTCAGGTCTTTCAGTTGATGCCCGAACATTGATTAAGATTTGAAAGTCGATTTTCGTTCCATGATGGAATCGGATTCTCTTTTAAATGACAACAAAAGTCAGAATTTTAGGAGAAAACGTATAAGCTTGCACATTATTTCTATTCAGTCGCTGCTTTTGACGGATGACATTCAAGAAAGTTCGTTGGATAATGCCATTTTCTGAGAGTCTCGTGATTCTTATCATCCTCACAGAGTTGATACCGGACAGCGCAAGACGGAAATGGTAGAGGAATTCAACATATGAAGCTTGGTCTGATTAGAGCTGTCCACGGCAAATATTTAAGGCGTGGTGCTATTGGTTATTTTATGGTGCGGTAAAGAAAAGAAATCTACGACTATGTGCTATTGACTAGAACCGTCCACGCTAAATTATCTGTAAAACCAAACTTGACAAAGGTAAGCTAGGGACATCTCTCTCCTCGCTAGGGTCTCTCCTCTCCCCCTCATCTTCACATAGCTTTCTTCTTCGACCTCTACGAAGGAGAGGGTTTGAGTTAGATCTCTCATTCCCCTCCCTTTTTTTCCTTTTTCTTTTGCTGATTTGGTTCTTTATTTTCTTTTTCTTGCTTTTCTCATGTTTTGAGGAATTTTTCTCTTCTGATCTAGTCTAGATCTAGAAGTTTTTCTCTCCCGTTTCAAGGAGGTTTCTATCCCAATCTAGTCTAGATTTGGAGTTTTTTGCGTGCATGTTTATGGGGTTTCGCTTCCCTTGTGTTTCATTGGTGTACAAGTCTAGTTGCGAAAGTAATCAAAGGAGTTTCGTGAAAGTTTTGCTCTCACAAAATGTTAGATCTATGCGTGTTTAACCTCGTCGAACGTAAGCATGCACCATCAAAAGGCAAAGCGATTGCTACTAATGGAGAACTCGGTGTGTGCTCATTACTGAAGATGGATATAGTGATCAGCCGTCGATTTTGGTTTGAAAATGTCACTGTTCCGCTTTTTAAGGGTATGACCCTCTAACCTTATTCTAATGATTCATCTTCTTATTTGGAGCTTGTTTTGTTTTGGATTTGTCTAGGATTTGTCTTGATTTGTAGTTAGGCTGCGTTTCTCTATAATATATCCATGGAAATGAATGGAATGTTTTCTTTTATAAAAAAAATAAAGAAACTCGACAAATGTGTGCTATATGTTTTAACAGACTATTATAAATCTATGCAAGTCGATGTAATCATGAAATATACAACTTCACAGCATTTTGCTCTTGCTATTGGCAGGTCGTGGTTGGCCAACTCATCCTCATCACAATTACAATGACTCCCAACATGCGACGTTTTGTTCTTTTGCTATGACCGGCCGACATAACCAAAGGTGTTGGTCAAATATGTAAAAACGCTAAATATGAATGGGTTGTCGTAATCGAAGGTGTTGATCAAACTATTTTGCTATGGCCGGACCTCGTAATGGAAGGTGCTGGTCTAATCACACTGATTCCCAAGGCGTGGTGAAGTCCGATTATGCAAATCAATTAAACACTGGTGTTGGTCGGCAGAGTTTTATTTAACCAGGAGATGCTAGGGCTCTACACGTTTTTTGGTGTGAATATGGACGGGTTGTTTTCTTCGTGTTTTATGTCGTATATACGGTGCAAGTGTAATATCTGAACTCTTAATGGCGAGTGGCATGGCGTCGTTAATTTGAGGTCTTACGCGGTTGTGAGCAAAAGTATACACATAGGTAATTGAATGAGAGAGGAGTTTCTTTCATCAATGTCGGACCTAAATAAACATAATTGTAGCAATTAAAACCTTAAAGAAAGAAAGCCTAAAATAGTTTTTAAACCCAAGTAAGTGGGCAGTCAATCTATATTGCACGAAAAATTAGTGGAGAAAGGTCACAAGCGGCAACTTTGTTTTTCACTTAGGATGCATTTGTTTGTATTTCTGTTCTTTTTTTGTTCTAGGAAATAGAAATAGAAAAAACTATTTCTGTTCCGGGGAACAGTTTTTGAATAAAAGAACGCGTTTGGTAAACTTATTCTTATGATAAAAAAAGAATAGAAACATGTTTGGTAAATTTTTGTTCTTTTTTTTTTGTTTCTTTTAATTTTTTTAATATTTTAATTTTATTTTATTTTTCATTTTTTTCTTTATTTTTCATTTTTCATTTTTTCTTCCTTATGGCTAGTCGCCGGCCTCGGCCATGGCCGACGAGGGCTGGCGGCCTTGCCCAGCCACGGCGAGGCTCGCTGGCCCTCGGTGAGGCCGAGCCTCACCATGGTTGGGTGAGGCTCGGCCTCGCCGGCTTGCGCGAGGCTCGGCCTCGCCTTGAGCCTCGCCAGGGGCCGGCGACGCTCGACCTCGCCGGGGGTCGGTGACGCTCCGATGACGTCGCCGGCCCTCGACGGTCGGTCGCCGGCCATGGCCGAGGCCAGCGACCGGCCAAAGAAAAAAGAAGAAGAAAAGAAGAAGAAAAAAAAGAAAAGAAAAGAGAGGAGAGAGAAAATTTGTTCTTAAAAATTGTTCCAGAAACAATAAACAACTTTTTTTTTTTTTATTTCTTGTTTCCGTTCTTTTTTTGTTCTCGGGAACAAAAAAACAGATTTGGAACAAAACCGCAAACAAACGCGTTTATGTTCTTTTTTTGTTTCCGGAAACAAAAAAGACAGAATTTTTGTTCTTAAACAGAAATAAAGAACATAAACAAACACCCCATTAGTCTTCTCCTTGCCCCTCGTACGGCCATTAGGACGGACAAGTGAAACTCGTTTGAAGCAAAATAGGGGGGAGAATCGCTGAATTGCCGCATGCGTCGTCTTGGGTGCTGACCTTGGTGTCATAACTTGGTGATAGAGGTCTCAAGAAGAGTGAGACTTCATTTAAGATATATTCAAGGAATTTGGAGTTGGTATGGGCAAGCTCCTGTCCAGACTTCAGGCAACCTGTGGGCTATCGTGGCGGGAAAATTTAATGTGCGTTGGTCACTAATCTAATCATGGCATCCTTCGACTCAAACGGACGTTTTAAAGCTTGAAAATATCCGAGGCGGTTGAATTAAATTGATTTTGTTGCTGTTCAGACTTTTCAATTTGTGATTAGACAAATTGTAAATTTCTTACTTTAAAGTCGGTTAATTTTTCTCATTACGATGTCAATTAAACATGGCTTAAAGGTGCTTATTTGACATTTAAAGAAGTGAGAATGGATTTTGGCTAAGAGACATGAAATCTGAACAGTTTTACCGGTTAAATGACTCCCTAAGTTTGAATGATCAACTTGTGCTTAGTGATTGTGGAAATGAGGTGGATCCAATTCTCGTTATGATATAGTCCTTTTGTTATATTTGTCATGGAATGGTTATTGGTGTACTGTTCAAGTGGATTTGATCATCAAAATGACTTTGCTAATTACACACGAACCGGCTTAAGTCAATGTAGTAAATGTTATGTATCCAGTGGAACTGGAATGGAACAAACCGCACTAGCAAGTACTGGACTGATTGAATATTTGGGTACATGTTATTTAGGCCATGAACATTGTTACCGGACATCGGCCATGGCCTATCCCGCTCCATGAGCAACGCCCCTATTAAGGGAGACTGAACTGGGACTTCCATCAGTGCTTTTATCGACCCGGGAGTTGGATCCGTTACTATTATCGTATTGAAGACATGGCTAGGCATATTATTATTCGCCTATAGGTGATGACTCTTGTATGAGATGAGTCACTGGCGAGTAAGTCGACTATACTGACCCATTTGTGTATATTCAGTGAGCTACTATATGATACTTACTCATTACGCTATGTATTGGCATTGAATGTTGGACTCGCTTTAGTGAATCTATGGATAATTTGTGGCCATTTGAGCTTGGAATCTATAAATGCTAAAGGGGTGCTGTTTAGATTTTCTGCTTTGCGCTTGGAAGTTTCATTTACTGAGCCAGTGGTTGCTCAATCCTTATTTATACTTTTTTGGGAAAAGTATTATAAAAGTCCTAAATCTTTTATATTGATATCAATCTAGTTCTAAACCTTTTATGGGTGTCAATTTAGTCCTTAACCTTTTGACTTAGTGTCACTTTAATCATAAACCTTTTATTGATGCAAATTTAGTTCTACATTTTTTGATTTGGTTCCAATCTAGATCTAAAACATTTTACCTATTGCCAATTTAGTCATTTTGACTAATTTTGGCTGGATATTATTGATATAAATGCTGGTCGGCTAACATGGCACAACTGGAGTTGACATGTATAACTTTTAATATTTCAATATTTTTTCAAATTATTTATTTATTTTATTTTATTTTCCCTTTCCTTTTTTTTTTCCCTCCTCCTCCTTCCTCTAGCCGATTGTCGATTGGGTGACTAACCAGAGGTGAGGGCTAGTGGGGTTGAGGTCAACCTCGCTAGTGTTCATGGGGGTGGCCTTGTGCTAGGCTGGCGAGGGTTGAGCTTCACCAGAGGCCGCAAGATTGTGCTTATAAGGGCTCGAGTCCTCGCCGGTGACTGGGCGAGACTCGACCTCGCCCAAGTTGGTAAGGTCGAGCCTTGCTCATGGTTGCTAAGGCTGGACCCTCGTTAGATCTGGTGAGGGCGAGCCTCCTTGCCTAGCATAAGATCGCCCTCGAGGCCGCTTGCAAGGGCTTGCTAGAGGCTGGCGAGGTTGACCGTAACCTCACTGGTGATCGGTTGGAGGAAGGACAAGGAGAGGAGAAAAAAAAAAGAAAAAAAGAAAAGGAAAAAGAAAAAGAAAAGAAAAGAAATAAGTAATTCCAAAAAATACTAAATATTATTAAAATTTGTTCACATTAGCGTTGATTGTGCCACGTCAATCAACTGGCATTCACATCAACAATATCTGGTCGAAATTAGCCGGAATAACTAAATTGCCATTAGGTCAAAAGTTTTAAGACCAAATTGGTACCAAGTCAAAAAGTTTAGGAGTAAATTAACACCAATATAAAGTTTAGGACTAAATTAACACAAAGACAAAATGTTTAAAACTAAATTGGCACCAATATAAGGTTTATAACTAAATTCACACAAATGTAAAATATTTATGATTTTTTTTTTACACTTTTTCATATATTTTTTAGGTTGGATTGAGACGTCTTCTGGTAGAGTTGCGATCTTGAAGAGGATCTAATCTTTTCTAGCTTATTGCTGTAAAAATTATTGGAAAAGATGGAAAATAAGGATAAATATCTGAAACGTGAAGGCATTATCCTTCAGGATAATTTCGTTCCTTTAGAACAATTTCGTCCATCGGAGTTCAAAACTTGATGCAACAACAGGCTCTAGCGGTTATTCCCCATGATACAATAGATCTAATTCCAACAAGGGATTCTTCTTTAGGCGATGACGCCCTGAAAAGAAATGGGATCATGCACTCTCGACTGCAATTTGCGCCATAGGCAGAAACCTGAAACCCAGTTTTGCAAGCCGTTTACTTACCCCCCAAGTCGCATGTCAATCACAGCAATCCACCATCACCTTCAACCCAAGCCTCAAAAGGTTAGGCAGTACATTTTTCTGGGTGTTCTCATATCCGCTAGACAAATTAGAGGAGCATTTTAGGACGGCTTGTCCTTGCTTCCGAGCAATATCAATGATAGAAATGTCCATCACGCCTCGTTTTTGACAATAAGGGAAGGATTTGTTTCTGTCCCTTTGTCGAATCTTTCCATGACCCCATGGATAAGCTGATGAAATTAATAGCTTATCTGGTCTTATATTGTCAACCAACATCTCGAGGAGTAAACGTACTCCGTCTACAAACTCCATGGTTCACTTCTCATTAGGTAGAGGCAAGCCAGTCTTTGTAATTTCTTTCAAAATTCCGCTCAGGAAGAACTCCATAAGAACACAAGACATCGACTCCAACGTTCCTAGAGTGAGGAGCTGGACAATTTGGAGAAAGGACCTTGGTTTCGCCACGTAAAAAGGGATTGTACAACTACAAGAGAAGCTAGTCCAGCAAGGGGGGTATATTCAAACTTTACACATGCTTCTTATTATAAGTTTCGTCACCCACATAGTATGATACAATTTTCAGTAATAGGGTAGAAACCGAAAACAGAACACCCAGGGTTATTTTGTACCAGAAACATCAAACTCTTACTCATATAGAATTTTCAGCAGGCCGAGGATGGTATGCCCGGCGCCTCAGCTGTGACTCTGGAGTAGGCTGCTGTAAGAAGATCTTGGTAGGGTCATTGGGATCCACATATCTGCAAAATCAACAGCAGATGGTTAGCACTTCATCCATCAATTCTATCATCAGCTTCAATCGAAAATAAAGAATTCCGTCATATGCTAACATACTGAGCCAATCACAAGCATATCAGGCCACATTAAAAGACATGGACCAACATCTCTTTTGCAATTGCAATTGCTCTACGTATCCCCTAGTCACTCAATATAACGAGCCCACCCGGGTTCTGTCTCTCTTGCTCTTAAATTACTTTCTATAAATCAGAGTACTAGCACTTACGCATGTCTCATCATCTCATCAACCGGAGTTCCTGCTGCTTGTAAAGGATCCACATGTGGCGCACTTTCAGAGTTAACATGCTGATTGTATTGCCTCACAGAGGATATCAAGTTGAAAAAGAGCGGCACGAAGGTCCCACATCCACCCTCCTTGAACAGTATCTTAAAAGTATGAGTGGAAAAAAGTGCCCCGTGCTGGTTATCTGGTACCACCTGGGGTCATTAATAAAAGATGAGTGTCCAAATTCATAGTGAATAATGATAATCACAAATTGTATACTTACAGGCTCCACAAAGCCAGATATGTTGTTGCAGAAAAATATTGGTTGATTGAACTTCTCACCATTGACATATAGCTGCAGAGTGAAGCAATGACAGTGGTAAGATGAATAATATTAAGTTACGAAGATAATGCAGAAAAGTCATATTGTCCACCAGAAACTCCACTTTGACTTGAAATCACAAGAATGTCCAATGATCATTAAATAAAAGGAAACAAATGACAAAACGGTCCTCAATCAGGAAAACAAAACAGAAAGCAGAAGTAGTCTAGCCTTTTTTTAGCATGCAATTTGGGTACACAGGTACTAAACTATTTATTGTCAATTGAGGGTATCAACAAATACATAGGCCATTGTTTCACCCTGTACATAATCATCCAGAGACTCATTTTCCATGATAACAAAATTTCAACAAATGATAAAATCATTCACAAAGTCCAGCCTCTGATTCCACTGTAGGTGCTGTTCACTCTTTTTTGCAGTTACATCATATTTTATCATTTGTATGTTTTATATGGTCATCAAACAAAAATATATTTTTCACCGAAAAAGATCATTTTGTACATGAAACATGAATGCCTCATATGAGTAAGTACTTATTCGTTTTGTTTTGGTCATCAGAACTCTTCTTATGATAAAAAATTATCAATTGAATTGGGCTTCTGTTTAGCCAATGTTATCTGTGTCAAGTCTACACCTGCACCAAACCACAGAAAACAGCTACAAGCAAATACAGAATACAGCCAACATTTTACACCACAAGTGAATTCCTAATTCCCATCAACCAAGTAACTCGAACTCTCACAACAAAGTACATGAGATAGTTCAAAACAATTTCTCTGATGTTTATCCTGAGCAAAGCAACGTAATCATCAAAAGAATAACAACACACACACACACACACACACACACGAACACACACATATGCAGAAGTTTTGACCAAAAATGCAATAGCTACCAAACTATTACGTGGACAGAGTAATGGCTATTGGAGAGACATCTATCTGCATCGAAGTACAAATGCCATACAGAGATTGGCTGGATAATATAGGATGGAACAAGTCTGGCAAGATGGATCTAATGAACTTTGCAGCTCTAAAAAGAATGAAACTATTCCATTGATTTGAAATATTCTCTAAGAGCCGCTTGACATATTTCCCTATGGAAATAGCCCTCAATATATATTTAATTTGACATTTTCTCAGAAAGAATGATAAAAGCAAAAGTACAGTGACTAGAACCCTGCGCCCCCCCCCCCTCCCGGGCGGGCCCGGGGGGGGGGGGCACAAAAAAAGAGTAAAACAATAGTAACCTTCCACAAGTTTACTTGAATCTTCAAATACCGCTAGGTGGAAACAATTGAATACACCATCTTGGAGGTAAAAAAAACCAAGCTTAGCTTCAAGACACAATAGTTACACAACCTACTGTGCGCCAAAATGCCCAACATTTTCTGCTTAAGAAAATTAGTTCAAAAGCCCTCTCTTCACATGGACTGAACCAATATGGAAATCACACAAAGAAGCTGCAAAACCAGAAATTCATGCTAGCACAGAATATTCCACCAATAAATCAATATACCAAATGGGACGAACAAATATCCATGCTATTACATATGAAAAGAGTATAACAGTGAAATTACAGACCAGGGGTATGTCGAAGGCGGTGAGACTCCCAACAGGCTTGCTTGCAACAAAGACCATCCGTATGTTGGACAAGTAGATAGTTCCTCTTGCTTTCACACGACCCCCTTGGGATCTAATGACAATGGATCCAAAAGAACAGTCATTAATCTGTCTGACACAATGTCTAAAAAACCTTCAATTGCTAAGAGCAAACTTTTTGTTTCTTTTGAACACGTACATTCCAATAACACAATCTTAAACGTGCAAATGACAGCAGTTTCCAGTTAATGACAATTAACAAATCACACTGGCAATATCATCAACCCAACTTAGATTGCATAAAAAATATAAAGCAACCCCTGATACAATCTGGCCATTGATTTCCCATGCAAACCTTCATATATGCTAAAGTCTACAATAAACCCAGAAGACCACACACAGATCATGCCAATCTTTGCAACTTCCAGATGCACTGAGCATCCTTCATCATCGATTCATGCCTTCTTCAAATGCGTCCCAGTCCTCAATCCTATTCTATTTTTAAGAACTTCCACATCCAAAAGATAAACGTTTCTTACTTAGATTAACCAATCTGTTCTAAAAAAATTAGGAATCATTCTCGACTCAAACCCTATCCTCCAACGCAACTTACAAGACCTAAAGACAAATTTATCATAACCACCTCCTCCCAATCCCACCACGCCATCCAACGCCTAACCCGCAAAATTTCCTCCAGCAAGGCGAATTTCACTACACCCAGAAGCAAAAGGTCTCCCTTTTCTGGCCATAGCATCGTCAAGCAAGACGCTTTCCGATCCACGCCCAATCGATCCACCAAACCTCAATTCGCAAGACGAACATAAACCCATCAAAAACCATTCCTTTCAGCCTCGTGGGCCAAAAGGGTTTCGAACAACGAAAGCAATTCTCGGCGGAAAAGCTTCCGATCGCGAACAAGCGTCGGGATCGGGTGATTACCCGGGAATCTTATCGACCTCGAAGTCGACGCCGTCTCGGGCCAGGACGAACATCTCGTTGACGAAGGGAACGGGCATGCCGTTCGGGAACAGCTGAGGGTTGAGAGCCATTGCGCCTTTTCCCTTCGCAGTCAGCCGCGGAGGACGATGATCAGATCAAATTCCAAGGCCTGCACGGATTCTGGACGAAGAAGAAGAGAAGAAAGAAAGAGAAAAGAGGCGTGGGAACGAGTCGGTCCGGTCGAGGAGATGCCCGGGAACATTCTAGGAATGGTATTTTTACAACCTTCCCGAAAAAAGTTTGCGAATTTTCGACCAATTTCCATCATTTTTTTTTTTCAATTCAAAATGGATCGAATATTGCTCTTTTTATATCGAGTTATATTTCACAAAAAATTTGAAATTCATATATTTATGATAAATTTAAGGTGACCATATTTCCACTCAATTTTGGCTAAGACAGTCCTTTTTCCTGCTTAACTTACCGAAATACCCTCCCCTATCTCTTTAATTTATTGTTTCTTTTCTTATCGGGCTAATACACGAAATTGCCTTTAATTCTACCATCCATCATATCAGTGTATCAATTTCACAATACAAATGCTCCATTGTACTCAATGCATCTCGTTATCAATTTTCCTAGATGCTGTTAATTTACATATATGGTCTCATACTTTCAATCACGACATATTTTTATTTATGACAGTTTATGAACATATAATTAATTATTTATTTAATTATCTATTTTTAATCATATATAATGAATGAAACTATATCTCAAAGTCAAAATTAAAATTCATTTAATTATTTATCAAAAATGGAAAAGAAAACTTGATCAAAATATGAAAAGAGGTTATTTTTTAGGAAGCATGATCAAATGTCAAACATGTTCATATTTTGTTGATATTATTTAGTTCATATATAAATATCAACAAAATATAAGCACATAAAAGGAAAAAGAAAAGAAACTTCAATCGTAAATTCAATCTCATATCAAGTGGATTAAAAATTTAACATATGTTTAAAATTTTCTTCCAAATAAATCTGACGTGACTTTGAAAGTGAAGAAGGTGTAAATAAATTATCAACCCTCATCTTGCAATTCTTATTAAAACATAAAAAGGTCAATAGAAAGCACAAACTAGCGATCTTTAACTTTATAAAACTAGAAACTTATTTTGGAAAAACACCCAGAATATCAACATTAGCGAGATAATTAGATTGAATTTTAATTATCGACTTTGAAGTAAAGCTTCCCTCAAACTATCTGATAAAAAAAATAGGCAATTAATTGCTATTTATACATTGTTAAAACTAGAAATTTCTAAAATTCTATGTAAAGTTTGTGATTAAAAATATGAGATCATAAATTAAAATTGACGACCTTCTCTAGACAAAGTGAAAATAGGATGTATGATAAGCTAATATATTGTTAGGTAAAATTTGACATTTATATTGTGAAACTAATATAATAAGAGAGATGATAGAAATAAAATGCAATTTTGTGGTCAGCCTATTAAGAAAAGAAATGGGTTAGCCTGATAAAAGAATAAACAATAAATTGAAGAGAGAGGGAAAGAGGAGGGTATTTCAATAAGTTCACGGGAAAAAAAATATGTTCTAGCCAAAATAGAGGTGAAAATAGTGCCATCCTAAATTTATCTCCTTCGATTGTGGATCTAATATTCTATTAATTGCTGACATAAAAAAGCGAACAACTCTAATGATCAACATGTGACATAAATTTGACATGGAAATTCAACATAAGCGAGTCTCTTGGACGTCGTTTCAGGGAAGTCAGATGCGAAAAAATGAGTTGAGATAGGTGAATCAACTAAAATCTACTATTATGCATGATACTTGGTACGTTTTACTATGACGCTACATGTCTCACTGGTAACTTTCTTAGCGGTTGAAAAGGAGAATCAAACAAATAGAAAAGAAAAATAGAAATTTAAGTAAATTTCTCCATCATTCTAAAAAAAAAAAACCAAAACTAAAAAAATGAAAACTATTTAAAAATTACATAATTGCTTTGTTGCAGGATATACATATAAAAATTAAATGAGGAATTACCTTAAAAAATGAACAATCCCATTTAAGTCCACAATCTTCTAAAATTTTTTTACAGCGTTAAATTGAATTAACTCCTTAAAGTTTCCGATATCATACAATTTGATTTTGTATGTACTATAAAGAGACAATGAACTTTTTTAAGACCAATTAATTTTCAATTGACAACTCAAATTATAAATTTAATAGGAGAAATAAAAGTAAAATCGTTATTCAATTTAGTTAACTTGTAAATAATAAGTTTTTGTTGAGGTGACGGCCACGGTTATGGAGAAAGCACCATCAGTTTTTCCTTTTTCCCACTGAGCGCCCATGTTGCCGCATCAGAGATGGTAGATCAAGATTGTCAAACATAGTACATGGTGCGTTTTTAATTACTATCCCACTATCAAAATAACAAGTACAATTTTTTTTTCGACATTTGCCACTTGGCTTGCGCATATTGTCTGTATTTTCTTTTTCTTCATCATAATTAGCTCGATAATTTGTTTTCAACCAACAGTTTTTTTCTACATGGCTATTTCTTTTACATAAGGGCTATTGTGATTTATCTAGAAACCAACAATCATTTTCTAATTGATTTATATTATTGCAAATACTGTAAGGTAGATTTCTTTCCCCCTTTGAAGATGTTTCTCCTCCTCTTTTATTTTTCCACGAGTTCCTTGTAACCTTTTTAGATTTAAGAGATCGCACATTTATTGTAGACCGAAAGTCACTTTCAATGGAATCTTCGTTATATAACATTAATCTTTTCTTATAGGCCTAGAGATCTAATTAATTCACTCACTAATATGGTTTTTAAATCCTTAAAATTCTTCTATAGACGTGACACCGGTATTGTTTTCTCCATTAAGTGTCACAAATATTTTTTCTATTTCCCTAATATCATCTCCATAAGTCCTCATCTGATTTACTCATCCTTTATTCTTACACGTTATTGTTTGACGGTCTCATAATTGTTTATTGTAGCATTTTGAAGAGATTGAAATCTAATGGTTTGTGCCTTTGTTGTGTCTTGAAACTCTTCTTTTAGTATGTTCTTAAATTATGTTATGAGTTTCGGTCGTATATGAAACCCGATTAGATTGGATTAAAGCCCAGCAGGTTTATCCTAATTTGGGTTAAAACTCAGAGCGTTGCTTATTGTAATTTTTATCCAGGCTGCATGTTAACTGGGCTCCTTAAAGCCAAACTCGTCTTTTAGTATGTATTTGTAGTTGCTCAGCCGGAAGCTTGTACCTTCCTACTCCACGATGTCGCATAAATCTTGTGCCATTGAGAAAGTAGACATTTTAATGCTCCAGTAAATTTAGTTATTTCCATTGAAAGTAGGAACGGTAATGCGATAGAGTTGGACATTGTTTTGGTATCGGATATTTGGGTGGGTGATTTGAGTAGCATGTTTTTGTACAAAAAACGAAAAATATTGGAGAAAATTGTATTTTGTGTATCTCTACTTTCGTACATGTATTACAAGCCTAGCTATAATACAAGAAGGATGTACAATAGGAAAGTGTATACAAAATAACGTTTTCTATTCTATATTCCGAATATATAATCTTACAAAATTGACCGGATCAATTAATCCACAATTAGAATAATCAGAATCAAATCATATGTCCTACTCTAATACTCTCCCTCAAGCTGATGAGTGCATGAACGTCAACAACTTACGCTTGAAAGAAATAAAGAGATCACAAGAAACAACTTTTGTGAATAGGTCTGTGAGCTGGGAATGGCTAGGGACATGAAGAGGTCGAAGTGTGCCATCCTAAATTTTTTCACAAACAAGATGGCAATCAATCTCAATGTGTTTGGTACACTTGTGGATAACTAAATTAGTAGCACTGTGGATAGTGGCTTGGTTGTCGCAAAAAAGCTTGGCAGTGGACAACCGACGGCAATATCAGTGAGAACCATGCGAAGCCTTGTAATCTCACAAGCTGCAGATATCATGGCCCTATATTCAGCCTTGGTTGAAGACCGAGCAATAGTGTGCTATTTCTTAGAACGCCAAGAATTAGGGCAAGAGCCAAGGAGCATATAGTAACCAGAAACCATGCAGCCCAATCAGAATCAGTATATCCCTCTAATGCAAGGGATGAGTTAGTCGAAAAAAATATTCCAAAACCTAGATTAGATTTCAAATACCGAACTATTCCAAGTGCAGCTTACTGATGATCATCATGTGGAGCATGCATAAACTAGCTGAGCTTCTGAACAGGAAATAGAATATCCCAGCGAGTAGTAATAAGGTATAAAAGGCGTCTAATTAAGCGACGATAAGAGCTGGATCGGCTAGCTCGGGGGATTTACTGAACCGAAGGTTCGGTTCCATGGGTGTGTCAATGGGATGCCCACCAATGAGACCGGTATCAGAAATAATGTTGAGGGCATATTTCCTCTGAAAGAGATAAATGCCCTTTTTTGATCGAGAAACTTCTATGCCTAGGAAATATTTAAGAGGACCTAAGTCCTTGATGCAAAAATGAGCATGTAAAAACTACTTGAGCAGATGTATGCATACCTCATCAACCCCTGTGATCACCAAATCATCAACATAAACAAGAACTACAGTAATAAGGGAACCACATGTAGCCATGAATAAAGAGTAATCCGCCTTAGATTGAGTGAAACCAACATCAAGTAAAATGGATGAAAACTTGGCAAATCATTAGCGGGAGGCTTGTTTAAGTCCATAAAGAGATTTTTTCAATCGACAAACCAAGTTCTCCCCTTAGTGTGAAGTCCCGAAGGTAGATTAATATAGACCTGTTCATCAAGGTCACCATCAACAAACGCATTGTAAAAATTAAGCTAATGTAAAGGCTAGTGGCCAACAGTGGCTACAACAATGAGAGTTCTTACTGTGACCATTTTAGCAATAGGGGCAAAGGTGTCATGTTAGTCGATCTCTTCGGCTAAAGTATAACTCTGCAATCAAATGAACTTTATATCGCTCAATGGTCCCATCAGATTTGTACTTGATCTTGTAAATCCATTTGCAACCGATCACCTTTTTATCACGTGAAAAAGGTACAATATCCCATGTGTGGTTTTGTTCAAGAGACTATAATTCCAAAGACATTGCCTCCCTCCATTTGGGAGATTGACATGCAGAGTCACAGGTGGTGGGTTCCTCCATGCCTCGGATAGCCCTAGTTCGAATTTAGTCAGCATGATTTTGGCGAGTGATGATTACAACAGCTGGTCATTAAACATGACCATTACTCTATCTACAAAGAACAAAATGGGTTTCGTCACGAGAGATATTCCGAAACCCGAATCAGCCGATGGCACATATGCCCTATGGGTTTGCGTCAACAACATGATATTATCATGGATCCTGAATTCCATCCACCAAAATCTTGTCCCAACCGTGTTGTACATGGAATCTGTTGCGAAAGTATGGGCTGATCTGCATGAATGTTTTTTACCATCTAATGGTGCCCCCATATTCCACCCCGAGTAGAAAATATGCAGTCTTGAACAAGGGAAGATGACATCACTAGGTATTACAATAATTTGTGGTGTTATTGGGATGAAGTGAACAATTTGGAACCCTTGTCGAACTGCTCTTGCGAGGCAAATACATTGTTTGTGACGCAACTTGAGAATCGACATATTTATCAATTCTTAATGGGTTTAAACCCAAGGTATTCTAACTTGGTTAGCCAGTTCATCAATCTGTTACTCACTGTTGCACGAGCTTACTCACTCATTCTTTTAAGACAAATCTCAATGTCATGTTCATTCGACTTGTACCTTACCTCCATTGAGAACTCATTGTTGACATATGGCTCCATGCAAAACATCCCGCCTCCAACAGACTCACCACTCTCGACTTCATCCCGTAAGCACATTGAGACCGCTTCTGCTTACCTTGCAAAACGTGGCCCTCCAGCACATGCCCGTGAACGTTGTGCCCATTGCGATATACCGGGCCATTCCCATGATGTTTGCTTCTGCCTCCATGGATTTCCCCACTAATTATATGGGACGGCGCTGTGACCAACCCCCTACCAAGCCCTCAGACAGCAAGCCTGCCATCAATCCCGAGAACTCCTCTTCCACGTCTCCATCGCCATTCACCAGTGAGCAATATAAACAAATCATGTGATTACTCCAAGAGGTAAACACTACCAAGGAAAATCTCACAGGTACTGTTCTTGACTTGAATTCTAATTCATTAAATTCTCGCACTGGGATTATTGACATTGAAGCCACAAATCATATTGCTAAACTGTCTTCTAGAAAGCTGGTCTGCAAGTTAGGACATATTAGTATGAAACAGACTGCTAAACTGTCTTCTAGAAAGTTGGTCCGTGGTCTCCCTAGAATGGTGTACTAGAAGTCTGTTGTGTACTCCATACATCTTGGGAAAATAGGTAAGAAGTTCATTTGAATTCATAAATCATGTCTCCACTAATCGCGTATTGTAACTTCTTCACGTGGATCTTTTCGAACCAACTAGAACTCAAAGCATCGATGGTAAGAAATACTGTTTGATAGTTGTAGACGACTACTCAAGATTTACTCGAATTTTCTTCTTGACAAATAAAGCAGAAACCTTATCATATTTTTTTAAAGCTTGCTAAAAATGTTCAAAATGAGAAATGTTATGCCATTTCGAGTATTAAGACTGATCATAAGGGAGAGTTTGAAAATCAAGACTTTGCCAATTTTTGTAATGAAAATGGTTTTTAACATATTTTCTCCTCTCCTTACACTCAAAAAAAAAAAAAAATGGAGTTGTAGAAAGGAAAATTTGGTTTTTACAAGAGATGGCCAGAACTCTATTAATTGAAACTAGAATCTCTTCTCGCTTTTGGATAGAAGCAATTTCCATTACTTGTTATGTAATTAACAGAGTATTTCTAAAGCCCATCCTAGAGAAAATCCCCTATGAAGTTTACAAAAGGAAAAAGCCAAATATTTCTTATTTTCATGTGTTTGGTTGTAAGTGTTTTGTTTTGAAAAATGGAAATGATCGACAGGGCAATATGAAAAAAGACCGGATGAAGGGATGTTTTTTGGATACTCCACTACAAGCAAAGCTTATAAGGTCTTTAACAAGAATACACAGATTGTTGAAGAATCAATGAATGTCAGGTTAACCAACAAGACTAGACTCAACTTGAAAAGTCTAATTTAGTTTCAGATTTAATGAAGTCTGAATCCCACAAGCAAACTCTGCCTTCTGGTGAACAAAGTCAAGTTGAAGAGAAGTTAGAAGATTCAAAGGAAATAGAGGTTTAGCAAACTCTTGTAGATAATGAGAGATTCAACAATAAGTGGAAGCACAAATTAAGCCATCTTAAAGATCTCATTATTGGTAATATAAAAGAAGGGATTCGTACCATATTCAAAGTAAGAGGAGACTCAAGTGCTTTAACTCTTATTTCTAAGATAAAACCAAAGGGAGTAGAAGAAGTTTTAACTAATGAAAGTTGGATAGAGGTGATGTAAGAATAACTCAGACAATTCAAAATCAATGATATTTGGGAGTTAGTTCCAAAACCAAAAGGAAAATAAGTACTTGGAACAAAGTGGGTGTTCATGAACAAGATGAATGAAAAGGACATAGTGACTAGAAACAAAGCAAAACTTGTTGCAAAAGGATATACGCAAGAGAAAGAAATAGGCTATGATGAGACATATGCATTGGTAGCTAGATTAGAAGTTATAAAATTATTACTCGCATATGCATGTTTCCATAATTTCAAGTTATTCCAGATGAATATCAAAAGTGTATTTCTAAATGGTTTCATCTAAGAAGAAGTTTATGTGGAACAACCACTAGGATTCGAAAACCCCAGAAAAACAGACTTTGTCTATAGATTGAAGAAAACTTTGTACGGTCTGAAACAAACACCACGAGCTTAATATGAGAGACCGAGTAAGTTTCTAGTAAGTAATGGTTTCAAGAAAGGAATGCCTGACACAACTCTATTTATCAAAAGGGAAATAAAGACTTTCTACTCGTTCAAATATATGTAGATGATATCATTTTTGGCTCTTCTAATGAAAGTTTGTGCAAGAAATTTTCAAATTTTATTTAGGAAGAATTCAAAATGAGCATGATGGGTGAGTTAACATTCTTTATGGGTTTACAAGTTAGATAATCAAATGAAGGAACCTTCATCCATTAAGAGAAATATACCAGAGATGTCATCAAGAAGTTTGGGATGGAAAACCGTAAAAAGACTGAAACTCCTATGTCCTATTCTTCTTAACTTGACAAGAATGAAGATGGAAAAAAAGTAGACCAAGAGACATACAAAACATGGTCGATTCTTTTCTCTATCTTATTACTTCTCGACCTGATATTTTATTCAGTATGTGTATGCGTGCTAGATTCCAAGCTGATCCTAGAAAATCATATCTCAGTGCTATCAAATGTATTATTAAGTATATCGCAACAAATCCTGAGTTAGGCCTGTGGTATCCAAAATGAGGAGACTTTACCCTACATGGATATTCAGATACTTATCTAGCTGGTTGTATAGTTGATAGGAAAAGTATATTTGGTACATGCCAACTCTTGGGATAAATGTTAGTGTCCTGGTTCTTTAAGAAGTAGAATACTGTGACACTCTCAACGATAGAAACACAATATGTTGCTATTGAAAGTTGCTGTTCACAAATTCTTTAGATCAGACAGCAATTAAAAGACTTTGGAATAGAAGAACCTTGCACTGAAATTAGATGTGACAACATAAGCACGATCAACCTCACCAAAAATCTCATTCTTCATTCAAGACCAAAGCACATTGAAATCTATCATCACTTCATAAGAGATCATGTACACAATGGTGAAATTAACGTTCAATTCATCAATTCTAAGAGATCATGTACACAATGGAGAAAGGATCATTTAAATTCATTCGTGAAAAGTTGAATATTACCCATGCATTTAGTTAAAGTCTATGTAAAGTAGGCTCATCAGTTCAATCTTTTGGAAGAGACATCATTCTGGAAAGCTCTTATAGACTCGGGAAATTATATTTCAAATTTTGATGCGTAAGTTTCTTTTCTTCTTGAAAAGTATTGATTTTTTTTTTCGAATTATCACTTGCCTTTAATATTTTTGGAGATTGTTATATTATTGTTGATTTTTTAAAGTCAATATTTCAAAAAATTATTTACAATTATTCTTTTGTAAATTTTGAAAATGGAAGTTATTTCTTTTCTTTTTTGTGCGCATTTGTTTGCCCTAGTTCGCATACTTTAAATAAGTCTTCAAATTTTTCCCTGATCACCAAAGTCTTCACAAACCCTAATCCTCAAACCACTGTTTCTCTTGATTTGTTCTCACTTTCTTTGCAAATCTCTCTCAATCACTTGCAATCATGTCCTCAAAATCCTCCAATTTTGTCTCAATGTCTTCTCAGATGAGGTCCTCTTGCATTGCTAGTCGTGCGCCTCGTTTTGTGCCTGATACTTAGACACATTTCGATCTCATTGGAGATGAATCACCAAGGAGCACAAATCGACCATCTGTGGAGGAAAATGTTACTCAAGATGCAACTCCTCTTTTGGTGAGAAAGCCTGAAATTCTTCTTAAGCACTAAGTTTCTAAAAAAAAGGAGGAAGTCCAATGGATTTTATAACATCGTTCTTGAAAGAGAATGGCTATGGGAACAAAACTTTATTTTTGAAAGCCATGGAAAAATTAGGGTTGGTAAAGTCTTGGAGAGCAAAGGAAGAATTTACCATCTTTCACGTTGATCCTCGTTTCGGAACTAAGGGTCAGACTGAATGGAAAAAGGAAGATGACGATGAGAGAATATTTAAGAATTTCCAACCAAAAATGAGTATTGCTACAGAAATTGCTAGGACTAAAGGGAAGTTATTTTGGTCAAAAGGACATAAGAAGGTCTATGCGCAGATGCTAAACAAAAGAGTTATCAACCCTCGAATGGTAGATTTTGATTTTCTAAATTCGATCAAAATAAATTTGAGAGAGAAATTTGCCAAACTTCTAATGGAAAGGTTTTGTATGGAGTCATCTTATGCCTATCCTGAATAGACTACTTATTTTTATTCAAACTTGTCAGTTCTAGATCCTACTCATATTCAATTTATTGTGTGTGAAAAAGTTTTTGATATTGATATTGATCTATTAGCTGATATTCTGGGAGTGGAACAAAGTAGATTCATGTTCATAAATGTCTCAAATGATGAGATTATCAAGATCCCGGTGAAGGACATAATTCATAGGTGAAGCATTACTTATTCCAGGTTGTCTACCTCTAACATTTTGTTCCACAAGATTGTTATCGACTGCATCAGACCCAAAGTTGCCTCCAAGACCGATGTTTCGAAATTTGAAGCCAAAATGATGTGGGCCATTTGTAACGAAGTTGCTTTCTCACTTCCTCATATCATTTTACTGCACATGTACAGAATAGTAATGAAGGAGAAATGTCAGCTTTCTTATGCAGCTTTGGTGACTAGACTTTTCCAACACTTTCAAATTCAACCACCTTCTAGCTTTTGCTCTACAACCACCATTCCCATGCAAATTGGACTTAAAATGATCTTAAAATGAGATTAAAGGATCTCTCTGGAGCTTTGAAACTTAAGAAGAAGGAATATGCTAGTAAGGCTTAAATAGGATTTGCAGCTGAGAAAAAGAGGAAAGGGAAAAGTGTCGTCTCACGTACTCTAAAAAGGAAAAGATCTATTCTTCTACTGCAAGAAAAAGACAAGGAAGATAATGAAGACGATACTAATTATGATATTATGGAAGATATTGCCATGAGAGACCCTGTTGCAAAAATAGCTGATTCTGAAGAAGAAGAAGAAGAAGAAGAAGAAGAAGAAGAAGAAGAAGAAAGTGAGAAAGATCTAGAAGAGGAAAGTGAAAGGAAGACACTAGAGAAAAAGAAGGTGGGGAGGATGACTCAGATGAAAGAGAGAGAGAGAGAGAGAGAGAGAGATGCAAATCTAAATAAGGAACAAGACCATTCTGATAAGGAAGGAGATGATGTAAGGGAAAATGATGAAGGAGATGCTAGAGAGAAGAACAAGGAAACTAGTTAACAAATCAGTGCTGGAAAATAAGAAATGCAAGAAGGAGAAGAATTTTTTTCCTTAGCGTGATGCCACTGAGACATGAGGAGTAGGTGAAAAAACTCATCTTTAGGACTTGATTGCAGAATCGGTTATAAGTGATGGTGTCAGTCGATCTCCACCTAGTGTAGAGTTCATTTATGCATCTCATTTTCTTGAAGAATCTCCTAAGGTTGAGGACAAAGAGGATAATGTTCAGGAGGAGCAAGATACCTCTAATGTTCAGATTAATATTCCTTCAATTTTGGATACCCCTCCAGTTCAAATTACAGAAGCTAGTGCCCAAACCAAATCGGATTCAAACTATTCTCAGATAGTGGAACTCATTTTGGAGATTAATGAATAATAGTATGCAATGGAGGTTGAAATCCAAAAGTTACATGCTGTTCTCGTTACTACCTCAAAATCTCTTACTAGAAATGTACGATCTCTTAATGACAAAGTTTAGAACATTAATCAGCAGGCCACTCAAAATTTGGCTAAGGTCGAGACCGTCTTCAATCAGTGCTTGACCAAGTTGGAGGAGACCGTACATAATTTGGAAGATTTCTGACTTGTCCGTGTTCCAAGAAACCCACGAACTTTAGAAAATGTTTATTCGAATAATGCTTATGTCTGTACACTATCCATTATCTTGTGCTGCTAAAGTATTGTTTTGCAAGATAACATAAACATTATGTTTAAATCTACAGGAAAGTTTTGTCACCATAAAAAATGGGGAGATTGTTAAGAAAACTCCTATCAAGTTTTGAAGTTGACAAAACTTTCTAGTTCTAACTCTTATTTTGAAGAATAGAATGCTTTTGAAATTATATCGAAGATTTTTGCCAAAGTTTATTCATTCTAGAAATATTTCCCACTCTAACGTAATCCAAACTAAAAATGTGTCCAGAACGAGGATGAAATCAAACTTAGATTTATTGATCTTGGCCATCAAAGATTTATTGATCTTGGCTCTAGGTCAGAAGTTCCACAAGTTTCTATTCTGGGTGAGAGAAATGGAGAATGTTGGCCGTTGAAGCAACGTCCCAAGATTGACATAGCTAGAAACTCGAACATATTAACGAAGAAGACAAAGATTTGTGTACCTGATTTGGAATTCATCGTTCTGTATGTGGAATGACTACGATCTGACACTTAGACAATGAGCCAATGCTCAGGTTGTTCTCCTCTATCGCTCTCGGATCCTAGCTCGATGAGATTGCCCCTTACAACTTGTCTTATGTGAGGTGATAGTATGTTCGTGGAAGTAAGAGAGTTAGAGGAGGAACCTTAGTGCTATTTATAGAATTTTCCGGTCGAGCCCTCTCATCACGGGCTAGGACAAACTCGGCCCACATAAGCCAGGCCCATATTCAACTATTAAGAAATCTTATGTCTTACTTTATTATACCAACCCCATAAAATGGTAAAATAATCTCAATTAATGTAACCAACATCAAGAAAACTCTTACATTCTCCAAGTTAATTGAGACTGTACTGTATGTGCGCACCTTTATGTTGGTCTATAAATGATTCTTAATACTCAATCCTATCCCATAAAGTCTCAAATACCAGATCATGACAGTAACTGTATGTACACACATAGACACATAGAGCCTTACTTTGATGGGAAAGACTATAATATCTGGAAGAACAAGATGAAAGCATTCATCAGATCCAAGGATCCTTGGAGTGGGATGTTGTTCTGAGAGGCATAAATCCTAACACTTCTTCATCCAAAGAAGAAGGTAAAAAACCTGAAGTCTTAGACTCATCTGATACGAACATCAAGAAAAGAGAAACACTAGATGCTAAAGTTGTTTATTCGTTATATTATGCATTATCTCCATCAGAATATAACCGAATTTCCTCATGTGAATCTACAAAAGAAATTTGGGATAGATTCCAGGTAACATACGAATGAACTGATCGAGTCAAGGTGACGAAGATCAACATTCTTCTTCAACAATATGAAGCCTTTAAAATGAAACCTCAAGAAACAATAATAGATATATTCAGTAGATTTACTGACATTGTCAATGGATTGGCATATCAATGGCAACTTGTATAAGATTCTATGAAAGTGAACAAGATTCTTCAAGGACTGTCAAAAGAATAGAACAACATTAAGACATCCATTTGAGAAACTCAAAGGATATCACCTCTCTCCATGGATGAACTCGTGGGAACACTCCAATCCTATGAAGAAGAACGACTAAATGAGGAATATCTTGAAGGTAATAAATTGATTGCTTTAAAATCTTATATTGATTATGATGTTTCAAATTCTAAAGATGAAGAAGATGGCGATGAGGATATGAAGTTGCTAATCAAAAGATTTCAACACCTTACGAGAAAGAGAAAAACTCCTAAAGGAAGAAGCCAACAAAGAAATCCAGAGGAAGAAATTTTTATGATGGAGACGACAATGAAGGTAAGGATGTAATATGTTTTGAGTGCATGAAAAATAGTTACATAAAACTCAATTGTCCTTTATTGAAGAAAAGGAAAGGGAAATTTGAAAAAAGAAGAAAGTTCTAAAAGCTTAGACGTGGAGCGACATGAAATCTTAATCTAGTGATGATGAGCAATGAAATCTATGCTTAATGGCAGACATTGAATTTGAATAAGATGAGGTAACTAGTTTAGATCTTACTCTTGACGATGAATTGTTCTTTTTGCAGGAAATTTTAAAAAAATTGTTAAGGAATGTTTTTGAATTCTCATTATATTTGATATATTATTTCTACCTTCGTGTTGTGCTTGATTTACATGACGTGTTCTATAATTGGTTATAATTGGAATATGTTTTTTGAAAGAATTGTGTGATGCATTTTTTGGTGGTTCGTGACATATGATCAATAATATACATGTGATTGTTTGATATCTTGCTTAGATATAATTATGCTTTTTAGACTGATTTTATGGTCACATTTATTTTGTGCAGCAAAGTGAGAATCCTTTTTTAAGGGAAATATTATTTGATTATGCATATTGTTCACATGATGATCTTTATATGCCATTAGATTATACAAAGTTTCCTATTTTGCGACTTACAAAAGGAAAGAATCCACATACATGGATACCAATAAGGGATGAGTTTATTGTAGGCAATTGTACAAAGAAAAGTCGATTGCGATTTACGCAAATCATGATGCAATCAAAGAAGGATTTCGAATGAGATGTTTTTTTTTTTTAAAGGAAGGTATGTACGTGATATTCTCTTTATTTTGCAAATATATATATATATATATATATATTTTTACAAGAAATTGCAGATGGCAAAAGAATCTTCCCATGTGAAGTTTTGAAAGTTTTGATCCAAAAAATTATGAAGATTCCACACCATTTTCAAAGGATCAAAAAAATGTTTTATTTGCACAAAATTTATGCAAATTATTAAAGAAGGAGAAATGGGATATACAGTAAAGGTAGAAAATCACAATCATTTCAAAGAGGCATCAAATTGAAGGGGACTATAAATCAAGTGTGAGAAAATCCTTATTTAAATCAATTTAAATATTGCCTCCTCTTGATCATGTAAGAAAAGGTAATGTATGTTTGAATTTGCTAAGTTCTACAAGATCCGGTTAGTATATTTCCTATTTTCACTTACTTTTTGTCACTATAAATCTCATATTTCCATTATCATTTTATTATGACAAAAATGTATGTGAAATTTACATATTGCAGTAATCATTGATATATATTTGCTAATGTATGTGATATTTGATTTTACAAGAACATGAGATATATTGCATATATTCATCGTAACATCTATAAGATATTGTTTCGGAAAATTATGTTTCATGCAAAATATGATTTGAAGATTGTGTGTGAAGATGAACTGAATCGCGTGTTCTTTATGTGATACTCCTTCCATTATTATTGTTTCTTTTGTGATGTTGACAAAAAGGGGGAGAAAATGAAAGAAAAGTAGAACGCTAAATGTAGCATGAAGATTTTGAAGATCTTTCGTGATCTTGCTCAGAAGGAGCTATATGAAAATAGGAAGTTTTCTTGAATTTGTTCTTATCTTGAACAGAGTTTTTTAACAAATCTTATGCACTTTGATTAGCTCAACTTTTTATAAGAAATATGTGCTTATCTCTACGAAATCAGCAAAATTCTTATAGAATTCACATTGTGCCTTATATAAAATCTTGCTTTCAATGAAGCTATATGATTTATAATCTTTTCAAAATCTTTTATTAAGTTTTGCTTGGAAAGTTTTGTCATCATCAAAAAGGGGGAGATTGTTGAGAAAATTTCCCAAATTGATTTTGAAGATTGACAAAACATTTCCATAAGTGTTCAATGATTCTGATGAAAGAATTTCCAAGTAATATTCTTGAATCAATTTGGTTGATCAAGAAGTTCTGATGGAAACCCTGATATGTATCATCAGACGTTACTCATCAGACTCAGAGAACCGGACTCAAAGACTTATTAAGACATTATGGTTGCCTATGATTAAGATTGTGTTATGTTATAATAATCAAAGAAAACGATTGAAAGTCTGATAGGATGTGATCAAACGTTATGAATCAGAACCCAGAGTTGTGGTTTAATTATTTCCTTCCTTATGTGTTTTGTCAAAAGGCTAGGAAGAAGATGATATTCTTGTGCAACTGCTAGTAGCAATTGGTTGGAATTTCCTGTCTTATATATAAGGAATTCCAAAGGAAAGTGTCTCTTGAAGATTTGGATTTCCTGGAACGACTTATTTGAGGTGAAACATTCTTTCCATTCATAAGCACTTGACTTATGGAAACCCAAATTGCTGTATGGGCAGTAGAAATTATGAGAAGTATCAACCTCGGCGATCCTGAAGCCATCAGATCTTCTCAACCAGATCTAGGCCAACAGATAAATTGATTGGATAAGTCCTCCTACAGATATGTCCAACGGTCAGCTTGGACTAGGAGGAGTATAAGAGAA
Organism: Eucalyptus pauciflora; assembly: GCA_007663325.1. Classification (NCBI taxonomy): domain Eukaryota; kingdom Viridiplantae; phylum Streptophyta; class Magnoliopsida; order Myrtales; family Myrtaceae; genus Eucalyptus; species Eucalyptus pauciflora. The sequence continues at coordinate 1,569,739 of VMYD01000402.1, forward strand.
GATCTCGAAGCTGAAGGAATTAGAATTCGCATTCACAAGAATTGAAACTTTTGATTCCAAAGTCTGAAGAGTGTCTTGATTATACATTCGTCTCTGTGAGCATCATTGTGTAACCATTTAGAGGTTGAGAGTGTGTGGGGAGTTATACACACGAACTTGAGTGTTCAAAACTCAGATCTTGTAACCTATGATCGGTTCTTATCAGTGGATTCTAGCAAATTGGTTGTAGCGCAGGAGAGTGGATGTAGGTTTGCAAAAGTCGAATCACTATAATCTTGAGTGTGCAATTCTCTATCCCTCACTATTTTAATTTTTGTGGTAGAATTATACACTAGTAAGATCTAACCACTTCATCAAAAGTTGTCTCGTTACAATATCTATTCAAATTATTTCATTTCCACATAATCACCTATTCACCCCCCCTCTAGGTGATATTTTAACTATGTTAGGACTAGAATTAGCACCTAGAGGGGGGGTGAATAGGTGATTAAAGCAATTTCAACAATTTAATCCGAATGAGATATTAATGAATTAAAAATAACAATCGCAGCAAATGAAAGTAATGAAAGATAAAAGGATTAGGGATAGAGAATCAAGACTCCAGATTTATAGTGGTTCGGCTTAGACCAAGCCTACGTCCACTCTCCCGCACGGACAGCCCTTCTGGCTAGATTTCACTAAGAATCAAAAAGAGTGATTACAGTCTCACGCTCTTGAGTCCACAGTGTAGAAAACTCTACTACATTTCCTCAAGGTCTCACTACAATATGATCTCTCTTTTGATTACATATAACGCTCAAAGAATGATATCGCAAAATAGAAAAAGGAGATTCAGACTTTGGAATTCTTCTATCCAGCACCCTTCAACAACTGGAGCATCTCTCTTATATACTTCTTCATGCCTTCAATACCGTTGGCACATTCCAAAGAAGTTCTTCCAATCAACCCGTTGGACAGAATCAATTAGAGAGATCTCGAGCTCTTTAAGGTAAGTGTTGATAGCCCATCAATCATGCTCGCCCATACAATCAGAATCTTGGTTTCCATAAGTAGATCATTCCAAATATAAGTTGCGAAATCTTTAGAGAATCTATACAAATTCGAATACGAAAGTAAGATCTTCTAGTGCTGAATCCAGTAGAAAGATATTCTCTAGCCGTTAGAATAAAAATCATATAAGATCAGAATAAACGTTGGTCTGGAAACTGTCCATGAGAGTAGACTTTGAAACATGAGTCTTGCTAGCTTCAGACTTTGATCTTCAGACTTTGTCAATAGAGTCTGTAAGTCTTCGGACTAGACTGATGAAAATGTTTTGTCAACTTCAAAATACTTTAAGAGAATTTATCCAACAAACTATAACACCATGGTCACAAATGCTTTCAACTTTACTGATATGGATTCAATATGGTATGGCAAATTAATAACACCTCATAAAGAGTGTCGGTCACTATTCTTTTACCATAAGTGTCACAAGAAACCGAATGTGCCACTAGAGAATATCTTTATGGTTCTAATAAATCCACAAATCTTATCTTTATGGTTAACATTTCTTTATATGTAATAAAGACATATCCTCAAGACTGATAACCGAATGCTTACACAATATCTTGAGATTTCCATTACATATAATCAACTCGATATTGAGACAACACATTTATGAACACTTTATTGAATGTGTAACACATATATAAGCTTTATTAGAGCAAAACCAAAACAACTTTCATTGAACAGCAGCATCTAAGATACTCCTCAGCCCATGTTTATAACGTGTCGTTCAAGAACACAAGGATGAAGACCTCAATTAATGGGTCTGTAACTATATCATCTGTGGAAATATGCTCTACCATAATATCACCATTCTGTATTGTCTCTTTATAGTAAAAAACTTGACCGCCATATGTTCAGATCTCTCAAGACCTTTATTATTGTTGATAAACAACACTGAAGAGTTATTGTCTCAACACAACTATATGGGTCTATTCATAAAATCAAATATGATCAACTCCCTAATGAGGTTCCGAAGTCAAATATCCTGAGTAACAGTTAAAAAATATACTACATACTCCATTTATATGGTAGATGATCATATAAATTTTTGTTTGTCACGTTGTTATAATATTGCACCTCCTACCAACATAAAGATATGTTCTATTGTCGACATTCTGTTGTCGACACTTAAATTTTACCATTTCATTTATGTCTTAGTCACGTAGAAAATTAGGGATTAATTTTTAAACCCCAGCCAAAAAATAATTTTTCACTAAATTGCATCGCATATTAGTATTCGGAATACTTACATCACTAATGGTAAACTTTTCCAAAATATGTCATCAAAAAGAAAAAAAGAAAGAGAAGAGAAAAAGAAAAGAAAATGGGAAAAGCGAGATTGGGTCGAGGGCAAGTCAGCTTGGCCTCTTTCTTTTCCTTTTTCTTTCTCTTCGCTTGGGCCGATCCACTTTCCTTTTATCTTGCCCAATATTAGCCTAGCCTTCTTTTCCCTTCCTTCTCTGTCCCTCATGCGTTCTATAGAAAGGAGGACGACGTATGCGAGCAAGAGGAAGGATAGAGGTAGAAGGGACAAGCTCGATTACCAAAAATTAAGTAACTAATGCCACGTTTACTCTAAAAGAATATTTAGAAAAGGTTAGGAATCGATTCATAATTTACTCTTAGGAATCAATTCATAATTTACTCTTTCTCTCTAAATAAACTTTTGACTACTAGTTTGAATTCAAACTTCTTAATATTACCTTTGGAGTTTCTTTTAGCCTTGTACACTGATATACAACAGATAGGCTTGTGACATTTAGGCAATCAATAAGCTTCCAAACACTATTATCTTTCACAGATTGCATCATATATTTCATCGCATCTAGCCACAGATCTGATTGAAGATAAGAAACCGCATTTATATAAGTTACTGGATTGATCATGTAGTAAATATCGTAGTCATGCTATCATAGATAGACTATATAGTCTAGTAGTATAACTGATCGTCTTTCTTTAACAAATCTCTTGACAGAGCTATAATCACTTCATTCTGCACCTGAGAGGCTTGACAAACTTCATCAGAAATTGTATCAATAACAGTATCTTGAACCTCAATAGGTTTAGTTTGTCATGAAGAATACTCGACAATTGTTTGCATAAACAAAGACAAAGACACAGGGATCTCCACCATGCTATTATCTTTAATAGTTTGAGAGCAACTACCCTCTGCAATTACGTCGAACTCCAAAAACTTTGCTGTCTATGATTTAACAATTTTTGTACCTCTATTGGGATAAAAAAACCAAATATCCCTTCAAATGACCTGGGTAAGACACGAGATAATATCGAGTGGTTTTGCAATTCATCTTACTTAATGTTGGATTATATAAGCTTACTTCTGCAAAACACTCTAAACTTTAAGAGGATTTAAGTTAGGTTTATATCCAGTCCACAACTCAAAAGGAGTTAATGGAGCAGCTTTGGTAGAAATACGGTTTAATATATATAGGGCTATTTTCAATGCTTTGCCCCATAGAACATCGGATAAATTAGTCCCAGTGATCATACTCACTATCACGTCCATTATGGTGCAATTATGTCTTTCGCCCACACCAATTTGTTCACGATTTTCAGATATGGTAAACTAAATTACCGTCCTAGAATTTTTAAATATTTGACAAATGGCCATTTAAGCTATTCAACATTACTATACTTAACAAAATACTCACCACCACAGTCAAATCTGACAATATTTAGGACTTGCCACAATTGTTTCTCGACTTTAGTTTGAAATATCTTGAACTTGTCAAGAGACTCAAACTTTTCTTCTTAATCATCTTACTTCTATAATAGTCTATACAAGTCTTTATGTAACTTTCAAGAGTAGACAAATGTCAACTTTATCAGTCTTTCTGCTCTTTCTTTAGACAAATGATCAAGACATTAATGTATAAGCCCGTCCCTTAAGTAGAAGTCTTCTGTAAACAATCTTTTCAACTGTATAGCAGTGTACATATTATTGGGGGATTAACACAATTAGTACAATCAATTTGACATATTGCAACACTCAACCTTATTTGATTTGGAAAACACAGAAATAACACTTTTTTTTACTTCAAAAGAATAGCCACACACTTCCAGACATGATACAGAAACTAAGTTCCACGTAAAAGTGTTTCTCAATATCAAATGAAAACTAGAAACCAAAATCAAAACAACATCGCCCATGAACTCAACGTTGCTTTAATATAGGGGTGAGCATCGGTTCGGGGTCAACCTTGGACCAGCCTTAGACTGGCCCAACCCTGGATCCGGTTCCCAAGGAGACTGGATCGGTCAATAGTCCTAGGATTCCTAAACTAGTACTGTGCGGGTTGGTCTTCGGTCCTGAGAGTTCAGGGTCGGTCTAACTCGGACCAACCCTGATTATATGTATGTTATATATTTAATATATTATTTATAATTTTTTTATATAGAGAAAACCTTAATATAAATGGCGTTAACAACATTAAAAAGCTCTTTGGTGAGAAATTCAAGTAATTATACGTTATTCTTTAATAACTTAGATTTTTAATGTCTTTTACATCGTCAATAGTCATAATTTACGAAGAAGAAAAATGTTTTTGTGAGGAGTCCTCACGGCACCCAAAATGGTATAAACAGCTCCTTACGGCATCTTCCTCTAGGATTCATTCTCTTCTATCTTATTTGTCATCTTAGCCTTCAATTTGCCAAAATCGAAAGAAACAACTTCTTTGCTCGCCACTCAACACTTGCCTTACTTGCTTTGGGTCACTCGTGCCGCTTGATGCTTGTTTGGCTTGTTGCTCCCCGCTCGATACTTGATGCTCACCCCACTTGCCCCTTAACCCACTCGATCCTCACTACTTGCCTTTCTTAGCTGACCTCGCTCGTCATCAAGCCTATTGGGTCGGTTCGGTCCTCAGTTGTCCTTTCAAAGAGTACAAAAAATGAAATAAAAAAAAATTATTGGTTGGTCCCAAGTTGACCTTGGAATTGGACCAAACTAATTAGGTCAGTCGGTCAGTCTAGTCTTCAATCGTTTTTTTAAGGAGTACAAAAAATGAAATAAAAAATTATTGATTGATCTCGGATTGACCCTAAAACTGGACTGAACCCACTGGGTCGGTCCGGTCATCGGTCCCAAGCTCAATAGGGTTGGTCCTCGATCCCAAAAATTGAGGACCGGCACTGTGCGGGTTAGTCCTAGGGTTATGGAGTGGATCGGCCCAACTTGGACCATGCTCACCCTTACTTTAATATTGTTTCTTCTTATGAGTTATGATTCATCCTGATTTGGCTTCCTTCTTTTGATGAATTCCCTTATGGTAAATAATATAATTTGTTACACCACTATCTAGCCACCAAGAATCGGATAAAGTTTTTGATAGGAATTGGATTCATAAATGAATGCTAAAGAATCATTAACGATAGACTCATGCCTAGACAACTATGCTTTATATTTATTGCAATGTTTCTTTATGTGTCATCTCTTCCTTTAATAGTAGCAAAGGATACCATTTCTCTTAAAGAGTGCTATCCCAAGACAAGATTGTTAGAATGATCGGTGGTTTCATGAATTCCTTTATCAGTATAATTTTGGACTTCAAATCTTCCATCCTTAGGACGTAATCTTTAACCTCATTAGAATCATCATACCTTGTGTTGAAGAATCATTACATTTATCCCAATCTCGGCGTTAGACAAGACACAATTTCAAACTACCAAGACTTCCATAATCCTTTTAGCAGTGCAATCAACTAGTAAACCATTTTCAAATGTTCCTAAATGGAATGCTTCATGGATACTCTTTTCTAAGTAGCAAAATATGCTTTTAATTCCATATCACTTACAGTGTTATTGTCAACTTATTCTTAGTAAGAGTAGTATGAACATCCACTAATTTCATCCCAAATAGAAAATTCTCTTTTACTACTTAAAGTTCATCCCAGTAAAAACCTCAATCACAGTGGGGTTGCTATTTACAGAGAAGGTGACAAAAATAACAAGTAATGTATACAATTGACATCATGTAAGTACCATGTAACTTGAAAACAGTTTAAGTACATATCCTGAGAGGTACATACATCATCATATAAATATCTTTGGGCAAAATACATTACATGTAATTGTATACTCTATGCCATAAGAATATATTCTAACCTTTTTTGAATTAACCATCTTTGGGTGTATGAACCATTAAGGTCAATTACTCCTCAACCATATGTTGTACATGTACCTCTCTATGAACTAATACACAATCACCTCCCTTAAGAGTATGACCACACATTAGAATATGAGACATCCCATCATAATATGAGATTGATATTTCTCAAATCTAATCTAGTGTGCCACTTTGGTGGTCATAATCCAATTGAATCATTGAAACTTTCTCATATTAGGGATATAACCTTTATGCTCACATTTACCTTATATATGTAATCTTAGACTTGATGATAGCGGTAATTTATCACTAAAATTACATATCATGCCAACTACACTACTCTATACATCAGTACATGCTAAACCTTATACATGTTATCAATTAATCATTCTCTACGCATCCTTTATGTGACGATATACATGTGAGCTCGCAATTGTATTTCTGAAACTATAGAGAAATACACGATAAATATGCCTAAAATACCCCAAAATCCACGTATTTAGGGCTCCACATGCATTTTTCATATCCTTAAAAGTACCAAACATATAAAATAAATACACCACAGTGTAGATAATTCCCACACGAGTACGTTGGTGCCAAGAACGTGTCGAACGGACTATCCATGTGCCCTCACGTGCCATCGAAATGCATGGCGCGTAAGATGGATGTGTTGGCGTCTTTGAACTACCCTAAAAACTAGTTTGACTAGGTTTGACCGGTCCGACCGATCAACGATTAGATCGGTCAATGATTCGGTTGGTGGATAGTCTGACCGGGTTAAGTCAAAACCAGTCATAGGTTGGGTTAATCTTGTCAAACCGAATCGGGTCAACCCCATTCAACATGGGTCGGGTCAACCCGGCCGTGAAATGACGTCATCCACAACATCACCAACCATCGAATAACATCATCGGTGATGTCAGCATTGGTATGGCGGTGCCCAAGTCAGCGGGGTGATGTCACCCATTGCCTAAGGCGGTCACGTGCCCATGCGTGCGAGTGCGTGAACATGCTCGACGACACGTGACGCAGCTTGCTGGAGCCACCGCGGCAAGTGTAGGCACGTGGGGGGTGTGTTCGACCTCCTCTGGAGGCGTGCTACCCACCAAATTGCTCATCTCGTCAAGACGAGCAAAATTCACTTTTAACGGGACAAAAATGAGCAAAACAATACACAACCGAGCCAAATCTGAAATGCTCAAGGAGGCACCTATGGCCTTCGCAACAGGCACCCGACCACTAAGACGCTCATCTTGCCAAGACAAGTCTAAATATATATTCAAAATCAAGTTTCAATGGATAAAATTGCTTAAAACAGACGAAATGCAATAGTTTGAGTTCTAGACTATGCAGGCTCTGATACCAAATGTTGGCCGACGAAGCGACGTCCCAGGATCGACATAGCTAGAAACTCGAATATATTGAAGGAGAAGACAGAGATTTGCATACCTGATTTGGAATCCATCGTTCTTTATGCGGAATGACGATGATCCGATGCTTAGACGACGAGTCGACACTCGAGTTCTTCTTCTCTATCACCCTCGGATCTTGACTCGATGAGACCACCCCTCACAACATGCCTTATGTGAGGGGATAGTATGTTCGTGGAAGTAAGGGGGGTTAGAGAAAGGGACTTTGATGCTATATATAGAGTTTTCAGGCCAGGCCCTCTCATCATAGGCTCGGGCCCAACTTGGCCCACACAAGTCAAACTCATATTCGACTATTACGAAACCTTATGTCTTATCTTATTAGACCAACCTTGTAAAACGGTAAATTACAATCTAAAATAATGTAACCCACGTAAGGAAAACTCATACAGAGAATCCATTGAGAGAAGGAAAGTGCGCGAAAGTTTGGGGCTATCCAAGCCCAATGCTGGTACCATAAGGTGCTTTCTTACCATTCATGAAAGAAAAGAAGGGCAAACAAGACAGACATATTAATGCTACGTTACTATTTTAAGATTTAGGCATATCAATGCTATCTTACTATTTTAATATTTCTAATACCGGACAAGAATTTGAAGAGAATAAAGTTTTATAGAGTAAGCACATTAACTTCAAGACTATGACTCGTCTAAAAAACATTATAACTCATCCTCATATACGAGTTAATTAAATTTTAATAAAAAAATTTATTTCAGTTGTAAAGTCTAATTTATTTTTTTGGTCTGATTCGTAAAGTCTATTAAATATGGGTTTTTAAATGGGTCTAGGCTTTTGTCCATATCAAACCATCTAAGCACGGAACTATAGTTCGCCACAAGATGGGGCCCAATCTAACCCTTCTCACTCCCAGCAATTAAAAGAGAAAGGGCAGTCGTTTTGAGAACGTGACAAGTCTGGGTGGCCCCTCCTCCCACGTGCGAAAAGTCTTCGAATCTCCGGGACAAAAATTGTGGTTTATTCTGATCTCATATGAGTCATTATATTAATATTGTATAGAAATAGGACAAATCGGGTTAAATTAATCAATTTTTGATCAAACCAATTTTGACTCGATTTACCGGTTTGACAAGCCCATGTATAAATAACTTTTTGTGCACAACGTAAAGAGAAAACGTGTTTAAACATGTCCTATGGAAGCCATAGGGAAATGAATTGTATACACACAAAGCATGACATCTCACCAGATTTTTTATTTGATGTCTCATTTTTAGTACTCAACACCCTTCTCCTGTATATAAATCACTTGTAGGGAAAAAAACTTCACTATGAGTAACGTTCTAGTAATATTATGGACAGTAGGCTCAAGACAATCATATAACTTCTCATAAATTAAATTTACATGGAAAACAAGACAGGTTGTAATCATCTTGTGTAAATTCAAAAATGTCCACTGATTTCAAATGGAGAAAAATTCGTTGGAGCAAAAACATATATTCGAATTCAAATCAAAGTCAAATCATAGAGGCAAAGTCAACTTTCTAAGTTAAACTAAATATTAATGTGGGTTTTATTTTATTTTATTTTATTTTAGCCTCGTATCATTTAAACGTAATTGGATTGGCACATTTATAAGCTCCAATTAAGAGTTCGCTTAAAAGATGTTTCAAGTTTAGCCCGTATATGAGACCCGACTCGAATTGGATGAGGGGGAGTTGAATTCTTGATTGCTTACCAATTGGAGTCATGCCGTAGGAGTTCAACCAAGATAGGGTTGTCACTTTACTTTATCTAATTTCTTTGGATCCACGATTGATCGATCAAGAAATTGACTCCTCTAAAGACAGTAGGAGTGATGCTACTGTTGATTGGCTGTGTAAAGAGAAGGGTTCAATTTTTTCTTGATTTTAAACTGCATAAAAGAAATAGAAAGGGACCAAAACATTAGAGGTCTTCCTTTAAGTATTAGAAACACTCAAGCTTGTGAGTGATTGTTACTTTGTAATTTTTGAACTGATCATTGGAATCTTCATTGTTGGCTTTTATCGTGGTGTAGGCATCGATATTCGGATCGAATCACGTATATATCCAGTATTCTCTATTGTTCATCGTATATTTCTTAGGTGATTTCGTATTGATTTAATCGTAAGATTCAGTGAGTTTTTGCATTTATTTTGTAAGAAGCTCAAATTGAGGAGTACTTGGTCTGTCGTGGTTGCTATAATTAATAAATAGTTAACACAAAAATCTCATAAAAGATGTTGACTTAAACGAAAGTAATTCCATAAACCAATCAAATTAATATATAATTTTGTGGATCAATTTTCCATAAACCATTCAAGCTTAAAGATGTGAGAGGAAGTGAATTTAGAGAGAGAGAGAGAGAGAGAGAGAGAGAGAGAGAGAGAGATGGGTAGAGTGTTTGGTGGTGTCCAAGTGAGGAGATGGGAAGACTGTTTGGTGGTGTCCAAGAGAGATGGGTAGAGTGTTTGGTGGTGTCCAAGTGAGGAGATGGGAAGACTGTTTGGTGGTGTCCAAGAGAGGAGTGCGTCACTTTTTGTGGCCCAGGTAGAGACAAAAGAGTGTTTAGGTAATGTCCATAAAAAACGTGGGAATTGAATTGCATGCACGCCATCCACATAATTTTATGACATGAGCCTAAGGATTTTATGAATCTCTCAACTATTTGCCTCAACTAAAATGCTCATATTGAATCGAGTGCCTACAATGTGATTTAGATATGGACTTCACCATTTTTTTTTCGTCGAAGGATTTCACTTGTTTGACGTGACATAAATTTATAATTTTTATCTAAATTTATAATTTTTATCTAAATTTCTTACTTGAGGTCTCCTTTTTAGTACTCAATGTCCTCTCTCTCTCTCTCTCTCTCTCTCTCTCTCTCTTCTCTCTCTCTCTCTCTCTCTCTCTCTCTCTCTCTCTCTCTCTCTCTCTCATGCAACAAAATATATATATCACAAAGAGTGACTTTCCGATAATATATATGCTCACTTAAATGAAAACATATAACTTCTCATAAATTAACTTCAAGGGGCACACAAGTCAAGTTATAATCATCTTGTGTCAAATTCAATAACTTCCATTGTCTTCATATGGAGAAAGATTTATTCTAGCAAAAAGATATATTAAATCTCCAATCAAACTCAAACTAGTATTGCAAAGTCAATTTTATAAGTTAAACTAAATATTGGTGTTACTGGGAAGGGAATCACCATCCGATGAAGAAATCAAAATGCGGATCAAAATCTCCTTTTTTTTTTTTAATTTCACAACCATCTAAAATGCCTAAGAAAAGTCAGATTTTTCTCACAAATTCAGAACCAGCACAAGCAAAAGCTCCAATGGGAAGAAACTCAAGATAACCCCTACCCTAACTACACCAGGGAAAAAAGGAAACGAATCCAATTCATAATCGGGCAGGGTCGGCATGAGGTTACTGTGGTCGGTGGTGGGGCCTTCGTGGGTATGGCTATTGATAGTGTCAAGAAGAAAGGATGATGAAGAAGAAGAGAAATGCAAAGTGCAGGAGAGAGAGACGAGACTGAAAGTGGGCCACCGTCTCTTCCTTTCAAGTTTCTGCCATGGTTACAAACTTTGGAATCTCATTTACACTCTAACATTTGTGTGCCCGATTTTGTTGCAATAAGACCTAATGATGCTAAATATATCCTTTGGAAAACCCGAGTACTCTTACTAATTGAAAGTCAGGATTTGTCGGGATTTCCACTAGGTGCCACCATTGCCCCATCAGAGATGGTAGATCAAGATTGTTGAACATAGTTCATCGCACGTCTGTGATTACTACACCATTATCAATATAACATGTATACTTTTTTCCGACATTTTCCACTTGGCTTGTGTTGAATATATTGTCTATGTTTTCTTTTTCTTCAACATAATTACCTCAATAATTTGTTTCCAACCAACAATTTTTTTTTCCTATGTGGCTGTCTTTTACACGAGGGCTATTGTGATTTATCTAGAAATCACAATTTCTAATTGATTTATTTTCTTGTAAATACTTCTCTTTTATTTTTCCACAGGCTCCTTGTACCTTTTTAGATTTATGAGACCACATATTTATTTTAGAGTGAAAGTCACTTTTAATGGAATCTTCATCAAATAGCTTTAGTCTTTTTTCATACGCCTCCAGAGAACTAATTTATTACTCACTAACATGATTTTCCTTAGATTCTTCTATAGAGGTGACAATAGGATCGTATTCTCTAATAAGCATCACAATTTTTTTTTCTACTACCCTAATATCAACTCTGTAATCCCTTATTTGATTTACTCATTGTCTTAATCTTCCACATTATTGTATGAGGGTCCCATAATTGTTTATTGTAGCATTTTGAAGAGACTAAAATCTAATGGTTTGCGTTTTGTTGCGTTTTGAAACTCTTCTTTTAATATGGTCTAAATTATGTTATAAGTTTGAGTTCGTGTATGAAACCCGATTTGAGTGGAAGATGCTTATTGGATTCAAGCCCAGCACACTTTACCCTATTTGGATTAGAACTCAGAGAGTAGGCTGTTGTATCCTTATCCAAGCCGCCCATTAACTGGAACTCCTTGTAGCCAAACAAATAAAAAGGAGCTCGTATGTATATATTGGTACTCGACGGAAGAGTAAAGGGAGAAACATGGGATTTGCGTGGGGCTGAGTGTGCCGTTGACTTCTTCAAGCCTTGAAGTGGATTTCTCTCTTTACTTGGTAGTACAAAGGAAATTAAACATCGGGTGAAGTTTGTGCAGAGAATCTGTCATCCAATTCAGGCATTTTCCTGGTGAAGATTGATGAGTGTATCAAGTTTTCAGTGATTTGTCTATCCGGCAATTACGTTAGGCTAAATACTATGGGTTTCAGTATAATCTTGGACAGGGAAACACTTGAGCATTGTGAGCAATTATAACTCTGTAATTCTTCAATTGATTAACTGTTATTTGCAGCTAACCCTCCCTGTGGAGTGGCTGCTGATGGCTGAACAGACTCGTGGAAATTTTTCCTTAATGTTCCTTTTTTTTTTATATTTATTTATTTATTTATTTATTTATGTCTCTAGTGATATCGTTCTCTGACAATATGTAATATCATACATCCTTTAGCTTCCTCATAATTTTAGAACACACGTCTTTACATTTTTTGATCCAATGGTTTGTGGAAATATTGTTTCCCAGAGTGCTTCTTGAATGACATACAGAGCCCTTGCAATTTTCTGTAGTTGGTTTGCCGGAAGCTTGTTCCTTCCTGCGGAGCCGCATATCCTTTCTCCACAATGTTTTGAAAATCTTGTGCCATCTAGAAAGTAATCATTTTAATGCTCCAGTAAATATAGTTATTTTCATTGAAAGTAGGAATGGTAGAGAGATAGAGTTGGCCATTGTTTTGGCATTGGTTATTTGGGTGCGTGATTTTAGTAGCGGGTTAATAGGACTTATGCTCAATACCAATCAAGTGAGGCTTTAATCCCACTGTTAGCTTTTAGTGTTAATGTGCAAGCCTGTATGTTTGTGGGGATTTACTCAGCAAAGGAACAAGGAAGGAGCTTTTGGAGCTTCTTGGATTATCAAAATGTTTGGTACAAGGGATTTATGGAGCTGTAGTTGGTCTGAACATGAATGAACGAGCATGAAGCCTTTTTATAGTCCTTCCTAATCGACTCTTGTGTTAAGAATCTCTGTCACAAACAGAGAAATTTGCTTCATATTTCATGTTGGACAGATTTTTAGCCATTACTTCTAACTACTGCCAACAAAGCTAAAACTTCTTAAAGTACTTAACCATAGATCTAGAAACTTGTAGTGTCTTGAATTTTCTGGATAAGTTGACCACAACTTCAACAAAATTTAATCAAAAAGAAATTGTTGAAATGGAGGATTTAATTTGCCTAAAACTTGATCATCCTTCAGACTACCAATCCAAATTGGACAAAAATGAAGAAGACTGAAACAAGAGAATCATCATCTGATAATGATATATAAACAGCCGAATGTCCATCATTCAAAACATTTAGAGAGGGAAATAAGCACGACTGAAAACGGGAGGAAAACCATTCATGACAACAATCCTCAACCAATTGACAGATAATAATCGAGCACAGCCACTAGGAGAAAAACTCAAAAATGGAAAATAGAAAGTAGGGTTCAATAGTAGGTGAGCACGACAAAAATGGTCTGAATTATGGTGAGTGTGAAGAGGAAGATGGCGGCAATGAGAGACAATGCACTCCAAGGACTACTGAAGTAGGTGTGTCTGAGATTAGCCCTCCACCTGTTCCAGGGCTTCTCGCAGTACTCACTGATTTTCTTCTGCACGTCGTCAAGGGTGCTGTTGGGTCCGACCGTCACTTCCTTGCACAGCGAGTTGAATAGGTCAGCGACTGCATTATCGCACCCAATGGAATTCTGGATGATGCCTTGGGCGTGGAGAAGTGCGACATCCTGCTCATTGTTGATGATGTTGTCCATGAACTTGGTGTAGGATGTGATCTCGTTCCCAGTCCCAATGTGCAAGCGCTCGAAAGTCATGAGGTTGAGGAACTCGGACTCGGTGGTGTCATCCACCATGATAGCGGGGAGCTTTAGGACCCCTCTGGCAAAGGAGATGTCCTTGAGACTGCAGGTCAGGCTCTTCTTGAACTGGATACCGGTATTCTTGAGCTCGGTGGCCGACCGGATTATCTGGTGCTGGACCTCCTTGGTCTTCTTCGGTAGGCACTTCCTAAAGACGTCTACGACATGGCCCATCCCCGTGATGCACGTGTCGAGGGAGCTTTTGTCACCCTGCGTTGTTGGAGTAAAGCCAGTGCATTGAATACAAGATTGTTGTCGCGTCGATACTACTTGCTTGGAGGAAAAAAAATTAAAAAAATCTCCCTTAGAGGTGGTCCCTAGAAAAGATTGTCACCTCGCCAGCCTCAGGCCCCACATTTTTTTTCTTGTGCTGGACCTTCTCGGGCTCCCTCAGCCGGCCTTTCCTGAAGACGTCCACGACATGCAGGCATCTGCCCATCTCCGTGATGCTCGTGTCGAGAGAGTAGAAACTGAGGACGAGGTTGTTGGTCCTGTTGATGTATTCATCACGCTGCGTTGTCGGAGTGAAGTCAGTGGCATTGAATTCGAGATCGTTGTCTTGTTAATGTAATGTTAGGGGAACATAGTGCGGGGGTTTACGTGCTTGCAATGACCTCTCTAACGACGGAGTAAAATATAAGAAACTAACCTCCTTGCCATTGCTCTCAACGGCGACCAGTTGATACAGCACTAGCATCGGCAGCTGATTCTCCAGCATCAGCATGTCCCGTCTTATGTACGGCGTTATGTATGCCAGCCTGTGGGTGCTGAAGATGGGGTCATTAGGCGCGTAGTCATTGTTCTCCTTCTCTATCGTGGCGGCCCTCATGATCTCAAGCATGAAGCAGCCGTCCCTCATCATCAGCTCCAGGAACTGGTCCCCCCTGCCCTCCTCCGACTCCCGGCTCAGTGCATCGTAGCTCTCCTTGAGGTCCCACGCTGCCTCCCTCAGGGACTCAAAAAAGGGCTCGAGGGACTTCCCGGACCGCTCGATGAAGCGGTTGCACGCGCGGTCCTTGTGTTCCTCCATTGGGAAGAGGTGGTCCTTACCATGGTGGTAGGGGCCGAAAGAGACGACGTGTGGCTGGTAGGCCTTGGGGTTGAGGTTGGTGATGAAGGCGGGGAGCCTGTAGATGCATGGATTCTTCAGGTACCCTTGCTCGTCGGAGGGCATGCACTCCGAGTTCCTGTCGACTGTGACCATCCAGCACCCCGTCAGCATTGGCTCCGGGTCGGGTGGCAAAGCGAACGCGGTTGAGGGAGCTTCAGAGGTTCCACGAGTTTCTGTTCCGGGTGAGAGAAGAGGAGAATCCATGGAGAGAAAGAAAGAGAGAATGGGAAGAAAGTGTGAAGTCTGGGGCTATCCAAGCCCAGCGCCGGTAGGATAAGGTGCTTTCGTACCGTTCGTAAGATAAAAGAAAGACAAAAAGATTACATGGTTGGCGACAAAAGTATATCAATGTCATCTTGTCGTTTTAAAATCTCTAATATTGGAAAGGAATTTGAAGAGAAAAAAGTCGACAGGGTAAGGACATTAACTTCAAGACCATGACTTATCTAAAGAAACGTTAACTTCATCATCATAATTCATACTCAAATATGAGTTAATTAAATTTTAATAAATAAATTTTATAGATTTGAGTTGTAAAGTCTAATTAAATATGGATTTTTAAATGGGTCTAGACTTTTGTCCATATCCAACCAATCTAAGCACGGAACCATGGTCCACCAGAAGATGGGCCCAATCTGACCATCTCACTCCCAGCAATTAAAAGAAAGGGGCAGTCGTTTCGTAACAAGTCTGGGTGGGCCCCTCCTCACACATGTGAAAAGTGTTCAAATCTCTGGGAAAGAAATTGTCGTTCATTCTTATTTCCTATTGGGAACAACCCCAATATAGATTGAATTTCCTGAATTATCCATACAAAAGTTTGAGTTCAGAAAATACACACAAATCGCAAAATACACACAAACAACAATTTAAGGCGAAAAAATTGCTAAAATGGATCTCAATTTAGGTCGGGTACAAATTCCATATTAGTGATTATATTAGTATCGTATAAAACTGAGTGAAAATGAGTTAATCAATTTTCGATCGAACCGTTTTCAACTCAATTTATTAGTTTTATGGACTCATGTATAAATCACTTTTTTGTGCACAAGGTAAAGAGAAAACGTGTTTAAGCATGTCCCTTGGAAGCTTTAGGGAAATGAAATTGTATGCATACAAAGCATAACATCTTGTGATCATATCCGAACCTTTGAATTCGATGAATTTCACAAGTGTCTGCCTAAATTAAAAGGCTTGTTTGAATGGAGAATGCTAATTGAGATACGAACTTCGCATATTGATATTTGACGTGACACTAGATCTATAATATTATTTTTTGGTTTATTTGGTAATAATTGTTACCTCGTATGCTTGGGGATATGCCGGATTTCTTATTTGATGTCTCATTTTTAGTATTTGACACCCTTCTCCTGTATATACATCACTTGTAGGGAAAAAATTTCACAATGAGTAACATACCAGTAATATGCACGGTTAGCTTAGAACAATCATATAACTTCTCATAAATTAAATATAGATGGCACACAAGACAAGTTGTTATCATCTTGTGTGAAATTCAAAAATGTCCACTAGTTTCAGATGGAGAAAAATTAGTTTAAGTAAAAAGATTTATTTGAATTCAAATCAAAGTCAAAGAAAAGAGGCAAAGTCAAGTTTCCAAGTTAAACGAAATATTAATGTGGGTTTTATTATTTAGTTTTTATAGATTCTGATAATTTGAATGTTATTGAATGGTCGCATTTATGAGCTCCAATTAAGAGTTCTCTTAAAAGATGTTTCTAGTTTGAACTCATATACAAGACCCGACCTGAATTGGATGGGAGGGATCAAAATTCTTGACTGAATACCTCTTGGAGTCATGCCGTAGGAGTTCAACCAAGATAGGGTTGTTACTATACTTTATCTAATTTCTTTGGATCCAAGATTGATTAATCAAGAGTCGGTACAAGCCGTGTAAAGAGAAGGGTTCAATTTTTTCTTGACTTTAAGCTATATAAAAGAAATGGAAAGGACCCACCCCGCTGTGGGTGAGTTGGTTTGGGCATTTCCCTCTCTAATTGCGGAAGGGGGGAGGTTTGAGTCACCACGTGCGCATTAGCGTGACTTAAGCGGAGCACCGTGGGAGGTGGGTGCCCGCGTTAGTGCTCCCTGGGAGCTTACACCGAGCGCTTGCTGTGAGATGGTTCCTCTGGTCTCAAAAAAAGAAAAAGAAATAGAAAGGACCAAAACAGTAGGGGTCTTGCTTTTGAGCATTGGAAAAACTCAAGTTTGTGAGCGATTGTTACTCTCTAATTTTTAGATTGATTAGTGGAATTTTTGTCGCTAGCTTTTCTCATGGTACATGTATCGATACTTGGATCGAACTAAGTAAATATAAGATGTTCTATATTATTTCTCATATATTTCTTTAGCAATTTCATGTTAGTTTAATTGTAAGATTTGGTGAGTTTTTGTTTTTATTTTATAAGAATCTCCAATTAAGGAGTACTTGGATCTATTGTGATTGCTATAATTAATAAATAATAAACACAAAAATCTAATAAAAGATGTTGACTTAATTCAAAAGCGGCTAATTCCATAAAGCAATCAAATTAATATATAATTTTGTGGATCAATTTTCTATAAACCAATCAAGCTGAAACATGAGAGAGAGAGAGAGAGAGAGAGAGAGAGAGAGAGAGAGAGGAGTGTTTGGTGGTGTTGAAGTGAGGGGATGGGAAGAATGTTGGGTGGTGTTGAAGTGAGGAGATGGGCAGAATGTTTGGTGGTGTCCAAGAGAGGAGTGTGTCACTTTTTGTGGCCCAGACAAAAAGTGTTTAGGTAATGTTCCCATGAATAACGTGGGAATTGAATTGCATTGCTCACCATCTGCATGCGCTCAAGGTTCCCGTTGACTATGACCATCTAGCAGCCGCTCGACTGATGCTACTGTTGATTGGCCGTGTAAAGAGAAGGGTTCAATTTTTTAGAAGTTCCACAAGTTTCTGTTATGGGTGAGAGAAGTGGAGAATCCATGGAGAGAAAGAGTGAGGAAGGGGAGAGTGAGCGAAGTTTGGGGCTGTCCAAGCCCAATGCTGGTACGATAAGGTGCTTTCTTACCATTCAAAAAAGAAAAGGAAGACAAACAAGACAGGCATATTAATGCTACCTTACTATTTTAAGATTTAGGCATATCAATGCTATCTTACCATTTTAAGATTTCTAAGACCGGACAAGAATTTGAAGAGTATAAAGTTTGACAGAGTAAGTACATTAACTTCAAGACCATGACTCATCTAAAAAACATTATAACTCATCCTCAAATATGAGTTAATTAAATTTTAATAAATAAATTGTATAGATTTGAGTTGTAAAGTCTAATTCTTTATTTGGTCTGATTTGTAAAGTCTAATTAAATATGGGTTTTTAAATGGGTCTAGGCTTTTGTCCATATCCAACCCATCTAAGCACGGAAGTATAGTCCGCCACAAGACGGGGCCCAATTTGACCCTCTCACTCCCAGCAATTAAAAGAAAAGGGCAGTAGTTTTGAGAACGTGACAAGTCTGGGTGGGCCCCTCCTCCCACGTGCGAAAAGTCTTCGAATCTCCGGGACAAAAATTGTGGTTCATTCTTATCTCATATGACTCATTATATTAGTACTGTATAAACGGGTTAAATTAATCAATTTTCGGTCGAATCTTTTTTCGATTCAATTTACTAGTTTGACGGGTC
This sequence comes from Eucalyptus pauciflora, assembly GCA_007663325.1. Taxonomy (NCBI): domain Eukaryota; kingdom Viridiplantae; phylum Streptophyta; class Magnoliopsida; order Myrtales; family Myrtaceae; genus Eucalyptus; species Eucalyptus pauciflora. The sequence goes on from VMYD01000402.1 coordinate 1,588,687, forward strand.
TAGATATAAATCACTTTTTGTGCACAAGATAAAGAGAAAACATGTATAAGCATATCCCATGGAAGCCATAGAGAAATGATTTGTATGCACACAAAGCATGACATCTCACAATCGCGTCTAAGCCTTTGAATTCGATGATTTTTACAAGTGTTTGCATAAATTAAAAGGGTTGTTTGATATGAAAATGCTAATTGAGCTATGAACTTCGCATGTTTGATATTTAATGTGACACTAAATTTATAATAGTATTTTTTTTTTATTTGGTGATATTTTTTACCTCATGTGCTTGGGATATTCCAGATTTCTTATTTGATGTCTCATTTTAGTACTCGACACCCTTCTCCCATATATACATCACTTGTAGGGAAAAAAACTTCACAATGAGTAACAATTCAAAAATGTCCAATGGTTTCAAATGGAAAAAAATTAGTTAGAGCAAAAACATATATTTGAATTCAAATCAAAGTCAAATCATGGAGGCAAAGTCAAGTTTCTAAGTTAAACTAAATATTAATGTGGCTTTTATTTTATTTTAGCTTCAAATCATTTAAACGTAATTGGATGCGCACATTTATGAGCTCCAATTAAGAGTTCTCTTAAAAGATGTTGTAAGATTGAGCCCGTATATGGACCTGACGAGAATTGGATGAGGGGGAGTTGAATTCTTGATTGAATACCTATTGGATTCATGCCGTAGGAGTTCAACCAAGATAGGGTTGTTACTTTAGTTTATCTAATTTCTTTGGATCCAAAATTGATCGATCAAGAAATTGACTCCTCTTAAGACAATATGAGTTATGCTACTATTGATTGGCTGCGTAAAGAGAAGGGTTCAAATTTTCCTTGATTTTAAGCCGCATAAAAGAAATAGAAAATGACCAAAATAGTAGAGGTCTTTCATTTAAGTATTGAAAACACTCAAGCTTACGAGTGATTGTTACTTTGTCATTTTTGAATTGATTATTGAAATTTCGTTGCTGGCTTTCCCGTGGTGTAAGTATTAATACTCGGATTGAATCATCTAAATATCCGGTATTCTCTATTGTTCCTCATATATTTTTGTGGTGATTTCGTGTTGATTTAATCTTAAGATCTGGTGAGTGTTTGGTGAAGTCCAAGAGAGGAGTGCGTCACTTTTTGTGGCCCAGGTAGAGACAAAAAATTGTTTAGTTAATGTCCATAACAAAATGCAGGAATCGAATTGCATGCATGCCATCCACATAATTTTATGACGCAAGCCTTAGGATTTAATGAATCTCTCGACCGTCTGCCTCAACTAAAATGCTCATATTGAATCGAGTGCCTACAATGTGATTTGGCTGCGGACTTCACCGTTTTCTTTTTTTTTTTTTTATCAAAGGACTTCACCTATTTGACGTGACATTAGATTTATAATTTTTACCTTTGGAATAGATCTAAATTTCTTACTTGGGGTCTCCTTTTTAGTACTCAACGCCTCTCTCTCTCTCTCTCTCTCTAATGTGACAAAAAAAATGATATTTCACAAAGAGTGACTTTCCGATAAAATATATGCTCACTAAAATGACAATCATATAACTTCATGTAAATTAACTTCCAGGGGCACACAAGTCAAGTTATAGTCATCTTGTGTCAAATTCAATAACTTCCATTGGTTTTATATGGAGGAAGATTGATTCTAGCAAAAAGATATATTAAATCTCAAATCAAAGTCAAACTAGTATTGCAAAGTCAATTTTATAAGTTAAACTAAATATTGGCATTACTGGGAAGGGAATCACCATCCAATGAAGAAATCAAAATGAGCATCAAAACCTCCATTTCACAAACATCTAAAATGCCTAAGAAAAGTCAGATTTTTCTCACAAATTCAGAACCAGAACAAGCAAAGCTCCAATAGGAAGAAACTCAAGATAACCCCACCCCTAACTACACCAGGGAAAAAAGAAAATAAATCCACTTCACAATCGAGCGAGCCCAACATGAGGTTGCGGTGGTTGGTGGTGGGGACTTCGTGGGCATGGCTATTGATAGTGTCAAGAAGAAAGGATGAAGAAAAAGAGAAATGCAAGGTGCAGAAGAGAGAGACAAGAGATTGAAAGTGGGCCACCATCTCTTCCTTTCAACTTTCTGCCGCGGCTACAAACTCTAAAATCTCATTTACCCTCTAACGTTTATGTGCCCGACTTTGTTGCATTAAGACCTAATGATACTAAATATATCCTTTGGGAAACCCGAGTACTTTCACTAATTGAAAGTCGGGATTTGTTGGGATTTCCACCAGGCACCACCATTGCCCCATCAGAGATGGTAGATCAAGATTGTTGAACATAGTTCATTGCACGTCTGTAATTACCACACCACTATCAATATAACATATATAATTTTTTCCGACATATGCCACTTGGCTTGCGTTGAACATATTATCTGTGTTTTCTTTGTCTTCAACATAATTAACCCAACCTATGTGGCTATGTCTTTTACATGAGGGCTATTGTGGTTATCTAGAAATCAACAACCTTTTTCTAATTGATTTATTTTCTTGCAAATAACACATCGTGTGTGCGTATATATATATTTTTGAAGAGGTTTCTCCTCCTCTTTTATTTTTCCACGAGCTCCTTGTACCCTTTTAGATTTATGAGACCACATTTTTACTTCAGACTGAATATCACTCTTAATGGAATCTTCATCAAATAGCATTACTCTTTTTTCATACACCTCCATAGAGCTAATTTATTCACTCACTAACATGTTTTTTAAATCCTTAGATTCTTCTATAGAGGTGACAATAGGATTATATTCTCTAATAAGCCCTCATTGATTTACTCATCCATTTAATCTTCCACATTATTGTTTGAGAGTCCCATAATTGTTTATTGTAGCATTTTGAAGAGACTAAAATCTAATGATTTGTGCCTTTGTTGCGTCTTGAAACTCTTCTTTTAATATGTTCTAAATTATGTTACGAGTTTAAGCCGTATATAAAATCTGATTTGATCAGAAGATGCTTATTGGATTCAAGGCCAGCGCAGTTACCCTATTTGGATTAGAACTCAGAGAGTAGGCTGCTGTATCCTTATCCAAGCCACCCATAAACTGGAACTCCCTATAGCCAAAAAAAAGGAGCTCGTATGTATATATCGGTGCTCATCGGAAGAGAAAAGGGAGAAACATGGATTTACGTGGGGCTAAGTGTGCCGTTGACTTCTTCAAGCCATAAAGTGGAGTTCTCTTTTCCTTGGTAGTACAAAGGAGATTAAACATCGGGTGAAGTTTGTGCAGAGAATCTGTCATCCAATTGAGGCACTTTCCTGGTGAAGATTGATGAGCGTTTCAAGTTTTCGGTGATTTGTTTATCCAGCAATTACGTTAGGCTAAATATTATGGGTTTCAATATAATCTTGGACAGGGAAATATTTGAGCATTGTGAGCAATTGTAACTCTATAATTCTTCAACTGATTAATTGTTATTTGCAGCTGACCTCCCTATGGAGTGGCTGCTGATGGCCGGACTGGATCGTGGAAATTTTTCCTTATTGTTTCTTGTTTTATTTCTCTAATGATTTCATTCTCTCGCAATATTTAATATCATACATCCTTTAGCTTCCTTGTTATCATATATATATGTCGGAAGCTTGTTCCTTCCTACGGAGCCGCATATCCTTTCTCCGCAATGTTGTGTAAATCCTGTGCCATCAAGAAAGTAATCATTTTAATCCTCCAGTAAATATAGTTATTTTCATCAAAAGTAGGAACGTTAGTGAGATAGGGTTGGCCATTGTTTAGATATAGGATATTCGGGTGGGTGATTTAGTAGCTGGTGGATAGGACTTACACCCAATACCAGTCAAATGAGGCTCTAATACCACTGTTAGCTTTTAGTGTTAATGTGCAAGCGCATATGTTTGTGGGGATTTACTCAGCAAAGGAACACGGAAGGAGCTTGTGAAGCTTGTTGTATTATCAAAATGTTTGGTACGAGGGATTAATGGAGCTGTAAGTTGATCTGGACATGAATGAACGAGCGTGAAACCTTTTTATAGTCCTTCCTAATCGATTCTTGTGTTAGGAATCTCTGTCACCAACAGAGAAATTTGCTTCATATTTCATGTTAGACAGATTATTAGCCATTACTTCTAACTACCACCAACCAAGCTTGAACCCCTTACTTAAAGTGCTTACAATAGATCTAGAAACTTGTAGTGTGTTGGCTTTTCTGGATAAGTTGACCACAGCTTCAACAAAATTTAATAAATAAAAAAACGTTGAAATGGAAGATTTAATTTGCCTAAAAAACTCGATCATCTTCAAACTACCTATCCAAATTGGACTAAAATGAAGAAGACTGAAACAAGAGAATCATCATTCGATACTGATATATAAACAGCCGAACGTCCATCGTTCAAAACATTTAGAGAAGGAAATAAGCACGACTGAAAGCAGGAGGAAAACCATTCATGAGAACAAGCCTCAACCAATCGACAGATAATAATAGAGTATCAGCCATAGGAGAAAAACCCAAAAATGGAAAATCAAAATTATTATGCAGAGGCTACGGAAGGGTTCAATAGTAGGTGAGCACGATAAATATGGTCTGAATTATGGTGAGTGCGAAGAGGAAGATGGCCGCAATGAGAGACAATGCACTCCAAGGACTACCGAAGTAGGTGTGTCCAAGATTAGCCCTCCACCTGTTCCAAGACTTCTCGCAATACTCACTGATTTTCTTCTGCACGGCATCAAGGCTGCTGTTGGGTCCGACCTTCACTTCCTTGCACAGCGAGTTGAATAGGTCGGCGACTGCATCGTCGCACCCAATAGCATTCTGGATGATGCCTTGGGCATGGAGCAGAGCGACATCCCGCTCGTTGTTGATGATGTTGTCCATGAATTTGGTGTAGGATGTGATCTCGTTCCCAGTCCCGATGTGCAAGCGCTCGAAAGTCATGAGATTGAGGAGCTCGGACTTGGTGGTGTCATCCACCATGATAGCGGGGAGCTTCAGGACCCCTCTGGCAAAGGAGATGTCCATGAGACTGCTGGTCAGGCTCTTCTTGAACTGGATACCGGTCTCCTTGAGCTCGGTGGCCGACCGGATTATTCCGTGCTGGACCTCCTTGGTCTTCTTCGGTAGGCACTTCCTAAAGACGTCCACGACATGCCCCATCCCCGGGATGCACGTGTCGAGGGAGCTTTTGTCACCCTGCGTTGTTGCAGTAAAGCCAGCGCATTGAATACGAGATTGTTGTCGTGTCGATACTACTTGCTTGGTGGAAAAAAGGAAAAATATCTCCCATAGACGTGGTCCATAGAAAAGATTATCACCTCGCCAGCCTCAGGCCCCACATTTATTTTCTTGTGCTGGACCTTTTGGGGCTCCCTCAGCCGGCCTTTCCTGAAGACGTCCACGACATGCAGGCATCTGCCCATCCCCGTGATGCACGTGTCGAGGGAGTAGAAACTGAGCACGAGGTTGTTGGTCTTGTTGATGTATTCATCACGCTGCGTTGTTGGAGTAAAGTCAGTGGCATTGAATTCGAGATCGTTGTCTTGTTGGTGTACTGTTAGGGGAACATAGTACGGGGGTTTGCGTGCTTGCAATGGACCTCTCTAACGACGGCGTGAAATATAAGAAACTGACCTCCTCACCATTGCTCTCAACGGCGACCAGTTGATACAGCACTAGCATCGGCAGCTGATTCTCCAGCATCAGCATGTCCCGTCTTATATACGGCGTTATGTATGCCAGCCTGTGGGTGCTGAAGATGGGGTCATTGGGCGCGTAGTCATTCTTTTCCTTCTCTGTCGTGGTGGCCCTCATGATCTCGAGCATGAAGCAGCCGTCCCTCATCATCAGCTCCAGGAAATGGTCCCCCCTGCCCTCCTTCCACTCCCGGTCCAGCGCGTCGTAGCTCTCCTTGAGGTCCTGCGCCACCTTCCTCAAGGACTCAAAGAAGGGCTCAAGGGACTTCCCGGACCGCTCGAGGAAGCGGTCGCGCGCACGGTCCTTGTGTTCCTCGATAGGGAGGAGTTGGTCCTCCCCATGGTGGTAGGGGCCAAAAGAGACGACGTGTGGCTGGTAGGCATCGGGGTTGAGCTTGGTGATGAAGGCGGGGAGCCTGTAGATGCACGGATTCTTCAGGTACCGTTGCTCGTCGGAGGGCATGCAGTCCAGGTTCCTGTCGACTGTGACCATCCAGCACCCCGTCGACCTTGGCTCCGGGTCGGGTGGCAAGGCAAACTTGGTTGAGGGAGCTTCAGAGGTTCCACAAGTTTCTATTCTGGGTGAGAGAAGAGGAGAATCCATGGAGAGAAAGAGAGAGAGAGAGAGAATGGGAAGAGTGTGTGAAGCCTGGGGCTGTCCAAACCCAATGCTGGTAGGATAAGGTGCTTTCTTACCATTCGTGAGATAAAAGAAAGACAAACAAGATTACAGTGTTGGCGACAAAAGTATATCAATGTCATCTTGTCATTTTAAAATCTTTAATATTGCACAGGAATTTGAAGAAAAAAAAGTCGACAGGGTAAGGACATTAACTTCAAGACCATGACTTATCTAAAGAAACATTAACTTCATCATCATAACTCATCCTCAAATATGAGTTAATTAAATTTTAATAATTTTTTTTTTTATAGATTTGAATCGTAAAGTCTAATTAAATGTGTTTTTAAATGGGTCTAGACTTTTGTCCATATCCAACCAATCTAAGCACGGAACCATGGTCCACCACAAGATGGGGCCCAATCTGACCATCTCACTCCCAGCAATTAAAAGAAAGGGTCATTCGTTTCGTAACAAGTCTGGGTGGGCCCCTCCTCACACGTGTGAAAAGTGTTCAAATCTCTGGGAAAGAAATTGTCGTCATTCTTATTTCCTATTGGGAACAACCCCAAATAAATTGTATTTCCTAAATTATTTATACAAAAGTTCGAGTTCAGAAAATACACACAAATCGCAAAATACACACAAACAACAATTTAAGGCGAAAAAATTGCTAAAATGGATCTCAATTCAGGTCAGGTACAAACAGTTCAACCGAAATTCTTGACTGAATACCTCTTGGAGTCATGCCGTAGGAGTTCAACCAAGATAGGGTTGTTACTATACTTCATCTAATTTCTTTGGATCCGAGATTGATTAATCAAGAGATTGACTCCTCTAAAGACGGTACAAGCCGTGTAAAGAGAATGGTTCAATTTTTATTTTATTTTTTACTTTAAGCTATATAAAAGAAATGGAAAGGACCAAAACAGTAGGGGTCTTCCTTGAGGAAATATGCCAACTTATTCACCAGACTCCAAAGCAAGTAAAAGAGTACGTTCAGTCCTCCAAATTCGATCAGCACCCCATTCCTGCTACCGAAAAGGAGTACTTTGTTACTCTCCAGATCCCTCCAGAATTTCCCAGACAATGGGCTCAGCAGGGATACACTCATGTTCATTATGGCGCTGTACGTCTTGCTCTCACTTTTCACGGCCGAAAAGGTTTGCCTGTTGTGGCAAGAATTGCATTATTGGATACTAGATTTCTACAATACCAGCATGCCTGCATCGGTACTGTGCAGACTACTCTGAATGCCGGAACAGTCTTTGTAACATTGTATCCGAACTTCAACATCGCTCTATCAGATCCCCAACTACTCTCTTTCCTAAAGGTTCAAGTCCAGCTCACTGGAGCTCCCCAGACTGCTGATTCTGTAGCTGCAACCCTGCATTACCAGATGGTTTATAGAGTACAGAACCATGCTCTTGATCTAAACTTCAACAACGGTAATGAAGATGCTTTGTTTATCTCCATGCAGAATGATCAAGCATCGTGCATCCATGTTCCCCGACAGATCCCGAAGGATACGTTGGCCAAGCTCCTTCCTGAGACTTGGATTACCAACTATGAAAAGCTACACCAACATAACAAGCCTTTCCAGTCTACAGACTCTGAGTTTGTCCGAAAAAAAGATGGAACTGTTTCCATCAAATTTGGCAAAGAAAAGGAAGAGAGTCCTTCTATCTTCCAAACTCTCTTCATGATAGAACCATGTGTTCCTGAATCAATTTTTGAGCCAGATCCAAAAAAGCTTGTTAGGCACTTTAATAGTGATGGGCATCCTGTCCATTACTATAAAGACGAATATGGTCATTGTTTTTGGGATCCTTTTTGCCAGTGTTCCTATTGTATGAATTCCCCTGATGAGGTAAATCCATATGATAGACCTCCACCTAGACGGAAAAGGCCAAAGGATAAAGTGTATCAAAGATACTTAAACGGAGACCCTTCGGTTGATACTCTTGGTGAATGTGATAAATTCCAGTTCATGGTATCCTATGCTCCACCTCCACCACCAAAGGACACTTTAACCCAAACTCCACCAGATCCACCAAGATCACCCCCACCATCGCCACCTCAGAAAAAACAAGCTCTCTCTCCGTTCTATAAACCAATTTTAAAGTGGGCCAAGAAGCATTCCTACCCACTTGAAGCTCCAGTAGAAACACCACCGGTTTCTTCCATTGCCATGTTTCACGATTCTGATTTTCCCCCTCTGGTCAAAGAAAGTTCTAAACTTTCGTTTCCTGCCCCAGAGGAATTCATTGATCCTCAAGGCAGACACCGCCATGTTCCTAAAATATCCATCCCCACTGATGTGGATGAACATGGAAGACAAAAGAAGACTTCTGCTGCTGAAGCTGTCTTAAATTGGCAATCAGAGACCCTATTAGCACAAAACAATGCTTTCAAAGCAATTGACTCCAAGATTGGAAGTGTGCAACAAGATCTCCGAAGATATGATGAGACCACCAAGAAAATGGTCTTTGAGTTCCAGAAAAGGCTAAATGCCTTAGAATCAGGGCAACGTCTAGGTTACCATTATCTAGAAAGCCCAGAACCAGAGATAGAAAAGCTCAAGAGGCAAATCCAACTCCTTGAAGAAGGAAGGTTCAGACCTTTTGATCCATTCTCAACTCCAGTAAGAACTGGATATTTGCCTACACCACCTCAAACATCAATCTTTGCTGCTATTCCACAAGATCTATCCAAGAAGGAATCAGATATACGAGAACGCATCAAAGAGTTGAATCGAATCCAAAAGGAAAGAGGAAAAGAAAAGATTCCTGAAGAATCATGTTCAGTTGTCATAAGAGAAAAGCCAGATCAGATGATGCTAGCAAATCCATTAGAATCTTTTCTAAAGGATTTAAGTGTCCAAGGACATCCTGGAATGATTCACAAGGCTGATCCAACTCCTTCAAATGACCAGACTCTATTTCCAGCCGAACAAATTGATCCTACCACTTCTGATACTGAATCTAATTCAGTATCATCCTCATCCTCTTCGTCCTTTTCAATTTCCGAACCTGATCCCCTTCCCATTGTACCTATAACCTCTCCTATATTCATGGCTGATTCTCCAGATCAAGAAATGGAGTCAATTTACTCTGACCCAGAGATTGTTAGGGACAACCCTAGAAATCATGTGTCCATGGCATCAAAACAGTTTTTCACCATCGATGATATTCCTTACCAAAAATGGCCAGAAAGACTTGAGGAATTTCATACTTGGTTAAATACTCAGTCCCTCACCAACCATGATATGAATGATGTCCTTTTCAATTTTGTTACTAGGTTCACAGGAAGCCTTAAACTTTGGTGGAAATCAGTATCAGAACAAGACCAGATCCATTTTCTGATGTCACCAAATTTCAGTCAAGCCATCACTATCCTATACCACTTCTTTGTGGGAAAGCCCACCGACCTCATCGAGATAAAAAGAAGAGAGTTTTTCGAAAGGAAATGTTGTTCCTTCCAAAAGAAACATCTCGATAAGCATTATCGAATAATGCTTCAGCTCTTTTATCAAATTGGGGCAGATTCAAATCTGAAGTATATTTTCCTGAATTCCATCCCCAAGGAACTATCTCAAATGGTCGAAAGATCATTTTTTGCGAGACAAAAGAGAGTTCAGGATATACCCCCGGGAGAAATACAACAGGAAATCCATCTATGCCTTGAGGAAATATGCCTAAAGCGCCAGATGGTCAAATCCTATATCAACAGTGATCCAAGTCTCGAGACAGCATGCTCTCACCATAAGCTGAAGATCAAATGTTCTAAAAAAGATTGTGATGGCACTTGTGGAAAATATTCTCGAAAGAAGAAGCACTTGAAGAAGTTCTCGATGAACAAATCCAGACATGGCAACCAGAACTTCCGAAGAAAGAAGAAATGGCGATACCTGCGAAAAAGAAAGGATCGCACGGGTCATAAAAAGACAAATCGTTGCTACATCTGCAATCACAAAGGACACTTTGCCAAAAACTGTCCCCAAGCTAAGAAGGGCCAACATCATTTGATACACCAGATTGAGAATGAAACAGGTATCTCTCTTGAACATGATGATGTGGAATCATTATTCTCTGCTGATGAAGAACAATCTGAACAAACTCTCTGCATCATTCCATGTTACAACAATTCCAGTGAAACTGATTCAGATTCAGAATCTGAAGACATTTTTCACATATCACCCACATCTGCAGAACAAAACCTTGACATATTCTCAAGCCAAACCCACTGTCCCCATTTTCCTGTAAAAATCCTCACTTCAAAGTTTGCCAAGTCAATCACTGTCATTGCTCTTATTGATACTGGAGCAAGTTGTTCAATTCTGGATACTAAGGTTCTTCCTGAAGAATATTGGACTCCTTATGTCCGATATTTCAACTCTGCCTCAGGAGATACCTTCTCCACAAGTGTAAGAACTACTCCTGTGACCGTTCAGTTTTTTCCTCAGTGTTCGATAACCACAAAAATCTTTGGATCCAATCTTCCCAACAAAGACCTAATCATAGGTTGGGATGTCATGACTCAGATCTCACAACTACGCATCATTCCTGGAAAAGGCCTTAGGTATAAGGACCAATTCTCTGAATTCGTCAATATCCAGAGACTCTTTTCCATTCAAATGAGTCTATTAGATCCAATCATGCAAAAGCTGTTAGAATCATGTTCGGAATCCCATGCAGAATTCGCCCAAAAGTGTTCCCATCCTTTGTGGGAAAATCCAGAATTCTTCGTTCGCCTTCCTTTCAAGAAAAATGAAGATATAAATCCAACCAAGGCGAGTCACATGGGAATGAAGCCAGAACATTTGGCTTTAGCTCAAAGGGAATGCTCAGAACTACTGCAACAAGGCCTTATTGAAATCTCCAACTCTCAATGGGCTTGTGAAGCCTTCTATGTCAATAAGCGAGCTGAGCAAAACAGAGGAAAAATGAGATTGGTAATTAACTACCAACCCCTCAACTCTTTCCTCCAAGATGATAAATTCCCTTTACCATCCAGAGTTTCTCTCTTTACTGGATTAACAAAGGCCCATATCTATTCCAAATTCGACCTTAAAGCCGGATTTTGGCAACTGGGCATCCATCCTGAAGACAGATCCAAAACAGGATTCTGTATCCCAAACCAGCACTTCCAATGGAAAGTTCTTCCTTTTGGCCTAAAGGTAGCACCATCCCTCTTCCAAAAGGCCATGTGTCGTATCTTCCAACCAATCCTTTCAAGTGCTGCAGTATATATCGATGATATCCTGCTCTACAGTCCTGATGAGCAATCACACTGCCAGCTTCTTCAACAGTTTGCAGAAATTGTCAGAAAGCATGGTATCATGCTTTCTCAGAGAAAGATGAACATTGCCCAAACAGAAATCGAGTTTCTTGGTATGCACCTCAACAATGGAACATACTATCCAGGGCCGCATATTGCTCAGGAACTGCTAAAGTTTCCTGAAGAGAATTTCACAAAGAAGGAAGTCCAGCAATTCCTTGGGATAATTAATTATCTCAGGGATTTTGTCCCAAATCTTGCAAAGCTCCTGATTCCTTTGCAATCCATGCTAAAGAAGAATCCCCCACCTTGGGGAAAAATTCAGACAAAAGCAGTTGTTGAGCTTAAGGAGGTTATGCAGAATCTCCCACCACTGAAAATACCATCAACAGGTAAAAGAATTCTTCAAACCGACGCCAGTGACGAATACTGGGCAGCTATTTTACTTGAAGAAATTGATGGTAAGAGACACCTTTGTGCTCACAAAAGTGGAAAGTTCTCTCAATCCGAAATGCATTACCACTCCACCTTCAAAGAAATCCTAGCAGTCAAAAATGGAATCAAGAAGTTTGAATTCCATCTCATCGGCCATCACTTCCTGGTGGAATTAGACATGGCATCTTTTCCTCAAATGACCAAGTTCAAACAGAAGCAGATTCCAAATTCCCAACTGCTTCGATGGGCTGAATGGTTTTCAAAATACTCCTTTGAAACCAAACACATTCCAGGAAAAAAGAATGTACTAGCTGATTTCTTGTCAAGACCAAAAGCCCCAGCTGAAATCAACATGTACATCAAAAGACCTGCTTTTCACATGCTCAATCATGGAGTAAAATACAAGATTGAGAAGATCAAAGATTTGCCAAGCTGGAAATTTCCCCAGGAAATTATTGAACACATCCAGAATGACAATCTCACTGAAAGTCTTGAAAGGCTTATGTGGGAAAGCCACACAGATCTGTTCAGATTCAATGCAGGTTCAATTCTTTATCCTTGTGGATTAAATTCAGATTATCCATTCATACATCCTCTTATCTGGAAAGAAGATGATTTTCCTGATCAGCTCAAGACGCTATTATGGTACTTAACCAATAAGTACTTGATAGCCTTTGAAATACCAACCAGAAGATTTGTTGCCAACCTCACCAGGATATTCTTACTTGGGAAAAATATCGAGAGAGAAAGTGATCAAAACCTTCTAGACTTTCTCAACTGGTTCTATCCTCCCACTCACTGGAAACATCTCTTGGAAAAGGAACTAAGAACCACGACACCAAATCCTGAAGTCCATACCATTTTGTTTTTCAAGCGACCATGGCATTTTTGCCGAAACAATGGCAACATCATCAATGCTCCCCTAGAAATAGGAACCACATCCTACAAACCACATCTGGATAGCAGAGAAGCTCAAATTCACAAATCTTATCCAAGATCTGTCGTATCCTGCCCACACCAGTATCGAGAACTCCAGAGGATCCTGTGCCAAGAAAACAAAACCATTCCTGAAAGTATATGGAATTTTAATATACCCACTGCATGGGATCATTATGACCTAGCTCCAGAAGCTAGGGAAGCACTCGGGCAATTCAGACAGGCTGAATCATCTCAAGATAATGAAATGACAAGTGCACAGGACATTGTCCAATCTACCCAGGACCCCTATGCACGATGGGGAGGTCCTCTTTCCCAGGATCCCTATGACCAGGGACCCTTGTCCCTATCTCGAATAGACACTTCCCACTATTCACAGCCATTCAATTGGCCCCAGCCAAGTATTCCTGCCAACACCACAGAAGAAGACAATACAAACTGGGCGCAAGAAGAAGCATCCCACCGGGCTCATGAGGAAGCATCCTCATCACACCATCTAAAACAGATCCTCTCACCAGAAGACCTTGAAGATCTTGAACAGAAGTACGAAGCACATCTTCTAGCAACAGCACACAGCTCGGATGACTCGGATTATGACTACAATGCTCGTGACGAACGAGACCGCTGAAAAGCCGCTGACCGTACAGTTTCACTGTAGCATAGTACTGTTCACTTTTACTGTAGCACTAGGCTAGGGAAAGTACTGTTCACAGTACGGGTACTGTTCATAGTGTGCGAATAATTCCCTCCCGGAAGTTTCCGGTGCCTCTGTTTGTTTCCGGACCCATGAGCGTGGTCCTTGTTCGCTTGTGACCTCTTATTGTCTATAAAAGGCAAGGAGGGTGTATTGTGTTGGGCAGGGTCCCCTGAAGTAAAGTGAGTGTTTTGTAAAACCTCTCTATGGCTTTCTAAATCTCTCTTCTTCTCCAGCCTGGTAGAATCCTCTAGGAAATGCAGCTCGGGTAGATTAGAAGCGGTTCCATCCTGGTTCTCATGGTGTCCCTAGACCCTGAACTAAAGGGCAGAGTGGTTTCCTGCTAACAGGCCATCCCTGAAGGGTTTGAACGTTGTTCGCCCACTGTGGGAAGGCATACCTGCAGAAAATTGTCTCTTCCTTCCCTGGTTCTAGGCCTAGTTCCATATTGAAAAAACTCAAGTTTGTGAGCGATTGTTACTCTGTAATTTTTAGATTGATTAGTGGAATTTTTGCCGCTAGCTTTTCTCATGGTACATGTATCGATACTTGGATCGAACTAAGTAAATATCCGGTGTTCTCTATTATTCCTCATATATTTCTCTAGCAATTTCATGTTAATTTAATTGTAAGATATGGTTAGTTTTTGTATATATTTTATAAGAATCTCCAATTAAGGAGTACTTGGATCTATTGTGATTGCTATAATTAATAAATAATAAACACAAAAATCTAATAAAAGATGTTGACTTAATCCAAAAGCAGCTAATTCCATAAAGCAATCAAATTAATATATAATTTTGTGGATCAATTTTCTATAAACCAATCAAGCTGAAACATGTGAGAGGAGGTGAACTTAGAGAGAGAGAGAGAGAGAGAGAGAGAGAGAGAGAGAGAGAGAGAGAGAGAGAGAGAGAGAGAGAGAGAGAGAGAGTTCTGTTTGGTGGTGTTGAAGTGAGGAGACGGGAAGAATGTCTGGTGGTGTTGAAGAAAGGAGATGGGAAGAATGTTTGGTGGTGTCCAAGAGAGGAGTGTGTCACTTTTTGTGGCCCAGGTAAAGATAAAAAGTGTTTAGGTAATGTCCCATGAGTAACGTGGGAATTGAATTGCATTGCTCACCGTCCGTGTATGAGCCTTAGGATTTAATGAATCCCCTACGTGTTTGCCTCAACTAAAATGGTCATATTGAATTGAATGCATTTGATGTGATTTCGATATAGACTTCACCTATTTGATGTGACATTATATTTGTAATTTTTACCATTGGGATGATACAAATTTCTTAGTTGGGGTCTCATTTTTTGTACTCATTGCCCCTCTTTTATATATATACACACACATGCACACACACATACATATCGTGCGACAAAAAGAAGACTATAATATAAATGCTCTGTTAGCTCATGACAATCATATAACTTCTCATAAATTAACTTTAGATCACACACAAATCAAGTTATAATCATTTTGCATCAAACTCAATTGATTCTTGCAAAAAGATATATTCAATCTCCAATTAAAGTCAAACTAGTATAGCAAAGTGAATTTTATAAGTTATACTAAATATTGGTAATGTTGGGAAATGAATCACCATCCAATGAAGAAATCAAAATGCGCATTAAAACCTCCCTTTTTAATTCTACAACCAATTTGTTACCAGAACAAGTAAAACTCCAATAAAAAGAGACTGAAGATGACCCCTCCCCTAACTCCACAAGGAAAAAAAGGAAAACGAATCCAATTCACAATCGGGCAAGGCCAACATGAGTTTGCGGTGGTTGGTGGTGGGGGCTCCATGGGCATGGCTACTGACTGTGGTAGTGGCACTGGCTAAAAGGAATAAATGAAGAAGAAGAAAGAGAAATGCAAGATAGAATAGAGAGGCAAGAGACTGATAGTGGGCCACCATCTAAGCACATGGCAATCAATGAGGGGGTGGAGTGTGACTCACGTAAAGATTCAACACCACCTAATATTTTCTTGTACTAGATAAAGGATCCATGTTACTTTGAAAGGAATGAGTCCGCCTATCTAAATCTACTCTTACTTCAACCACACTAGCTAGTTTTTATTAAATCTTAAATTAGGTTGGGTCACCTTTTGCCCTGTTACAAGATTTTTCTCTTCGACCTGTTATCTACTTAATAGAGTGAAGTGGTTCTAGTCCAAATTCCAAAATTAATAAGACATATTCAGAAATAACAAAGACGGATATTAATTTTTTCTCAAAACAACTTTTACCCCATTTTCTTTTCTTCTTTTAATTTTCCCTTTTCTTTCAACAACTCTCTCTCTTTCTCCTCCACTATACTTGTTTATGTTCTTTCCCCTAGCTTTTTATTCCAAGGTCAAAGAAAGTGTAGACTCAAAAGATCACATCAAAATCATGCATGATTCAAAGTATAATAGAATATTTGCATTGAATTCAACTTAGAATGATATATCTCTCATTCATATTTTACATTACAACGTCATCTATTTATTATATTGACGAAATAGAGCTTATGAAACACTTTCATTGAAGTGAGAAAAACCAACTTTTAAAGTGTTCCTATTTAATCGAACAAAATTTTCACATATCAATCATAATAAGTTCCTTAATTTCATTAAAAAATGATATTATTTCGCAAGTGATAGTTAGATTGGATCAGCAGAAACGTCATAATCACTCCAGTAGGACGGCTCTAGCGTGTTTCACCATTTGAGGAACAGTTCAATCGCAAGAATACGGAAGACGTCTTGCCCTTCTACTAGTTGTTATCATATATCATGCTTCCATTTTATTGGGGCTTATGATAGTTGGATTATGTTCCCAATAATTAAATTCAAGGACAGTTTTGGGTTTAGCAAAGATGATAATCCCATAACCACTGGGGGTTCGCCCCAGTGGCCACCCTTCCATTTTGGAATGAGGAGGTTGTGGGTTCAAATCTCCACATTCTCATGGGGGATTGGGGTGGGGACGATTTCATTTCAGGAGTGGGTTTCGACTCCCACGTCCTGCAAGGAGGCAGAGCAAAAGTCTGAGAGTGAGTGTTAGAGTAGGATTAGTGTAGGACCGATCAAAAAAAGAAGAAGATGATAATCCCATAATTTTTTAAAAGCGTTCCCGCAAGTACTTAAAATCCCCACAAGTATTGAAAATCCGACGTGACATGACACTTGTGATGAAAGTTCTTTGAAAATTTATAACACTCAAAAGATCAATTGAAAATGATAACACTGAAGTGAACATAATCTAAAAGTTATGATATTCAAGTAATTACTATATAAAAATTATGACATTCATTGAATCCTTATTCCAAAAATGAGAAATTAAATTGTAGTCGCCTTTGTTCGAACAAGAGGATATAGAGAGCATCATGGATCAGAGGCTACAAGGGCGGTTCAGCGCCTCATCTGCTTGGAAACTAGTCAAGGCAGCAATGCCGTGCTTGGCCATGACTGCGAACGAGAGGCTGGACATGAAACCGCATGCTGTTGGAGCTGAAGGAATGCTTGACTCTTTCTAGGCAAGGTACCCGATGGACCAAGGGATTATGTTCTGCTTCACCCTTCACGATCGCTGCTTATGATTTGGATAAATGCCTCTGAAAAGGTCCCACGAGACAGTGCTTGATGTGCTCCAAAACCTTCCTTTGGGTTTTGTAATTGTGGACGATATGATTTTCTTTGATGATATGATAGCATTTCAAGGTTTTGCAAGCGCCATATCTGCCTATGAACTCAGTGAGAGACAACATTGAAGAAAGGAAACTGCTGCTTTGCAATGAAAGGACAAAAATTACTCTATATCTATCGGCCGAGTAATGTTACAATCTTTTACCACATGTCATGTGAGCTAGTAAATGTGTGCACGTCTTGCGTGTTCCCAAAATAAAAAAAGAAACACTTTTAGGTATTAAATCAAGCCACTTAATGAATTCATAAGAATCTACATTGATCTTGTTTCAATATAAAATGAAAGAGAAATATAGGGCAATATTTGCTCCGATACCTTGATGCGTAGGCTCAACTCCTGATTGACGTTCATCGTAGAAATCTAGCTTCACTTATTGGACATTGCAAAGAACTTGAAAACATGGCGTTGATTCATGAATTCATGCCCAATTAAAATGTTCCCCCACGTTAGTCCAGTTTGATGTTCCTTTTTGCAAATTCTTGCCAGATCAAGTATCTCTTAGACTCTCAATATGTGACAGCACAACATGCGTCCAAATATATTTTTTTCTCAACGTCCTTTGATAGTTCAGGCTTTTGCATTAATTGGTCAAGTTTCATATTCATTAATAGCACCGTAAAGATAAAATTAACTTTCTCAGCGGACGAGGACACTAGCGAGCAGGATTTTACATCTTTCATGTTTTTGAAGCTCCTTATTTCTCTACTCTCCAGCAGCACACAACCCTAATGTTCTGAGCTGGAGCCAAAGGCTACCAATCGCAAATGATGCAGCTCAAGGTACATAAAGTAGATTGATAAAAACCTTTGTTCACATTTCCACGAGTTGAGCTTACACAACACATTCCATTAAGTTTTCTCTGTTGGTGGTGCAGGGTTGGGGTACCTGCATTATGGCTGCAAACCTCCCATTAGCGCTGCTTGTGTTTCTCCATTCGGTGGAGGCGGGGGCCGTCGTGGTGGTAGGGACCGAAAGAGACGACCTGCGGCTGGTGGGCCTTGGGGTTGAGGTCTGTGATGGAGGCGGGGACCCTGTAGACAGACGGGTTCTTCCAGTACTGTTGCCCGGCGGTGGGCATGCACTTGAGGTTCTCGTTGACTTGAGCGATCCAGTTGGTCTCGTTCGGGTCCAGTGCAAAAAATCTTCGAATCTCCGGGGCAAAATTTTTCGAATCTCGGGGACAAAAAATGTTGTTTATTCGTATTTCCTATTAGGAACAACCTCAATATAGGTTGGATTTTCTGAATAATCCGGACAAAAGTTCGAGCTCACAAAAGACACAAACAACAATTTAAGGAGGAAAAAAGTTGCTAAAATAGATCTCGGGTCAAGTCGGGTATGGGTCTCGTGTGAGTCATTCTATTAGTATTGCAAAGAAATGGATCAAAACAGATTAAATTGATCAATTTGGGTCGAATAATTTTCGACCGGATTTACCGGTTTGATAGTTCCATGTATAAATCACTTTTTTTTGCACAAGGTAAAGAGAAACCTGTTTAAGCATGTCCCATGGAAGCCATAGGAAATGAATTGTATGCACACAAAGCATGACATCTCGTGATAAGCCTTTGAATTTGATGAATTCCACAAATGTCTGCCTAAATTAGAAGGATCGTTTGAGAGTACATATAATGCTAATTGAGGTATGAACTTGGCATAGTTGATATTGGACGTGACATTAGATTTATAATAGTACTTTTTGTTTTATTTGGTAATAATTTTTACCTCGTATGTTTGGGATATGCCGGATTTCTTGTTTGATGTCTTGTTTTAGGTACTCGACTCCCTTCTCCTGTATATACATTACTTGTAGGGAAAAAACTTCCTAATGAGTTACGTTCTAGTAAAATTTATGCATGATTAGCTCATGACAATCATATAACTTTTCATAAATTAAATTTAGTTGGCACACAAGAGGAGTTGTAACCAAGTTGTGTGAAATTCAAAAATGCCCACGGATTTCAAATGGAGAAAAACTAGTTTAAGCAAAAGATATATTTGAATTCAAATCAAAGTCAAATCATAGAGGTAGAGTCAAGTTTTTAAATTAAACTAAATATTGATGTGGGTTTTATTTTTCATTTTTTTTAGCTTCACCATTTAAACATAATTGATTGCGCACATTTATGAGCTCCAATCAGGAGTTCTCTTACCGACCAAAAAAAAAAAATCAAGAGTTCTCTTGAAAGATATCTCGAGTTTCAGCCCATGCACGAGATCCGACCCAAATTCGATGAGGCGGACCGGAATTCTTGACTGAATACCTACAGGAGTCATGCTGCAGGAGTTCAGCCGAGAGAAAGGTTGTTACATTACTTTATCTAATTTCTTTGGGGCGGTGGCGCGTATGTAAAGATCCAAGATTGATCAATCGAGAGATTGACTCCTCTAGAAGGCTGTCACTAAGGCCGTACAAGCGATGCTACTGTTGATCATATAAAGAGAAGGGTTCAATTTTTTATTGATTTTATGCCACAAAAAAGAAAATATAAGAAGGATGAAAACAATAAAAGTCTTCCTTTTGAGTATTGAAAATGCTCAAATTTGTTAACGATTGTAACTTTGTAATTCTTGAATTGGTTGGTGGAATTTTCTCTAGTTGGCTTTTCCTATAGTGTAGGTATCAATACTCGGATTGAACCACATAAATATTTCGTATTCTCTATCGCTCCTTATATAATTCTCTTACGATTTCGTGTTGATTTAATTTGAAGATATGGTGAGTTTCTGCATTTATTTTATAAGAAGCTCTAATCGAAGAATTCTTGAATTTGTTGTGATTGCTATAATTAACAAATAGTAAACACAAAAATCTTATAAAAGATATTGACTTAACCCGAAAATGGCTAATTCCATGAACAATTGAATTAATATTATTATTTTGTGGATCAATTTTCCATGAACCAATCAAGCTGAAAGATGTGACAAGTGGTGAATTGAGAGAGAGAGAGAGAGAGAGAGAGAGAGAGAGAGAGATGGGAAGAGTGTGTGGTGGTGCCCAAGTGAGGATGTGTCACTTCCTTATGCCCCAGTGAAGATAAAAAGTGTTTAAAAAATGTCCCGTGAATAACGTGGGAATCGAATTGCATTGCTTGCCATCCACATATTTGAGTACATGTAATGTGGTGGCAAGGACTTCCCATATTTGACATGACATTAGACATATAACTTTTACCTTTTAAATAATCTAAATTTCTTACTCGAGGTCTCCTTTAGTTACTCAAGGCCCTTCTTTCAAAAATACATGTGATGTAACGAAAAAATATATATTTCACAAAGGGTGATTTTCCTATAAGATATGACAATCGTACAACTTCTCATAAATCAATTTTAGATGATGAACAAGAAAAAATTATAATTCAAGAACTTTTATTGGTTTCATATGGAGAAAAAAAAATGATTCTAGCAAAAGGATAAATTAAAACTTAAATCAAAGTTAAACTAGTATGGCAAAGTCAATTTTATAAGTCAAACTAAATATTGGTGCTACTGCGAAAGGGAATCGCTATCCAATGAAGAATTCAAAATGCGCATCAAAACCTCCCTTTTTAATTCCACAACCATTTAAAATGCTTAAGAAAGTCAAATTTTTCTCATCAATTCAGAATCAAAACAAGCAAAACTCCAATAGGAAGAAACTCTATATGACCCCTCCGCTAACTCCACAAGGGAAAATAGAAAACAAATCCAATTCACAATCACGCAAAGCCAACATGAGGCTGCAGTGGTTGGTGGTGGAGGCTCCATGGGCATCGCTATTGACGCTAAAAGGAAGAAAGGAAGAAATGAAGAAGAAGAGGAGAAATGCACAGCACATAAGAGAGAGACAAGAGACTACAAGTGAGCCACCATCTAGGCATATGGCGATCAATAAGCGGGGTAGAGCATGATTCACATGAGGATTCAACACCACCAAATATTTTCTCGTACTAGATAAAGGATTCATGCCATTTTGAAAGCACTTGACAAGTTTGTCTAAATTTGCTCTTAAATATCTCAACTAAGAACTCAAATTACAAATTTATTAGGAGAAAGTAAATTAAAGTCAATATTCGACTTAGTTAACTTGTAAAAAATTAATTTTTATTGAAGTGACGGCCACTGTAATAGAGAAAACACCATCAGTTTATACCCCCCACACACACACACACATATATATATAATGAGGAGAAGGCTATTCTAGTAATATAGGATCTTAATAGGCGAATTTAGAGAACAACTTAAATAAATTCTCTTATAGTATTTTTATATTGCTATGGATTCTTCATCTACTTAATTTCTGCTCAGTAAAGAAGATCGTCCCTCAAGGGCAATAGAGCTCACCGGGGCATTGCAATTCTCTCCCATTCAAGTTGCTGTCATGGCTACAAACTCAAAAATATCATTTACCCTCTAACGTTTATGCGCCCAACATTGTTGCATTAAGACCTAATGATACAAAATATACCCTGCCTCCTATTCCTAAGGGAGTGATCGGGATTAAGCAGCGTGGCGATACCCGCAAAAAAGAATGGGAAACCTAAGTACTTTCACTAACTAAAAGTTGAGATTCGTCCGGATTTTTTCACCGGGCGCCACTGTTGCCGCACCGGAAATGGTTGTTGACACCTAAATTTTGGCGATTTAGTTTATTTATTTATTGCATAGAAAATTAGGGGTAAACTTTATCCCTGGAAAAATATTAATTGCATAGCATATAGATTTAGGTTGCATTTATTTTGTTTTTTGCATTTTTTGCATTTTATTGGATCGGTGGTGGATGGGTTCAAATTAGTTGGCCAAGCCTATTTTTTAATGATTGAAAGATTATCTCGTGAAAAATTAGAAATTCGAATTTTTTGTTCGAGATATGATGAATTGTTTTCGGATAGGGCAAGTGATATGCGTTCAACAAAACGAATATTGCGGATATCGATTCGATTTTTTTTTAAAAAAAACTAATCGATAGCTTATAAATAGGTGAGGAACGCGTAGGGTTCAGGGGTGACATTTATTGAATACACGGCCACAATCGAGAGCATAGAGAGAGAAGAAATCGTGAGGGGATCGGCCATGATCCACAATTGAGAAACGGCACATTGAGAGAGCTTCAAATCCACTAGTTCTAAACGAGCTCCAAATCTCATCGAGATGGCTGCTTGCTGGCCTCAAAGTGTCGTCTCTTTTGCTTGCTGTCCCGAAACACCAGTGACTCTATTTTGTCTCGGACGAAGCCTTTAGTTCCTGGTCCTGTGGCACCTCACGCCGAGATCTTCAAGCAGTTCCAGATTCGCAGCTTATCCGACGGATGCATACTTTAGCCAAATTGATTCTGTGTTTACGGATTAGTAGGAGTTGATCCATCGTTGGTTGAATCACATTATTGCCTCTTCAAAGTGCTATTCCGTCAGTTGTCCACCGAGTGCAATTCACCCGAGGCTAGTCCAGTGCTGACGCAATCGAGATACTCCTCCAAGCGAAGTCCAACTTGCTGATACCCTTGCCGAATTTCCCATCATTGTTGCTGTTGCCTCTTCATCGTGAGCTCTCGACGATGATCACCCGGTGGTTACCGAGAGCTCCTTGCACTGCCGTGATCAAGACCCTTTCATGTTCGTGAGCAACCCCACACCCGTCGATCACCATGCCACAAGCCACGAAATTCACTTTTTTACGGCAACAAATTGAAGAATTCTTGGCAGAGGAAGAACACGTGGACTTGATCAAAAGCACCACGTCAGTTTGGGGTCCAGGAGTCTTCCTGAACCAACCCCATCTCTTGAAGCTTTAGGCATCCATTAAAATTCATGCCTTGCACGCACGCACGCCCTTGTTCATGTTGGGTTTTGCTGCCACGCGTTGCCACTTTGCCCACTATTACGATTCAACGTTCCAAGCAAATCCCGGAGTTTCTTGGCCCTGAGTCATCGCAAGCAACCAACCACCAGCGGCGCAGAGCTTCACTACGTAGCTTCAATATTTCTCTGCCCAACAAGCCTCCCAATGAATTACCTAAGCTTTCAATAATTTTGCAGGTTTCTTGGTGTCCCGTACGATAGCCCATCGAACTTGCCGTGGCCTTGTCAAGCCACGCCGAGCCACCACCACGGTTCCCCATCTTCGAGCTACCCCGAGTCTCCATCGTTGGTCCACCTCACCGTTCGAATTTTTGAAAAAAAAATCGAATTTAGGTAGAGATCTATTCTATTTTATTAGGTAGGTTTATTTAGTAGATTTATTTTATCTTATTTTAGTTTTTGATATCTTATCTCTTTGTTTGAACATTTTCCAATGCATGATTGAAATTCCAACATGGATGGTCCCTCAAAATAGGGATTGTCAGTCTGATTTTCACGCCCGAAAGCCGACTCATATTCCCTTGCAAAAATCGACAATCCGATCTCATGCCCGAGATTCGATTCGCGATTTAATTTTAAAATTAGACAACCCGATCTCATGCACAAGATATGGTTCGCCAATTTTCGAATATCAATCTTATCTAGTTTGATTTGATGTCGTGTCGTTTGAGTCGATTTTGTTTTCGTAAAAAAATTGAGTTAGATTAGGTTTATCGTCTTAGGTTTATCTTGCCTATCTAGAATAGGAGATTTATTTATTTTGAATTTTCGTAAAAAGAAAAAATCCAAAAAAAGTTTGAATTAGGATTATGATTGTTTTTTTTTTTTATCTTGCGTGTTTAGAATAGGGATTTTATTTTGAATCATGAAAAAGAAAACAAAAAGGTGCATTCATTTAGGATGTTAGATTTTGATTTGAATTGCATGTTTAATTATGTGTTAATTTTAATTTCGAATTTCATAATTTTTTTTTTTTGTCTTAGGTTAAATTAGTTTCAATTTCTAGGATAGATTGCATGTTTTTTTAGAAGAGAAAGAATCATGTGCACGTCATACAGAATTAGGCTCATAAAAATGCACGTCATTTAGTGATTATTGCTGGGTTCATTTAATTGGAAATTGCCCGTCATTAGAATTAAGTCATTTTTGTTAATTTAGATCGCATATTTAATTATTGCATATTTATTAAAAAATCATTAGTTTTTTTTTTTTTACTCATTCATATAGTTTAAGTCATTCGGTCATATTGCCATATCATTTCATGTTAGATTAGTAGCATGCATTACATAAGACATTTTTTTTCATTAAATAAGAGAAAATCCTAAAAAAAGAAATTGCATGTTAATTAGAAATCATATCTAGGATTGTTGATGTGAATTCTGATTTAACATTGCAGATGCTTTCATTGCTTTGAGGTAAGTTTTGCAATTTATTTATTACTTTACTTGGGTGTTTAATTGGTGGTTTGCGCACTTGTATGATCGCTTCACATGTTAGGAAAATAAATTGAAATTAATTCAAGCTGCTTGCCAAACATTTTTCAAAAACAAAAGAGAAAGGTACCGAAAGGGCGTTAGAGAAATCTCACGTAATCAAGTCTCGTAGCCAAAATCTCTAGTTCGTAGAAGTAAAATGATTCTCCCGTTATTTTACTTAGGTGTCTAATCGACCTACCGTAAACTGATTAGTGGCGACTCCCTTTTGCATGCTAGATATTTGAACATAAATCGTGAGTTGGTATGGGCTTGGGAGAGCCCGAGCTAAGTCTAGGCTTAGCAATCCATTAGCCAAATCCTAGGTGGATCACCCGAAAATTTGGTCGCGACAATGGTAAATCAAGATTTTAGGACGTAGTTTATCGCACATCTATGATTACCACACCACTATCAATATAACATGTATAATTTTTTTCGACATTTGCCAGTTGGCTTGCAGTGAACATATTGTCTGTATTTTCTTTTTCTTCAACATAATTATCTCGATAATCTGTTTTCAATCGACAATTTTTTTTTCTATGTGGGTTATCTTTTACACGAGGGATATTTATTGAGATTTATTTAGGAAACCAACAATATTTTTTTAATTGATTTATTTTATTGAAAATACTGCAGGTTGCAGGTTAGATTTTTTTTTTTTTCCTTTTAAGAGGTTTCTTCTCCACTTTTATTTTTCCACAAGCTCCTTGAACCCTTTTTAGATTTATGTGACTCTGCATTTATTTTAGACTGAAAGTCACTCTCAACGGAATCTTCATCATAAAGCATTAGCTCGTATGTCGGTGCTCGTCAGAAGAGGAGAGAAACATGGGTTTGCGTGGGCTGTGGGGGCCGTTGACTTCTTCAAGCCTTAAAGTGGAGTTCTATTTTCGTTGGGAGTACAAAGGAGATGTCAGCATCGGGTGAAGCTTGTGAAGAGAATCCTTCATCCAATTGAGACATTTTCTTCGTGAAGACACGAGTGTTTCAAGTTTTCAATGATTTGTTTATCGAGCAATTACGTGAGGTGAAATACTATGGGTTTGGGTATAATCTTAAATAGGGAAGCATTTGAGCGTTATAAGCAATTGTAGTTCTATAATTCTCCAATTGATAATTACCTAATTATTTGCAGTTGACCCTTCCTGTGGAGTGGCTGTTGGTGGTTGGTCTGAATCGTGCAAATTTTTCCTTATTGTTGATTGTCTTGTTTCTCCGGTGATTTTGTTTTCTCACATAATTTAATTTCATACATTCTTTGGCTTTCACGTTATCTTAGAACAGTCTTTGTGGTTTTTGCTCCAATGGTTTGTGGAAATATTGTTTCCAAGAGTGCTTGTTGGATGACAAACAGAGCCCTTGCAACTTTTTGTGGTTGCTCTACCAGAAGCTTGTACCTTCCTACGGAGCCTTATATCCTTTTGTTGGATGACAAACAGAGCCCTTGCAACTTTTTGTGGTTGCTCTACCAGAAGCTTGTACCTTCCTACGGAGCCTTATATCCTTTCTCCACGATGTCGCTTAAATCTTGTGCCATCAAGAAAGTAATCATTTTAATGCTTTAGTAAATAAATATAGTTATTTTCATCGAAAGTAGGAACAATAGTGAGATAGAATTGGCCATCGTTTTGGTGTTGGATATATGGTGGGGATTTTAGCAGGGGGTGGATAGGACTCACGCTCAATGCCAACCGAATGAGGCCTTGACACCACTGTTGGCTTTTAGTGTTAATGTGGAAGTGTGTATGTTTGTGGGGATTTACTCAGCAAAGGAAAAAGGAAGGAGCTTTTAAAGCTTGTTTTATTATCAAAATGTTTTGTGCAAGGGATGTATGGAGCTGTAGTTGGGCTGAACATGAATGAACAAGCATGAAGCCTTTTTATAGTTCTTCCTAATCGACTCTTCTGCTAAGAATCTCTGTCACAAACAAAGAAATTTGCTTCATTTTACATGTTGGACAGGTTTTTTGCCATTACTTCTAACTACCACCATCTAAGCCAGAAAACACCAGACTTTAACTACGTACTATAGTTCTGCAAACTTGTAGAGTCTTGGCTTTTCTGATAAATTGACCACAACTTCAACAAAATTTAATCAAAAATAAAATGTTGGAATGGAAGATTTCATTTGCCTAGAACGCGATCGTCCTTCCGAATACCTATGCAAATTAGACAAAAATGAAATAGACTGAAACAAGAGAATCATCATCTGATAATGATAAATAAACGGCCAATTGTCCATTGTTCATAACATTTAGAGAGGGAAATAAGCATGACTGAAAACAGGAGGAAAATCATTGATGACAACAATCAACAGCCAATCAACAGATAATTATCGAGCATCAGGCATTAGAAGAAATAACGAAAAAAGGAAAAAAAAAAAACATCATTATGCATAGTATCTGCACGGCATACACGGCTTGCATTATAGTGAGAGCGAAGATGAAGAAGGCGGCGGTGAGAGACAATATAGTCCAAGGACTCTTGAAGTAGGTGCGGTTGAGATGAGCCCTCCACTTGTTCCAGTCCTTCTTGCAGTGCTCGCTAATCTTCTGTTGCACGCCATCGAGGATTTCGTTGGATGGGGGCGTCACGTCCGTGCACAGAGAGTTGAATAGCGTGGCGATTGCCTTGTCAGTTCCAAAATCATTCTGGATGATGCCTTCCGTGTGAAGCAGTCCGACATCCTGCCTATCGTTGATGATTGTTGACACCTAATATTTAAAAAAAATAATAAATTAAATTTGGTTTTTAAAATTTTCATTTCAAAATTCGAAAATAAATAAAAATCAGTTTTTATTTTTTATTTCCACTTATTAACACCTAATTTAAATTTAGGAATTAGAAATAGAGGATAATCTTTGATTAGAGGGAAATTTTGAAACAAAATTTTGAATTCGAAAATTAAACGGTCACTTGATTTTGGAGCCTTTTATTGTTGGATGGTTGAGCGAATATCGCTCGATCTTCAACAATCCCGAGTTTTTCCTCTATAAAAAGAAGGCACGCTTCGTAAAAGTGGGGGGCTTCTCTTCGTTCGAACTCGAAAAAATCGAAAAAAATTCAGAAGTTTTTCGTACACTTTGGTCGAAAGAGGGCTTCACTTCATCGAAAGAAAAGGCACAAAAGGCACAAAAGTCCAAAAAGTCAAAGATGAAGAAAAGAGATTTCTCATCCGTTTGAGAAAAAGTGCAAAAGTCTTCTGCAAAAAGGGTGTCAGAGAGAGGTAGCAGGGAAAGTGACCGGTCGAAGGACGTGCAGCAAAACCAAAAAAAAAGAGAAAAGGGAAAAGCAAGGGGACTGTTCATCGTCTCTTTGGTTCAACCATTTCCCATGCTTTCCGTCCGTGACCCTTGTGCCGAAGCCATCCGCGCCGCCGCGCTTGCATCACCGCCAGCCTCCGCGCCAACGCCGCCTCGGTAGCCGAAGCCCCACCATGTCACCTGCTGCGACCCCTCGCGATTTCAGCATCGACACCCAAGGCGTCCTCCACCCGAGCTGCCGCGTCGCTGCTCCTGCATCTCCACGAGCACCGCCGTGCTGGTGTCCAACGATCGCACCACTCGCCCGAGCCGCTCCGTTACTGCTCAACGCCCGTGACACCCAGCACGAAGCAGGCCGATCGCCGCCCCGAGCCCGAGCGACGTCCTACTCCGTTCGTGAGTCCTTCCACCTGAAAGCCCGCGTTGATCCGTGAAGACCTGAAGCTGATCAAGCTATCAGACTCCACACCACCGAAGACCCGAAGCCGCCGCGACCGCCGTGCCCACGACCCACTTGCTGCTTTCTTCTTTTTGGTTGTAGGTCCGTTATCACCCTAGCCTCGCCGGAGCTCCGACGAACAACCCTTGTTCCGAGCAGCGACCCATCACCGAACCACCATCACGGCTCGGTCACTTTGATTTCTCACCATTCCTCAAGGTGGCTTTGAGTTAAACTAGGTAAGTTTTTTGGAAAAATTTAGTTCGAGTATTCGAACTCACAATTTTGCTGTTTTTTTTTAACTTGATTTGTTCTGATTTATTTTTATTAGTATCTGATTAGGAAATTTGCCATGCTAAGTCATAATAATAAAAAATTTTGAGCCGCGAGACGTCGGGTTAGATTTTTTATTATTTTGACTTTTATGTCAAAATTCATAAATTACTTTGCATTATTGATGCCCATAGGTTGTCGAGTTACATGGATGTTTTTTTCTAAGTATGATACATATTTTGGTGCATTATGGTTATTTGTTTATCACATATCATGCATTATATATGACATATAATGTGCACGTTACATGTTATTTAGGTTATATAGATTTTATAATGTGCACGTTACATGTTGCATTTTAATTAGTGGGTCATAGTTTAATTTTTTTAGTATTCCCATCATGTAGTCTTTTAAATATAAAGATAAAATAAAAAAAGTTAGCATTGCATCATTACGTTATTTAGTCATTAAAAAAATAAAAAATAAAAACAAAAAACAAAAAATCATTTACTTGGTTAATTAATAAATTAGTTTATAATTAATCCCATTTCATATCATCATTATTTAGTGTAGGTTGCATACATTAAAAAAGAATCATAAAAAAATCACAAAAAGAATATGCATATAAAATTTTTATGTCATGCATCTCATGTCATGTAGTATATGCACATTTAGGATTGTATAAATTAGATTGCATACATATAGTTCAAATTAGGCCATATAAATTACATTTCACATATCATTAAAAGTAAAATTCATGCATATTAATTTTAGATTAAGATTGCATCTAATTAGATATCATGTCATTTAAAAAATCATGTTTAGGGCATGCATTTTTTAATAGTTTTTGTAAATGTTCTTTTTTAGAGATTGAACCTTAATAAAGTTATAGTTTATAATTTCTTATGAATTTAGCATTTTGATTTATTGAATGTTATTTAATTGACTGTGCACCCGCATGACCACCATTTACATGTTATTATCTTAGGTTAAAATTAATCAAGGCTGCCTGCAAAAAATGTTTTTTTTTAAGGTACCGAAAGGGCGTTAGATTAATCTAGCGTAACCATGTCCCCGAATCCATTGAATCTCTAGTTCGTAAAAGGTAAATTATTCTCCCATACTTTACTTGGGTTTCTAATCAGCCCTAATTGGTTAGTGGCGGCTCCAATTTGAAATATAATTGCATGTTTTAATGGGTCATTTTCTTAGTATCAAGTCGCGATTGGTAGGGCTTGGGAGAGTCCGCGCCAAGTCTTCGGACTTAGTAATCCATTAACCTAGTTTTAGGTGATTCACCCTTCAAAAAATTTAGGTCGCGACAGCTTGGCGACTCCACTGGGGAATTAGAGTTAAAACTCATAGTGGACATAGGCCTGTTTCTTTTAAAAAAATATTTTTTTGTTTGGCAGCAATGACACCAGGTATGTCACTAATATTTCTAAGGTGTTAAATGTTCTTGCAGATGGGAGGTATAAGGGGAGTAGTCTTTGCTAATCCTTGTCTTGCAGGAGGGTGTAAAGATGAATGATTTATTTTTCCTTATCATTGAAGTGTTGTTTGTATTATAAATTGTTGTGCATGATTTTTAAATTACTTTAGCACTACACATTGCACACACAACTTGCCGTCGGACCTGGACCGCATTTAAGGATTCTAGGATGGTGTTGAGAAATGAACCAACCTCGAACGCGAGACCGCGATGTAGAGGTTGCCTTTCTCAACCCCGAAAATTTTTTCTTGATGTCAAAACGTTTATCCTTGCTCACGAAACTGCGTGACCATGGGATTTTCTTTTGACTGAACCATAGCTAAGAGGACCCGACATTTGTACGCGAGACTGGGACAAGTCGGTCCATCCTTTTAGTTCTAACTTGCTAAGCCTTGTAGTTTAGGTGTTAAGCCTCACATCCCATGCGCCTGTCTATGCGGTTGCTATTTTTCTTTGTGAAGTAAGTATTCTTATCTTATACTATGCAATTCTATTTACTTTATTGCACTTTCTTTTGGTCCATGACACTAGGTTGATCGTAAGCCTTAATCTATATACAATGGGGAGATCCGATGTTCAATTCGTTCCAACTCCTAAGATCGAGCTCAAAAGGTGGTGGAATAATAGTAAGGAAGGCCAAGACTATGTGGAGTCAATATTGGGACGGCTCATCCCCCTTTTGGATATTGGAGTCCATAGTGGTGTTTTGCAAGCTATCTCGCAATTTTGGTGTCCCGAGACGGCTACCTTTATTTTTGGTAAGAATGAGCTAACTCCGACACTGGAAGAGTATAACGTTATCATAGGAATGCCCCTTGAGACTGAGCTTGTTAGGCCACCTCTTGGTATGGAGCCCACATCCATTTTATCTCAATTTCTAAGAATTAAAACTGATGAGGTTAAGAAAGTTTTGAAAACTAACTGTAATGCGTGCCCATTCTCCTTTTTGGCTGATCATTTTTTAAATCAATCTTCAATGCGCCAAAAAGGTAGGATATTCATCTTAGCATTTTTTGGATTTATAATCTTTCCTCATCGACAAAATGCCATTAATCCTTCAATTGCATGGGTGGTTAAACAAGCATGCGCCGGCATGAATTTTATAAACATGATTTTGGCCGAGACATTTTTGTCCCTCAACTGTTTTAAACAAAATGGAGGAAAAATCATGAATGCCTCTCCTAAACTTTTACAAATTTGGTTTCTTTCTCACATGAAGGAGTTTGGTCGTTTCATGCGTCGAGGTGAAATTGATGATTCTAATCACCTGATAAAGAGATTTTCTATCTTAGAGAAAAAGTATACCGGAAGGTATTTTCCGATTGGGTAATTTTTCTAAAAGATCCAGATCTCAAGGGCTTCCTATGGTATGCTAAATGGTTCCATGTTAGCGTGGCTCGTTTTTCTCACAAGACATATAATTCAATTCCACTTATGGGAATCACTGGTGCAACATCTTACTATCCTCATAGAGTGGCTCGCCAGTATCGAGTGCTCCAAGATATCCTGCCTCCTCTCCGAATGGACCTGTTTCAAGCTCGCTTTGTGCGCAAGGATCACAAGTACCTCGATGAGATCGAACGCCTTGAAAATGCATGGAAGGAATGCCATCCGGAAAAGATAATGGTGCCTAGAAGATTGAAAGGAAATGAGAAGATTTTTCATGCCTCGGATTATTATATCCACCATCACGAGATCCCTCAAGCTCTACTTCCGGTGATACCTGAAGTGACCATGAAGCCCACTCGTAAAGCACAAATTGAAAATCTTGAAGAAACGTTGGAAAAGAAGGAAGCTCGTATTTCCGAGTTGGTTCGACAGAACAAGAAGCTTCGAAAGACTGTGATCTCCCAATTGTATATAGAAAAGAGTCGCTAGATTTAGGAGTTTAATTCTGGCTTTAGAATGTTATTTCAATTTCTTAGATTGATGTTTTAGGAATCTAATTTCTAGAAAGTTATTTTAATGTTTTAAGTTGATGTCTTTGGAATTTGATTTCACTTAATAAAATAAACGATCGACCATTGTCATGGACCAATCTCATTTGTTATGATGCTTACTGTATTATTTTACATTGACAGGTAACAACACGGCTCACCCAAGATCGCCAATCCGTACTCGTTCTAGAGTAACAATGGTCGATGACGCCGAACAAATACGTGTTGCTGAACAAACTCGTATCGTTGCCCTCGAAACAGAAATGAAGCAAGTCTTGAATGTCCTTGAGCGGCTTTCTAAACAAATCGATTCTCTTCAGGCAAATACTGTCCCATCAGCTCCACAAGTCGAAGTGGTGTTACCACAACATGCTCCTATGGCTGATCCGAAAGATAAAGGCAAGAATGTATCCACAAGTGGCCCATCAAGCTCTAATGATGTCTCTAGGGAGAAAACTACTGACACGCCTCAAATCATTGTTGACGAGGAGATACAAGTGATACAGACGGCTGTACCGAAGACTGAGCAAGAAAAACGCTTGGCGAAAATCGAGGAGAAACTTAAGCAGCTGCAGGGTGCATTTAATCAAGACCCAACTGATCCGTCCCATTATGGAAAGATCAAGATACCAAAGAAGTTCAAAATGCCAGACTTTGAAAAGTATAATGGCACTTCTTGCCCAAAGATCCATTTGCAGACTTATGTGGTTAGGATGACCCCATATGTTGATAACATACCCCTGATGATTCAGCAATTTCAAGCAAGCCTGACAGGACCAGCACTCCAGTGGTATATTATGAAGAAGATTAATCTCCTAGAGACTTTGGAGGATTTGACTGATGCCTTCTTCAAGCAGTACAAGTATAATATTGATGTCACTCCATCTCGAGAGGATTTACTTCGCACTGAGGAGAAGAAGATGAAATCTTTCAAGGCATATGTCACGAGATGGAGGTCTGTAGCTGCTCAAATTACTCCAGAACCGACTGAAAAGGAGTTGATGGATTTGTTCATGAAGACACTCCCGCCTGAATATCGAAATCGGATGTTAGGATTGACTGCCGAGTCGTTCAATCAGCTAGTCCCTGTTGGCGAGCGAATTGAAATAGCCCCGCGTGATGGATGGGCGTCTGATCAAACCAGCTCATATAGGGGAGTCTTTGCCAAGAAGGATAAGGAACCTATAGCAGAGGTTAATGCAGCTTATGTTCAGGCATCTCGCCCAACTTCGAACACTCAACAGGGAGGAGCACGACCATTTTTTGGCCAGCAGAAGAACTCTTCCAAGCGTCAATTTACGCCTCTTCCTAAGCCAGTGTCCAAGATCTTGCCGACTCTTCAGAAAAATGGATTACTTGCTAAGGAGCCTAAGCGACCTAATCCTGAGCGTTTCCCCAACTATGATCCGTCCAAGACATGTGCTTATCATATGGGGGAGGTAGGGCATTCTGTTGACGATTGTTATACACTGCAACACAAAATCCAAAATCTTTTGGACGCCAAGGTGGTCTCATTCCGCGATGGACAGCCAAACATCCAGAATAACCCACTCCCTGACCACCCAGAAGCTGTGAATGTCATTTTCAATTTTGATGCTGAGCTCACCGTGTTTCAAATGATGCATGAGGAAACAGAAGTGATGGATACCCTGGGGCAACCAAGTGGCAAGTTCGATTACTATGTAAAGTATTCGGCTCCTCCCAACTCTTACATCGACCCACGGGATATCATCCTAGATGGATGGGGTGTCATAGATGATCCCGCACCTCCAAAGATTGAGAGCTCTGATGACGCACTCAAAGGAATGACTGAAGTGTTTAGTGTTTGCCATCGATGAAGCTCGAGAGTAGGAGAATTTTAATTATTTGCACACTCTTTTGCGCAGGAGTCTTTATCGCTTTCCGTATTTGCATATTTGCATTTTCAATTCTAGGATTTCCCTGATTTCAATAATGTAATTTGCTTTTCATCCAATAAAATACATGGAGATTTTCATGTTTTAAGGGCATGTTGAAGTACACCAAACTAGCCCTGTGATGAAATCCTACCAAAAGAAAACGGCAAGGAGCTAATTCTGAAGGCTGGGCTTCTTCATGTTCCCTTTAAAAAAAAAATTCAAAATAAAATAATTTTCAGCATGCATCTAATTTACCTTGTTTGTTTATTTTAATTATCTTCTCCATGTTTCAGGTGCTTTGATCTTAGCAGAAATGGATGGGCGCGAATTCATGAATCTTGTAAACTCTGATGCAGGGGCAAAAAAAAAAAAAAAATGGATGTGAACGATGGTGTCTTATTTTTGTAAGGAATCTCTATGAGCTCCCTTACAAAGGAAGGGCAAGACATGGACACATAATAATTTTGACTTTATGAGCATGCCCTCTTTGTCTTTATAGAATGCTTTCACGTGATATTGTGCAATTCGTCAATTCCACTTGAAATTTATCAAAATGGATAATTCAGTGAAAGATGTCGAGTTACTTGAGCATGCTAAATGAGGTGTGAAAGGCAAGCCTAATCCCATACACAATCCTTTGTCTATACATTGTAAGGTGAGTATGGAAACATTTTGTATTTCAAGGTGAAGAATTTTCTTGCGAAAAGTACGACAGCTGAAATGACGAGAGGCAGTTCATTTCTCTATCCCAAACACTACATGTGTTCCATTGCTTAACCATTTTTGAGCCCATACACTTATGGATGTTCTTTTCAAATTACCCCTGTCAAGAACCACCCCACATCGGGGCAACTGGGAGATAAAAATGACATCATGAAGTGAGGAAAATGAATTGAAATTTTCTTGCTCTCACTTGCATCAATCTTCAAGTCATGCTATTACATTGAATTCATGTGCTAATTTAAGTGCTTTAGGATGACGAAGAGCATTTCTTTCACTATCCTACACACATATATCATTTGAATAGCCCACTTGAGCCTGCTATTTCATTTCTTTTAAACCCAGTTGGTGATCATCCCCCACACTGGGGCAAGGCAAGAGACAGATGAAGATCCTTGAAGGTTCGAGTGTCATTTAAAGTATACTTGACACACGCATTGTGTGCAAGAACTGAAATCAAAATAGAACTAAGGGGCATGAAAAAGCAATGTGCCTAGTAAAAGCAAGGCCAATGCCCGTGAAAAAGAGAGAAATGACTGATGAATTGGAGGCATAAAAAAGGTAGTGTGCTTGACCAATGTCCGTCATCAAAGAAAATGACTTTAAAAAAAAATGTTGAGAAAAGATCTCCAGTTGAATAATCATTGGCATCAGGTGATAAACTTTTGAGCCAATAAAGAAATCTGTCAAGAAGACAATCCGTGGCGAAGAAAACTGGTGACAATGTCATGATGATCACCAACTTTGACCCATATACACATCTTTGAGCCTAACGATCCTTTCGTTTCTCAACCCATGAACCCAGCCTATGTTACGTCCCTTACAAAGTCTCTTCAGATTAGGGCATTTGAATTAACATAGGAATTCATATGTTTTAAGCATTGCTCGAAGAAGTGCGAGCAAGATGATTTCTTTATCATTTTGCAGGGTTCTTGACTTGTAAACCCGGAGATGATTACAGAATCATTCGTTCAATTTGGTTTGACTCGAAGAGTTCCTTTGTTAAGCCATTGACCAAGCCTGCATTACAGTCATTGACAAATACCTCTCAGATTGGTAAGGTCGTACTGATTGCAAGAAAATTCGAACCCTTGTCAACAAGATGATGATAAGATTGAGTGATATATTCCCGCATCAATGGTCAGGACAAATAACCCTTCTTAAATGAGAGCGAGTGAAAAGGCCTTTTCACACCAAAAGTGTCTCATTTAGCATGTTCAAGAGATTCACGCTATAACTGAAAATTGTCCTGGTGATAATTTTTCCGGTAGAAGCTTGATAAAGCCATCGTGCATGGATTTTCATTGAATTTTTCCTCAAAGACCAAAAATATTGTCTTTGAAACCCTGAGTTTATCCAGTCATCTTTGTACTTGATGAGAATTCCAAGTATCTATAAAATGTTTTCAAATATCTGGTGTGAATTCCAGATATTTGAACCTTTAAATGCTTGATGTGATTTCCAAGTGTTTGTCTTTTCAAACATCTGATGTGATTTCCAGATGTTTAGTAAATGTTTTCAAATGTCTGACATAAGAATCAGATTTTTTGAAATTTCAAGTACTTGATGCAATTTCCAGGTGCTTAGAATCTGATGAGAATTCCAGATCCCTAAAGACTTTGAGCCTTTCAATTACCTGAAGGGAGTTCCAGATGATTGACAGGTCTCATCGGAATCATTTCACACCTAAATCCCCAAACAGGTATGACAGGTACGTGCTCTTCTTCGCATTTGCATTTCATTGGTCATAGACACAGAGATCTATGTTCCTGACCGAATCATTGCATTTACATCGCATCATTTATTCTTTAAAAAAGAAGAAAAAAAAAAGTCAAGTCATTAACATTTGCATATGCATTTCATATTTCATTTTGCAGGGTTTAAATTTAGGTGTCATACATCTTTGAAGGAAACCTCTACGAGCTTCCCTTCAAAGAGGGGCAGCTGTTGACACCTAATATTTTAAAAAAATAATAAATTAAATTTGGTTTTTAAAATTTTCATTTCAAAATTCGAAAATAAAAAAAATTCAGTTTTTATTTTTTATTTCCACTTATTAACAACTAATTTAAATTTAGGAATTAGAAATAGAGGATAATCTTTGATTAGAGGGAAATTTTGAAACAAAATTTTGAATTCGAAAATTAAACGGTCGCCTGATTTTAGAGTCTTTTATTGTTGGATGGTTGAGCGAATATCGCTCGATCTTCAACAATCCCGAGTCTTTCCTCTATAAAAAGAAGGCACGCTTCGTAAAAGTGGGGGGCTTCTCTTCGTGCGAACTCAAAAAAATCGAAAAAAATTCAGAAGTTTTCGTACACTTTGGTCGAAAGAGGGCTTCACTTCATCGAAAGAAAAGGCACAAAAGGCACAAAAGTCCAAAAAGTCAAAGATGAAGAAAAGAGATTTCTCATCCGTTTGAGAAAAAGTGCAAAAGTCTTATGCAAAAAGGGTGTCAGAGAGAGGTAGCAGGGAAAGTGACCGGTTGAAGGACGTGCAGCAAAACCAAAAAAAAAAGAAAAAAGGGAAAAGCAAGGGGACTGTTCATCGTCTCTTTGGTTCAACCATTTCCCCTGCTTTCCGTCCGTGACCCTTGCGCCGAAGCCATCCGCGCCGCCGCGCTTGCATCACCGCCAGCCTCCGCGCCAACGCCGCCCCGGTAGCCGAAGCCCCACCGTGTCACCTGCTGCGACCCCTCGCGATTTCAGCATCGACACCCGAGGCGTCCTCCACCCGAGCTGCATCATTACGTTATTTAGTCATTAAAAATTAAAAAATAAAAACAAAAAACAAAAAATCATTTACTTGGTTAATTAATAAATTAGTTTATAATTAATCCCATTTCATATTATCATTATTTAGTGTAGGTTGCATACATTAAAAAAGAATCATAAAAAAATCACAAAAAGAATATGCATATAAAATTTTTATGTCATGCATCTCATGTCATGTAGTATATGCACATTTAGGATTGTATAAATTAGATTGCATACATATAGTTCAAATTAGGCCATATAAATTACATTTCACATATCATTAAAAGTAAAATTCATGCATATTAATTTTAGATTAAGATTGCATCTAATTAGATATCATGCATTTAATTAGATATCATGTCATTTAAAAAATCATGTTTAGGGCATGCATTTTTTAATAGTTTTTGTAAATGTTCTTTTTTAGAGATTGAACCTTAATAAAGTTATAGTTTATAATTTCTTATGAATTTAGCATTTTGATTTATTGAATGTTATTTAATTGACTGTGCACCCGCATGACCACCATTTACATGTTATTATCTTAGGTTAAAATTAATCAAGGCTGCCTGCAAAAATGTTTTTTTTTAAGGTACCGAAAGGGCGTTAGATTAATCTAGCGTAACCATGTCCCCGAATCCATTAAATCTCTGGTTCGTAAAAGGTAATGTATTCTCCCATACTTTACTTGGGTTTCTAATCAGCCCTAATTGGTTAGTGGCGGCTCCAATTTGAAATATAATTGCATGTTTTAATGGGCCATTTTCTTAGTATCAAGTCGTGATTGGTAGGGCTTGGGAGAGTCCGCGTCAAGTCTTCGGACTTAGTAATCCATTAACCTAGTTTTAGGTGATTCACCCTTCAAAAAAATTTAGGTCGCGACAATGATTTTGTCCATGAAGGTGACGTAGGATGTGACCTCGTTCCCAGCTCCGATGTGCAAGCGCTCGAACGTCATGACGTTGCGGAACTTGGACTCGGTGGTGTCATCCACCTTGATAACTGAGCTTCAGGAACCCTCCAGCAAAGGAGATGTCCTTGAGGCTGTTGGTCATGCTCTTCTTAAACTTGATCCCGGCCTCGTTGAGCTCAGTGGCCGACCGGATTATCGGCTCGGTGTTCTCGGCAGATATCTTCTCTTTGTCCTCAGGCCCCATATCTAATTCCGATTCGTGCTGGACCTCCTCGGATTTCATCAGCTGGCCTTTCCTGAATACGTCCATGAAATGCAGGCGTCTGCCCAACCCCGTGAACTTTTTATTTTCACCGAGGAAGTAGAATTTTCCGATGAGCTCGTTGACGTCATCCTGCGTTGTTGGAGTAAAGTCAGTGCATTGAATACGAGAGTGTTGTTGTGTCGATACCACCCACATAAAAGGAAAAAAAAAGGGAGTCTCTTATTGAGGTGATAGATTTAATAATTAAATTGTTAATCGATCTCGAACTGTGCATGCTAAACATTTAAAACATTAAATTTAATGAATTTCGTGTGAGGTCTATCTAAGATAATCAGTGCAATAATCTCTCTAATGACAGAGGGAAATCAAAGAAACTAACCTCCTTGCCATCGTTCGCGATGGCAACCAGCTGATACAGCACTAGCATCGGCAGCTGATTCTCCAGCAGCAGCATGTCCCGGCTTATATATGGGGCTATGTATTCCAGCTTGTGGATGCTGAAGATGGGGTCTGTTATATTATGTCTCAAATTTGAATTCATATACGATACCCGATACGTGTAAAATATTTACATGCCGAAATGAGAAAGAACGTCCGTCGAGCATTCAATAAAATGGCGTGTGATAGAAGCCGAAAGAATCCCTTCCGCGATCTGCGCTTCACGTTGGAAATGAAGGCATCCACAATCTTCAAGTTCAAGCAGAGGCGGAGAAAGAGATGTGCATGAATGCTTCTCTATTATTTTAATAGAGAATGGGGTTCTATTATTTTATTGAAGAAAGATGGAAGGCTGAAGGGTTGATCGTCCGAAGTTCTTCTACGTCATTAAATGCATGCACATGGCCATGTGCATGCATGCCCGTAGAAAAAGGTGTGCTGCCTCAGAAGCCTATCATGTAGGCGCCGAACTCTCTCCCTCTCTTTGTTCAACGTTTGTGGGCTTCTCTTATTTTATTATTGATAAAGAAAGAGGGATGGCAGAATAAAGAAAGAGAGATGGCAGAAGCTATTCTCCTTCGCATGGTCACACGCGCACACATCTCATTAATTGCATGGAGGCGCATGCTTGCAGATCGGCGCCGTTCTGACAACTCTGGAGTACAATATTGATTTGTTTTCTTCTTGCCACCGATAAAAGGAGCGAGATAGCTTCGGAGGACGTAGCGAGCTGCGAAAGGAAGAGCTTGGCAGTGAGCCAGAGAAAAGAGCTCGAGAGAGTGTGAGAGACGAGAGCTCCGAGAGGTTTGTGCGGATTCGAGTCCAGTGAGTTGAGTTATTAAACACCGTGAGTATCGGATATATAATAGGACTGGTAAACACTTGAGTGCATGTGCAATTGTAATCCTGTAATTTTCCGATTTGATAGTGGATTATTTTGCTGGCTCTCCCTGTGGACGTAGGTTTCGATATTCGGACCGAACCACGTAAATTTCTGGTGTTCTTGTTTTATTGTTCCTCGTTTTATTTCGATCGATTTCTATAGCTCCCGACATAATTGTAAAATACACGATCCGCTTCCGCTGCGACGCCGATTTACAACAGGGTCATTGGGCGCATAGTCATTATTCTTCTTCCTACTTATCTCGGTCCTCATGATCTCGAGCATGAAGCAGCCGTCCGTGATCATCAGCTCCAGGAACTTGCCCCCCGTTCCCTCTTTCCACTTCTGGTCCAGATTGTCGTAGCTGTCCTCGAGCTCATGCGCCACCTTCCTCAGAGACTTGAAGACGCACTCGAGGGACTTCCCGGACCGCTTCAGGAAGTGGAGGAGTGCGCGGTGCTTGTGCTCCTCCATTGGACGGAGGTCGACCTCGTCATGGTGGTAGGGGCCGAAAGAGACAACCGTCGGCTGGTAGGCCTTGGGTTTGAGGACGGTGATGGAGGGAGGAACCTTGTAGATGGACGGAGACTTCCAGCACCGTTGCTCGTCTTTGGGCATGCAGTTGAGGTTCTCGTTGACCTGAACGATCCAGTTGGTCTCGTTCGGGTCCAGTTGGGGCGGCGGAGGTAACATGTTTCGGGGGTTTCAGAGGTTCCACAAGTTTCTGTTCTGGGAGAGAGAGAGAATGGGAAGAGTGTGCGTGCGGTTTGGGGTCGACCGAGCCCAACGCTGGTCACTTGTGCATAAATAGAGGTGTTGAAATGGGTCTTCACCAATTATGTAGCTCATATAAAATGAGTTGGATTATATATATGTGTTGATTAAATTTTAATAGTTTTTTTTATGAAATTGAGTTGTAAAGTCTAATTGAATAATGAATAAGGATTTTAAATGGTCGGGGCTTTTTTATTTATATCCATCGGAAGAGTGTTGGCGGTGTCCAAGGGAGGTGGGGTGTCGCTTTTTGTGCCCCAAGTAAAGACGAAAAGAGTTTTGCTAATGGAAGAGTGTTTGGTGGTGTCCCCATGGGAAGAGTATTTGGCGGTGTCCAAGTGAGAGGGTTGTCGC
The DNA here is from genome assembly GCA_007663325.1 of Eucalyptus pauciflora. Taxonomy (NCBI): domain Eukaryota; kingdom Viridiplantae; phylum Streptophyta; class Magnoliopsida; order Myrtales; family Myrtaceae; genus Eucalyptus; species Eucalyptus pauciflora. The sequence goes on from VMYD01000402.1 coordinate 1,629,732, forward strand.
TTTTTGTGGCAGACAAAAAGTGTTTAGGTAATGTGCCATGAAAATCGTGGGAATCGAATCATGCACATGGCCATATCTGAGCCTTAGGATTTAATGAATCTCCCAAGTATGAGCCTCAGCCAAAATGCTCGTATTGAATTGAGTGCACGCAATGTGATCTTTAGGCAATTTTCGGTCGTCAATCTCGGGGAAATATGACTAAATTGGCATAAATGCAAAAGATTTAGAATATTTTCGACACTCTTTTAGTAACTTTTGGGAAGTGAGGTCGTTAGCAACATATTCTATCAGCACCCAAAAAGGAAAAGGAAATAAATTCTGCTTTCCAACTTGCATACGCACAATCGAAATTTACTCAAGAATATGGCGAGGATTCATTGTTTATAAAGAGAGGAACATATCAACGCTCAAGGGAGAGAAAATTGATCCATCACAATCGCACTTACGAATACTTCCTGGTCGTAACCAAGACCAAAGGCATAACAGACTCTCAAGAGCACGGTAAGTTCTGAAGGTCTCCTTCCTCTCTCTTAGCATTCTCGATAAGAATAATTGTGGCTCATATCAAGAGACTAGACTCGCGTTGCTGAATATCATGACACATGCAGTTGATAAGTGAACCTTTCATTTGTCACTTACTAATTTGTGATTATTTTTTTGGTGATATTAATACAATTTAATGAATAAGTAATGGAGGATAAATTTATTACAAATGTATCATTTTAGGGTTTAAATTAGTTTGGAGTAAATTTATCATAAGTATACTAATCTTTGATTTTTTGTGATATCAATCATTTTCCAAATGTGCTCCCAAAAATAGTCACTCAACCCTTCAGCATTTGCCTAAAGATATTTAGAATCTTAAAGCTCATATCAAAGCCCAACCAAATGCAGCCTCAGTTTGAGCTACATCTTCAGGATCTTTACCATTGTTGTGATGTTGAGAAGCGGACATAATATTCATCCCCACAAGAGAAATCGAGAGGAGGCATTCAATGGCAAAGAGCACGAAATCTGGAGGCCGTGTTTGGTATAGTCATCTACAAAGTCTCTTGGTGTACCTTTTTCTTACCAATCAAAGTCCCCAAACTTCCCACACCAACAGAAATAATTATACCATGCTACTTTCATTGCAAGTTCATTTTCCCCGATGGAAAGGAAGTTCTTAGAAAGTAAAGAAAAGAAAAAAAGAAAAAAACTGATACTGCAAAGTATACTAAGCATAGCTTACCAAAATTGTCATACTGATCAATATGACAGATTGCGAATTCCAGCCTAAAGAGAGCAAAGTGACAAATGGGACTCTAAACATGCGCATGTCACCTTCAAGATCCGCTAGAAGTATGCCACATCACTCGGGACACCAATTTGTGAACCGGTATCAGTATAAGTAGCATCATTCATTTTGAGTGGTTCACAGAGTCAACTTATGGATGAAGCGAACTCATTTTACATATGGCATACTCGTCTCTTTCCTTTACATTACCATTATAAGAAAGTGTGGGATTAAGTGATTCGAAAAACCAGACTCTAATTGGTGAATTATTGAACTACAGGAGAGATTTTGCAAAGATTGTCATTGACAAATAGAGATTGGCAAGGAAAAATGAAACACCTTTGCCTTTACAAAAGCTATACTGGGGGACCAACCTCAGCTTTCATATGAATCTGAATGCATGCTTAGCGGAGTCCAGCGTATTAGACAGAAGCATAGCAATTGTCACTGGTCCCACGCCTCCTGGCGCAGGAGTAATGGCTGACGCAACTTTGATTGCTTCTTCATAGCAAACGTCTCCCGTGATGTGGAAACCTTGACCAATGCCAGGATCCTGGACATTACAAACTCTTAATTCTACGACAGTAAATTGCTCAAAATGGAAAGAGAGCAGAGCAAGCTAGTTCTTTCGAGTGGGACTGAGGAACGATCATTAGTTCTCAGGAAACTACCTCTTAAGTGACCACTTATACCACAGCAGCTACTTACACAACATTATCGAAATTAATGAGCATTTATACATCAACCCTAACTGTGATTTGAAGCTCACCTCTGTCTGAGTGAGGACCTTACAGTTTTAGATCTATTTGCTAAATGTAGTGACCATGAATCAAAGCTTTCATAAGGAAATCCAGCAAGCAGACTTCACATCTTCTAAGGCTTTGCCCTTTCTCAATCCTTGATTGTTCACTCATAATTTCTTTTCTGAAAGACCCATTTTTCTTTTAAGCCTTCCCCCTCAAACATCTCTTCCCTGAGCATAGTGCAGCATATCTGCATACATGCATTGAGTAGATCACAGGTACAAGACCACCTGAAACAATAAAATGGCAAAAAGACAAAAACCACCCTCAAATTTTCCACAGTTACACCTTGGCAGCATCTAACTTCAAATCCTACACCTTGCACCCTCTAATTTCAAGACCTCACACGACATATCTTCAGGTTTCAAAAGAGCTAATCTTTGCACCCTCCGGTTTCCGTACTTTTTGGAATGGTGTTAAACTTCAAGGTAAAAAGTCTAAGCTGATGACACCTTATGACACAAAGTGTAGAGTAGAGGTTGTAAGTGCCAACCAAGAGAAAGCTTAGTGTAATTTTTTTAATTTTCCCTTATAAAAAGAGTCCTGCGCTGCTTTTCCAATTTTTTCAACATGAAAGATAGAAACCACAGCATCCTATAACCTATATCTATAAAGGTCAACGCACATTACAATCCAAATTTGCATTCAAGTGAGGCCACACATTTTGAGAATGCCATTGGTGCTGAACTTTCAGTATTCCTACCTGAACTTGATTGGTCCCCATATCCACTGCAACAGCTCCCGGTTTTAGCCAACTGCCACGGATTAAATTGGGTATCCCCACATCAGCAATCACAATGTCGGCTTCTCTTGTAATCTGTTCTGGATTTTTGGTGAAAGAATGTACTGTGCTGACTGTTGCATGGTGCCTCTACCAGAGGAATATATTAGAAGAGCATGATATGGAGAGCACCTCAAAACAACCAGAGAAACGCCGAAAAAGGCATGCTTACCTGCAATAGCAAAGAAGTGGGTAACCCAATGATCTTGCTTCTCCCAACTACCACAGCTCTCTTTCCCATAATTTCCACACGAGACCTCAACAACAACTCAATACAGCTCTTAGGAGCACAAGGAATAACAAGTGGCTCCCTTAACTCCACAGGTAGAATAATCAACCATACAACTTGGATTGTATGGAATTCCTAATTCTCAAAAGAGTTCTATAGAAACCATGCCCGACCATCTCACTGAAATCTTTAGTGCTTTTGGAGTGACTCCTGTTACCAAAAAGGCCATCAGATCCAATGAAGCTTTTGGTGGTCCTTCAAGAGCCAATGTACACGAAAGTATTGTAAAAAGATGATATTCGAAAGTAGTCCAACGCCAGCTTTCGCTTCTGCTTTTCCTACATATGCACAGATTAATTTTGTGCTCAACAAGTTGTATACGCAGAAGTTGCAAAAGTTACCGAGGAAAGTTGCGTCTCAGCTTCACCCAAGAAGAACCCAACCTTTTTCTAATACCAAAAAGAAAAACCCGTCATTTTTTTCGCAGGAGGATTCAACAACTCATAGTCGGCACGGGATTCACCATTGCACTTCATAGGATCGGTAATGAATCCGAATCACAACGACGATGACGACAGCTGCACCTCACGATCAAAACTACGACATCGAAAGCCAAAACACCCGAACCCAAAACCGCTTCGAGGCAATCAGCATGCGGCCGAACGAGACATGGAAAACAAGTATCGAACAACGCAAAAGCAGAGGCTACGCACAATTGACTCGAGTAACACGTGTTTCACGCGCCCGAGAGCAAGTCCAGGCTCATCACCACAGGTGGCAAAAAAAGGGTGGGTGGAACGATCGCGGGAAGGACGATACCTGAAGACTGGGAACGGAAGGCGCAGGAGCTGGGGCCGGGCATCGCCCAAACGTCGGGGAGGTTGGGGCCGAGCAGCTTCAAATTCGAAGACAGCGAAGACGAAGAAGGCGATGATGAAGAAGACGACGAGCGGAGGGTCTTCCTTCCCAGCGACCGTCAGCTCGCCGCCCACAGGCCTCGCATCGTACGTGCTCTAGGATGGGCGTCGCCGGCCGGCTCGCTCAACCACTGAATGCTTCGGACAACTTGGGATGGGCGTCGCAGGTTCTTCTTCGCTCTTTCTAAAGTTCCAACCTTCGCGTGAGGAGAAAGGGACCTCCAGCTCCCGAAGGATGTCAGGCAATTTTTAGCTCCATTCCTTTCCTGAGAAAAATCCCACAAAAAATTTCAAACCTTTTTCCCGAACACCGTTAACCTAAATTTTCGTTCGCCTCACCAATATTCCAAACTCGCATCTATGATCGAAAAATGCCTTCTATCCATGTACCGTTCGAAATCCGGCGTGTAACTTGGCTTTGCTTTTGGTCGGCGTGGCAACGCCATTGCCCCCTCAGATCCGTTTGTCCGATATTGTCCAGCAATTCTATCATGTCGCACTTTAATGATTATTATGACAGAGTCTAAATGGAAGGTATTAATGGGTGAATGGAAGAAGCTTAAGATTACTTGTGAGACAAAAAAAAAATTAAGAATTAATGTCCGCCTAGAAACATATATATATATATATAATTTTTCTGTGTGATTATCCTTATTTCACTTTTTGATTCATCTGGTGCTAAGAATACCTAAGCAGTGTACTTTCAACTCAGAGTCGGTGGATTGTAATTCAATTCCTACCCTAAAAATAATAATTTATAAGTGAAAATCTAGGCTCAATGAATTGCTTGAGTGTAAATAAATTAGAACAATATTTAATTAAGGAGGAAAAGAGTTTATCATATTTTGAGAGAAATAAGAACTTAACAAATATTCATTATATAAATACCAAAAAATTTATCTTTATTTCCTTGAAAAAAAATTCCAAATAAGAACTCAAGTGAGGTCATTTTTTAAAATAAGAATTTAAAGTGAATTTTGTTTAAAATAAGGGTTTTTTTTTTTTGGTCTGTCCTATGCTAATCCTACTTTAATACTCACTCTCAGACTTTTGCCCTGCCTCCTTGCAGGGCGTGGGAGTTGAAACCCACTCATGAAATGAAATCGTCTACACCCCAATCTCTCCTGAGAATGTGGGGATTTGAACCCCCAACCCCCCCTTCCAAGATGAAAGGCTGTTTTGACTCAAATAAAGGTTTGAGCTCGCCGGCTGGCGAGCACTTGATTTTTCCGGCTATAGAAATGGGGGTATTTTCGTCCATAACAAAATTTGGATAAAAATTAGAAAGAAAATGACAAAGAAATCTGAGCTCGGCACCATCTCTAGCAAACTTTCAAATTACTTCATTTCTATGTCCTTTCTTCAACGCCACGGAGGTCGAATTAATCAAATTCACAAAATAAGTTGTTGATATCGGTAACAGTTCTCTTGCTTCTTTTTCCTTTTTTTTCTATTCATCTTACAAGGGATTAGTTCTTGAATTTCTGCGGAAGCATGCCCAAATTGAAAAAAGTTCATGCATAATCCTCTAAAACCATTCAAATTCAGCTCGGGCAAAAGCGAATGGAGAGACCCAGCTCTGTTTCCGGCATCTTCCCATCCATTACTTCCTCTCCACCTTGATTGACATCACAAGGACCCACACATACTCATGGACAGACTTTCTGCAAAAGATAAATGAAGAGGATTGAGAGCAGAGAGAAAAACGCAAGTTCAAGTTCCTCGACCTCTCACTTTTGCTCCCCACGACTACCCATGGCCATCTGCCACCCCAGTCACCTCCACACGAGGACGGGTAGTCGCCGGCAGTCATCTCCAGCAGACCCAAACCGAGAGTTCACTAGTTTGCGGCTATCCCCATGACTGCAGATTAGGAACTGAAATTTGCGCTTCATCTTCACTTCGATTAAGCTAAAACATCGATTGAGAAATAAAGAACGCTCGAGAAACAAAGAACAAGTGAGATGTTCTGTGATCCTCCGAGAGAGAGAGAGAGAGAGAGAGAGATCCGATCAAATCTGAATCGAGGCAACGATTTCGTTGCCCTAATTCGTTTGTTGGTGTGGTTTTTCCGGTAAGCCCCAATCGTCTCTGTCTCTTTGAGTTGCGAGCGCGAACCGAACCCTACGGAATTCGCGATCTGTTTCTTGGTGGATGTTTTATGGGTGAAATTAGGGTTTTGAAGGTTGCTTTTCCCGGGGAATGTCCCGAGTCGAAATGATTTGAAGATTTGTGTCTAACCTTATCGTATTTTGTGAGAGTTTATCAGTTTGATTAGGGTTTTTGGAGTTACATGTATAGCTTCGGGGCTTGAGGTGATATGACGGGGCAAGGGACAAGCTGGGGTGTGCAGAGAGCAAGTCCACGCGAGGACTTAAAAAGGACGCCCTTCCGAACCATACTAGAGTGGCTTCGGACGCAGAAGAAGATGAGCGAGAAGAAAGAAAAAGAAGGGAAAAAAAAACAAAAAGAAATGTTTATAGCAAAAATACCCCTATTTTGGCCATCAGAAAAATCAAATACTTGCCGGCCAGTGAAGATTTGGCTGGCTAGTAAGCTCAAACCATTATTTGAGATAAAATGGTCACTTTGGACTTTCATTTTAAACAAAATCCATTTCGAACCCTCATTCAAGAAAATGACCTCATTTCGGGTTTTAATTTGAAATTTTTTTTCCGTTTAATCTTTTCACATTATTGTTTGAGGGTCACATAATTGTTTATTGTAGCATTTTGAAGAGATTGAAATATAATAGTCCATGCCTTTGTTGAGTCTTGAAATTCTTCTTTTAGCATGTTGTTAAATTATGTCATGAGTTGAGCCATATACTCCTCCAACCTAATTAGAGAATAAGATAGGTTCGTTAAGTCAAATTTGTTGAATTAAAGCCCAGTACACCTACTTTATTCGGATTAGAACTCGGAGAGTTGGCTGTCGTAACCTTATCGAAGCCGTGCATTAACTGGAACTCCTTACAGCCAAACAAAAAAACAGAGTTCGTACGAATATGTTGGTGTTGAAGAGAAAAGAGAGAATCATATATTTGTGTGGGGCTGTGCGTGCCGTTGACCTGTTCAAGCCTTCAAGCGGAGTTTTCTTTTAGTTGGTAGTACAAAGGAGATGTCGACATCGGGTGAAGTTTGTGCAGAGAATCCGCCATCAATTGAGGCGTTTCCTTTGCCAAGCGTGAGTATTTCGAGTTCTCATTTGTTTATCGAGCAATTCCGTCAAACTAAACACTGTAGATTTGAGTGTAATCTTGGGTAGGAAAACACTCAAGTTTTTTTTTTTTTTTTTGGTCAGTCCTACGCTAATCCTATTCTAACACTCACTCTCAGACTTTTGCCCTGCCTCCTTGCAGGGCGTGGGAGTCGAAACCCACTCCTGAAATGAAGTCTTCCCCCCCTCCCCCCCGAGAAGGTGGGGATTTGAACCCCCAACCTCCCCCTTCCAATTGTGAACAATTGTAATTTTGTAATTCTACAATTTCTTTTTTGGTCAAACTGTAATTCTACAATCGATTAGCTGATTATTTGCAGCTAAACCTCCTTGTGAAATTATTATGATGGTTGAATCGACTCGTGTAAATTTTTTCTTATTGTTCCTCATTTATTTCTCTGATGATTTTGTTCCCTCGCAATGTTTAATTGCATACATTTGGCTTTTGCGTTATCTTAGAACAAATCTTTGCAGTCTTTGCTCCAATGGTTTGTAAAAGTATTGTTTCCAAGATGACATGTAGAGCCCTAGCAACTTTTTGTAGTTTGCTTTCCCATAAGCTTGTACCTTCCTATGGAGCCGCATATCCTTTCTTCACGATGTTGCATAGATTTTGTGCTTTCAAGAAGTATAAAAAAAGTCCAAAACCTATGACATTGTATCAATTCAGTCATGAACTTTTTAATTGGATTAATTTAGTTTTAAACATTTTCACATTGATACCAATTTAATCAATCCGACCAATTTTGGTTAGCTGGTGCTGATGTGGACACTAGCTGGTACTAGCCGAATGGGGATCGCTAACGTAGCAATTTTAAAATAATTATATATATATATATTAATTTTTTTCTTTTTCTTTTTCCTTTTCTTTTTTCTCTTCTCCCTCCTTGGGCTCTTCCCATAGTGGTCAGCGAGGCTCCGTTGAGGCTTGCCAACCACTGGGCGAGGACTACGAATCCTTTATTGGTTGCCAGCAAGGGTTGCAACCCTTGCTCGGCCTTGCCTAAGGCAGTGAGTGAGGCCGCCTTTGCCTAAGGCCATGGGGGAGGCCACCTTCGCCTACGGCAAGGCCATGGTGAGGTTGGCCACCTCGCTCGTGACCCTGGGTGAGGGCTTCACGGCCCTCCCCCAGTGGCCAATGAGTCTCAATGGAGCCTCATTGCCATTGTGGGAAGAAGCCCAAGGAGGAAGAAGAGGAAAAAGAAAATGAAAAGGAAAAGGAAAAGGAAAAAGAAAATACTAATAAAAAATTGAAAAAAAAAATATTTTAAAATTGCCATGTCAACGTTCGCCAGCCTGCCAAAATTGGTCGAATGGATTGAATTGGTACCAGCATAAAAATGTTTAGGATTTAAATGGTCAAATTGAAAGGTTTATTACTGAATTGGTATCAATATCATAGCTTTAAGATTTTTTTTTTGGTACTTTTCCTAGAATGTGTCATGTCCCGATCCTCGGGCACACACCCATTCCTTACCTAGTCGTTATAATAGCGATGTCCTAGGACGCATTGCCGACCCACCATTCATTTTAATATGCATGCGGAAGCATATAAATAATCATCAGACAATAAACCAATGTGATAGGAAAGTAGGACCAATTTTTCACAAAATACATTTTCATAAACACACAAGTCTATATACAAAGGTTCACAAAAGGAATTGGCTCCCTATAAAAGAGAATTGTCCTACGACTAGCTAGTCGATTCTTCGGGCTTCGCCTAAGGACTTGAAATGGTTATTCAATAACCAGTGAGACAATGTCTCAGCAAGTTCTATCCCTTAAGACTCGATTAGGAAGCCAATTACACCCTAAAGGCTACCTAAGCACAACACGAGTCAGAGGACTTACCTTGGCCTCAGTTCCTTCTTGCAAGTCAGTCAATTCATAAATATTGACTATCACATCATCCAATCAATCAGATCGACTCATCGATCAATCGACTTAGTCGATTACATGTCATCGACGCCATCTATAAATTCTATCAATTCGAACACTACTCGCCTAAGCTGAAATAGATAAACTCACATATCATTGCTCCCCAAAGCTAATATTTAAATTTGCTCACCGAAGCTGCTAAATTACTATAATGCTCGCCGAAGCTACTAAAATACTATAATGCTCGTCGAAGCTGATATCTAAAGTGTTCATCGAAGCCGCTAAAGTATTATTGCTCATCGAAGTTGCTAGAGATCTATAATGGTAATAATACTCCCCGAAGCTGTTATAGATCTATATTGCTCACCTAAGCTAAAATAGTACTTAAAAACCACTCTTTGTGTCAACACTTGACACCCGGTATTTTCCAATTAAAATACCTATATATCACAATCATCACTCAATTCAATAATACAGCATCCAATTACAAAAAAACTAAACACATCATTGCGAACAACTCGAAATTCTATAGAGCGGCTCTCCTGGTATAATTTTCAGAAAATATTTAATAATTAAATAATTATGGAAAACATTAAAGAAATGCAATAAATCCAACTTAGGCCCGTTATAGCCTAATTGGAAGCTGAAATGAGCCCGGAAAATTACCGAACTACTCTAGATAACTTCTAGAGCTTGTCACAAACCAACCATATATCAGAGGAGCAATTTCTAGCAATCAAAGCCTCAAGAACCAACACAAACTCATAATTGGCTCTAACCGGCAGAATAGGCCCACTCGCACGTCTCCAAGTTTAAATCTAGAAATCTAATCAAACAAGTTCGAAAAATTCTCAAATTTGAATATGTTTTAATAAACACATAAACGAACATTTTTTATTTATTTATGAAAACACCTTAACCTAGATCCTTCTAGATTTGGCCTAGTAAATCGCTCATTCTAGTACAAAAATTGTGTCTGTTTTCCAAAATCAGTTTGGTTCGAGGTCTAAAACATGTCCGTTTGATATGAAATTTGAGTATATTAAACTATAACATATGAAAAACAACTTTTGTGAAGAAACTATTTTGAAATTCGAACCCCAAGAGTTGATAAAAAAACCCCTAGAATCCTAAAAGGTCACCAATTCCAGCAAAAACTAAGGTTTTGTTTGAAAATGATGGAGCTGATATCTCCTTCTTTAAGGTCCTCGAAAATCTTGAGAAAAATATATGTTGTAGTTGAAGATGTCTAAAACATTTCTCAAGAAGACATTAACCTCAAAATCGTAACCCATTTCGATCTACAAAAACGACAAACGACGAGGGTCTAGAAACCAAAACTGCAGGAACTCTACTGGATTCGACTAATCCATCATCAATTGTACAAATCTCACTAATTAAGTTACACTAATCCATTCTAAGGCTAATCTAACCATCCTAGATTATCACTAATACATGCTTAAGCTAATCTAAACAACCCTTAAGCATAATTAACCTACTAAGTAAGGCTTAGTGAGTTAAACTTACTTGTTTAGCAAGCCGGTCAGTTCAAATCGATGGGAACGCGACGGGGGACGACACTTACCAAAGCGGGCTTAGGATTCGAGGCTCAGAACCACCTCAAAATGGGCCCAGAACAGTGCTGGAAACCCATCAACAAAGCTTCTGTATTGAGCTGAAAAACAAGGAAACAAAGGCTGGTTGGTGAGGCGGAGCGGGCGGTGGACGGCTTGGCGAGGTAAGTAGCGACCAAAACGAGCTCTGGCTTGGCTCGACTAGTTGCTGGGACGCATGGAATAGAAGGTTGGGACGGCGTGAGGGCGAGAGGGAGGCGGTGGCGCAACTGCACGGCGCAAAGGACGCGCGGACGGCGACGGCGTGTGACGGCGGTGGCGTGGCTACTTCCGGTGGCTTGTTGGCTTCCGCTGGCCTCTTGCTGCTGCTGGTGTGTCGAGAAAGGCAAGGAGGAGAGAGAAGTGGGGTGGGCGGCAAGGGGGAAAGAGAGAGGAAGGAGTGAGGGGCAAGTTTTGGCTTTGGGGGGTCTTCTTGGTCAAATTTTCCACTTCTTTGTCTCTTTGACTCATCCTAGGCCAAGTGTTGTTCCTTGGCTCTTCTTCAGCCAACAAGGCCTCCATCTAGAAGCTTATGGTGGTCCACCTGTTGAGGGTGGTGGGGGCATACGAAATTCCAAGCAAAAGGCTTCAATTGGACACCCGTTCGTGCTTAATTCTATACAATTCGGCCTCAACAAATCCCGTGGTCGAGTCAATACTCAATCTAGTATTTTTCCTCACCCCCTGAACCATCTTGCATCCCAAATTTGTGATAAAAAATGATCATCGGCTTTTTCTGAAGAAAAACGGCCCTAGGACAACTTTTTCCCAAAAAGTCTCGGGTTGCAGAAAAATCTTCTGAGACTGAGTCGACACTCCTAGAATTTATCGTGACATGACATAATCTTCAATTCCTGAAATCGAACTCGAATTCACAGTTAATTTCAACTTGGCGCGATTTTAGCATGACCTACGCTACTGGGTAACTTTCAGAAATTTTTCAGTGCAAATGACCCGTGGTCGATTTTTTTCGAGCCACAATGAACCCACTATACTCATTGGCTACTCTCGGTTGTTGTGAAAATCTTGAGGATTCAAATACGGATACAGAGTATCAAAACAATAAGAAAATCAATCTAGTGCCGGTCGACGAAAATTTTTCAATTTAGTGGTGTCATCCACGATTAGCCACACATCTCAGTCGAACCAACCTATCTCTGATTTTAAATCGATTTTTAACTGTGCCATAATGGCCTCCAAAGATGAGCATGGTCGAGAAGTTGATTCCTAGTCGAATTCTCAAGTTTATTGCCTTATAATTTCTTAATGGCTTTTCCAGATAGTCTAGTTATCTCGAGAATGATCAGCTCTGAGAGCAGCCCTATAGGCGCGTCAATGAAATGCCCGATTTATTCAGTAGAAAACATGATTGAAAATCTGGGATGTCAAAAAATGTAATCATTTTAATGCTCTAGTAAATATAGTTATTCTCATCGAAAGTAGGGACGTAGTGAGATAGCGTTGGCCATTGTTTTGGCATAGGATATTTGGGTGGGAGAGTTTAGCAGCGGGTGGATAGAACTCATGCCCAATACCAACCAAATGAGGCCCTCATACCATTGTTAGCTTTTAGTGTTAATGTGCAAGTGTGTATGTCTGTGGGGATTTACTCAGCAAAGGAACAAGGAAGGAGCTTTTGGAGCTTGTTATATCATCAAAATGGTTGGTACAAGGGATTTATGGAGCTGTAGTTGATCTGAACATGAATGAACGAGCATGAAGCCTTTTTATACTCCTTCCTAATCGATTCTTGTGCTTACAATCTCTGTCACAAACAGAGAAACTTGCTTCATATTTCACGTTGGACAGATTTGTACCCATTACTTCTAACTACCACCAATTAAGTTAGAACCGCATACTTTAACTACTTCCAATAGATCTAGAAACTTGTAGAGTCTTGACATTTCTGGATAAATTGACCACAACTTCAACAAAATTTAATCAAGAAGAAAATGGTGGGTGCAATGGAAGATTACATTTGCCTAAAACTTGATCATCCTTTAGGCTACCTATCCAAATTGGACAAAAATGAAGAAGACTGAAACAAGAGAATCATCATCTGATAATGATATATAAACAGCCAAATGTCCATCGTTCAAAACATTTAGAGAGGGAAATAAGCACGACCGAAAACAGTGTTAGGACTAGTACGAGCACCTAGAGGGGGGTGAATAGGTGACTAAGACGATTTTTATAAAGTTAACAGAATGGATAGACAATTTATTTGATGAAGGATAAAGGATTTAAAAACAATAATCGCTGCAAGTGAAAGCAATGTAAAGTAAAAGGATTAAGGATAGAGAATCAAGACTCTAGATTTATAGTGGTTCGGTTTAGACCAAGCCTACGTCCACTCTCCCGCACGGATAGCCCTCTGGCTGGATTTCACTAAGAATCAAAAAGAGAATTTACAGTCTCACGCCCTTGATTCCACAGTGTAGAGTCTCTACTACACTTCCTCAAGGTCTCACCACAATTTAGTCTCTCTTTTGATTACTAGTATAGCTCGAAGAATAAGATCACAAAATAATAAGGAGATTCAGACTTTGGAATTCTTCTATCTGGCACACTTGAACAACTTGAGCGTCTCCCTTAAATACTTCTTCATGCCTTCATTACCGTTGGCACATTCCAAAGAAGTTCTTTCAATCAACCCGTTGGACAGAATCAATTTAGAGAGATCTCGAGCTCTTTAAGGCAAGTGTTGATAGCCCATCAATCCTGCTCGCCCATACAATCAGGATCTTGGTTTCCATAAGTAGAACTTTCCAAGTATAAGTTGCGAATCTAGAGAATCTAGATTATTCGACTACGAATAGTAGATCTTGAAGTGCTAAATCCAGTCGAGAGAAATCCCTTAACCGTTGGAGTCAAAACCATAATAGATTGAATCGGAATAGAAGTTTTAACTTTGTTGGTCTGGAAACTATCCATGAGAGTAGACTTTGAAACTTGAGTCTGGAGGTCTTCAGACTTTGATCTTCAGACTTTGACAGCAGAGTCTGCAAGTCTTCAGACTAGACTGATGGAAATGTTTTATCGACTTCAAAATACCTTAAGAGGATTTTTCTAACAAATAGGAGGGAAATCATTCATGACAACAATCAACAACCAATCAACAGATAATTATCGAGCATCAGCCATTAGGAGAAAAACCCAAAAATGGAAAATAGAAATTATTATACAAAGGTGACGAGAGGGTTCAATAGTAGGTGAGCACAATTTACGGTCTAAGTTATGATGAGTGCGAAGAGGAAGATGGCGGCAATGAGAGACAATATAGTCCAAGGACTCCTCAAGTAGGTGTGGTTGAGATTAGCCCTCCACATGTTTCAGGGCTTCTTGCAGTAGTTACTGATGTCCTTTTGCTTGGCATTGAGGTTGCTGTTGGATGGCAGCGTCACGTCCGTTCATAGAGAGTTAAATAGCTTGGTGACTACCTCGTCACTTCTGATGTCATTATGGATGATGCCTTGGGCATGGAGCAAGGCGACATCCTACTCATCGTTGATGATTTTGTCCATAAAGGGGATGTAGGATGTGACCTCGTTCCCAGCCCAAATGTGCTACCGCTGGAACATCATGGCGTTGAGGAACATGGACTCAGTGGTGTCTTCCACCGTGATAACGGGGAGGCTCAGGACCCCTCTAGCAAAGATGTCCTTGAGGCTGTTGGTCTTGCTCTTCTTGAACCGGATCCTGGCCTTGTTGTGCTCAGTGGCTGACCAAATGGTCAGCTCGGTCTCCTTGGTGGCCACAAGCCCCACATTTTCCCGTTCGTGCTGGACCTTTTCGGGTTCCATCAACAGGCCTTTCCAGAAGACGTCCATGACATGCAGCCATCTGCCTGACGCCGTGAACTTTTTTTTTTCAAAGCGGAAGTAGAACTTTCGGTTGAGCTCGTTGACGTCATCCTGCGTTCTTGGAAATACGAGAGTGTTGTTGAGTCGACACTACCCCAATGAAAGGGGAAAAAAAGGAGCCTCCGATTGAGGTGATAGATTTGTAGATTAAATTGTTAATTGATCTTGAACCGTGCATGGTAAACATTTGGAACATTAGATTTAATGGATTTCACGTGATATCCATCTGAAATCATCAAGGTGTATTGTTATATGACCATGGTACAGCTGTTTGCGTGCATGCAATAACCTCTTTAACGATGGACTGAAATTTAAGAAACTAACCTCCGTGACATTGTTCGCGATGGCAACTAGCGGATAAAGCACTAGCATCGGCAGCTGAGTCACTCCACGAATCACTGCCTTCTCTCTCAAAATACCTGTGTCGCATCCTTGTCCTCGAGTTCTGAATCAGAGACGAGCGACACTGCCCCCAATGTTGACAATATCTACGACCTTGCCACGCTTTGGGTCAGAAGCAGTGGCAGGGAAGAAGAGGATCGGGTCCTGAGAGTGAAGCAAGAAGTGGGAATGGTGAAACTTCTGAAGAAAGGAAGTATTTTGGAGGTGGTAGGAGTTCTTATACTGGGAGTAGTAAGAAGAGGGAAGAAGAGAGGTTGTTGGGTTTGTTCGAATTGAGGGTACATGGATGGACAATGGTGGGGTTGTTGCAGGCCGTGCCATAGCGCCGGGACAAGGAAGGCAGTGAAGGAAAATGGAGGCGGGAGCGAGAAAGTGAGGGGTTTTGAGGTGTTGGAGAATGTGGTGAGGAAGGCCGCCATGGGATGGCGAGGTGTGGCCAGTATGGTTGACAGATGTGAATAGAAGGGTTGAATCAGTTCGAGTAGTGGATTCCTCTGTAAGTTTGTTCTGTTCTTGGAAATTAATAACTGACCGGCTTTGGACCCTATATTCAGCCGTCACAGATAGAAAAATAATTGAAGGAAGTAATTGTTTAGTTATTTTTGTTGTCGTCTCTACATTTGACATGATTATTTCGAACCATCTTTCCAGGAGTTGGACCATAGAGCGTTGTGTGGTGATTTTGCAATTTTCTGATGAATTTTTGCTGGAATGATACTGTATTTCTTCTAGTAATATAAGAGTCATGATAAGACTTTTAGTCCTGATGACAATCTGTTGTCCACCTAGATAGAACCAGTCGTGCTGATTATTCTAACACATTAGTACTTCTATTAATTAATTATGGAAGAATAACATGTGTCCACCCAAATTCCGTGGATTAAATGATCTCTGGGATGCTTGATGTTTAGCTTTGGAAGGGAAGTTTCGAGAGTGCTAGGTCGTGGTCTTGTGCTAGGTTTGGCCTACTTTTTTGCTGTATGGTCCGCATGAATCTGAAGATGTAGAACTTTCACTTGGGATATACAGAAATTATTAGGAATTCAATTTTATAAAAGCTATCGATTTTGCTTCATTGTGGTTCTAAAGTTTCCTTAATCTTGGTGGAAGGTGATCCTGGTGTTGGCAAAAGTACCCTGTTGCTGCAGCTAAATGTGCTGAAAGGATACATTAAATATTCATAAAATATGTTTAGTTCTCTATAAATCTATTTCCCTGTTTAACCGTTCTGCTCTCTTGCTCAAAAAAAAAAAAAAAAACCGTCTTTGTTGTCGTGCATATTGTGACAGCCTGGATTTTCAGATTTCGATTTCGATTAAATAAATCGGGCATTTCATCGACGCGCCGATAGTGCTATTCTTTGAGCTGATCACTCACAAGATAACTGGTCTATCTGGGGAAGCAATTAAGGAATCTAAATGCAGTGGACTTGAGAATTTGACTAGGAATCGACTGCTCGACCATATCGATCTGCAAGGGTCATTACGGTATTGTCAAAAATCGATCAGAGACTGAAGATAGGTCGATTTGACTAAGATATGTGATCAGAGTGTGGGTGATTCCATCTGATTGCAAAATACTCGTCGATTGGCACTAGATCGATTTTTCTATCGTTTTGGTACTCGGTGCCCGTATTTGAAATCTCGAGATTTTCATGACAACCGAGAGTCGTCAATGTGTCGAAGATGTATATTGTGACTCGAGATAAATCGATCATGGGTCAATTGCACCAAAAATTCCTAAAAACTACCCGGTAAACTAGGTCACGCTAAAATTGCATTGGAGTGAAATTAACCGCGAATTTGAACCCGATTTCAGAAATTGAAAGTTATGTGGTGTCACGATCTATTTTAAGGACGTTGACTCATCCTCTGAAAAGTTTCGGAGATTCCGAGATTTTTATGGAAATCCGATAAGGACGTCACGGAAAATGAATGGAAATTCGGATAGGCTAAGTCAATGGAAATTTGGACTTCCAGACTGAGCTACTTGACGACAGGAAAGTGTGGAAATTTTGTGGACTTCTATTCATCAATTTTGGACTTCAAATTTGGAGAATTTGAGGATGAAAATTCAAGCTCATTATTAGTGAAATTCGGACCTAGGCTTGGGGGCTGCATTTTTTATATTAAATTTGGATTATTGTGGGACTATTAGGCAAGAAAGTATTATGGGCAACAAGTGGATAAGCTTGAAGACTATTTGGGCATTCTAATGATGATTTTTGGATATTTAGTTTTGACTATTGTTTCCCCCACAATCTTCCTTCGCACGTCTCAACTCTCCTTCACCAGTTCCTGCTTCTGCTTTCACCTTCTATTTTCATTTCCCCTTGCAATTTCATTCTGCCCTTTTCCTCTTTACTCGAAGCCTCTCCACGCCGTTTCCTTCCTCAGCTTGTCTCTTCCTTCCACAGCCTGTGACTCCATGAAGCAGCTGCCAGTGAAGCCCCCATCATCGGTCAACAACCCAAGCTCTCCCTCTCCTTAGTTGACCACCGAGTGCAGCAACCGAAGCCACGTCCACGCGCCTGTCTCCACTACTCCATCTTCGGCCAGCAAACCCCACCGAGGCTGACTTCATGCCCTGTTGACCGAAGCAGCCCTGCCGTGTCTTAGTGTGCCGCGCATCCAAGTCCACCGATCTTCAGGTCTTCTTGTCGCCAACAGCACCAAGCGAAGCAGCACCGTCCACGAGCCAACATCCCCGTGATCTCTGCCGCAAGTTGAAGTCCACGATCAGCCCAGCAGAAGGCCACATCAATCCAGCCCATTCCACTGGTTCAGCAGCCCAGCGAGTTCATCGAGCTCACAGTCCACTGAAGTTCAGCCCAACAATTTGCTGCTTCTTTGCTTCAGTCCAGCAAGCCCATATTTCGGCCCAAGAAAGCAGCCCAAGCCCGGTCCAATTCAAAAGCAAATCTCAGATTTGGACCGAGATTTGTTGAGCCAAGTTTGGGCCCGGTCCAAATCCGCCGACGCCGCCGAAAATTTGAATTTCGGCCGCCGTTGCGTCATCGTCGCGGTGAACCGGTTTCTGCAATTAACCGGTGAGTTTCTTCACTAAACTCTTCTTAATAGGCTAATGATGCCTAAGGGGTGTTTAGATTTATTTAAGCTTAGATTAGTGTAGTTTTAGGTTATTTAATTAATTTAGATTAGTTACATAGGTGGATAGAGACTATAGGTAGTTAGGTTAATATTTTGTTATTTAGTTAGAATGGTTAGGATAATTTAGTTAGATCAATAGGTGGTTAGATTAGAATTATTTAGCTTAAGTTAGCATTTTTAGTATTTAAATTATTTAATTTCAGTAATTATTTAATTATTAATTATTTTTCCGGAAATTAGGCCGGGATGGCCGGTGACCGGAATTTCGTGTTGATTGCAATGGTGTAGTTAAATTTTGCAATTGAGTGTTAAATTATGCAGATTGAGTGCTGATTGGATTTTTTGACATGTATTCCAAAAATTTATAAAATTCAATATTTATTCAAAAAATCCTAGGTCTCGAGTTTACACACCGAAAATGGTTTTATATACTATATAAACTAGTGGGATTTTGAAAAGAATCTTATGAATTTTCCGGGTCCGATCTGACCGTATACCCACGCACGACTAATTTCATTGGATGCTTTTAATACGAAGAAAATAGGCTAGGAACACTATTTTAATTGAGGTATTTGAGTGCAATGCACAGTGTCCTGAGCTGAGATTGAATGGTCATGTGTTGGTTAAGTGAACTTGTCCTAGCATTTATGCCAGACGTTACTAAATCCCACTTTCGGGTTACCCATGCATTAGGGTAGCGGGTCGCAGTAGATTCTGGACCTATGTTCCTTCGGGAAAGCCGTATGAGAGACGTAACCATGCTCAATGGGGTGAGACGATGCCTGGCTATGCCAGTAGACCGCCGAAATTTGAGTAGGCCATACCCTGGAGTCTGATAGGGCCTGGGCAAATGTTGAATGGAGCCATACCCTGGAGTTGGTGAAATTATTAATTGGAACGCATGTTGAGTGGAATAGATGCGTCAGATTATGGGACAAAATTGTGTGACATGGTATGGGACGTGTCATAATGATTTGGTCCTATAAGTTGAACCCTTGTGATTTATTGAGTTGAGTAATGTGTTTCAATTGTCGGGTGTATCGATTCTATACATAATGTATATGAATTGTGCTGACTTGCAAGATGGATTTGAGGCGAGGTAAGTCCTTTGTGCCAATTGTATGATTGTGTGGTTAGGGCGCCTCTAGGCGTATTGCCCTCCTAATTGGAGTTTAGAGCTTAGACTCGTTGAGATTTTATCTCACCCCATTGTGGGACAATATTTTTAGGGTCGTCGAGTGGAGGACCGGGAGCCGAGAGGAGGTGATGTGAAGTGTAGGTCAGCTAGGACCGTCTCTTTTTGGAAAGTTAGTTTTTGTGGCCCTTTGGTCATAGACCTTGTACTTGACATTATGTGAATATAAAAGCATGTTTGTTTGGTGAATTCGTATCCTGCTTTTCTATCCCAAGATGATTACTGTCTGGGGATTTCTTTTTGCTTCCGCATGTGCAATAAAATGGAAAGGGTCGGTGACTCATCTTGGGAAGTCGCAAATTATTATCGACTAGACAGGGATGGGCACGCGCTCGGGGTTCGGGGCGTGACACATATTCATCTTTCGTCGGTAGATCAAATTTGTTATTGCTTCTTCGACGGTTTTTATTGATTGTTAATTGCAACATGCTCTTCCCCATTTTAGGCTTTCTATCCTATAATTGGCTTGCACCAAATCATTCAGCAATGAGACAATGTCACTCTAAGGGTCTCGACAGAAAACATCTGCTGGATGTGTCGCTTATCTTTTTTTCCTTTTTGGCCAACCTGTATATTTCTGAGGATTCTTTATAATTTTGTGGTAGAGTGGGGAGCAAATTGGGAACTGACCGTCTAAGCATTAGAACTGAAGAATTGGATCTGTACTCAAGGGCTGATATTGAGGTGGGTGCAAAGTCAGGACCTTTGCTGAGCAGTTATTTATACCTCTAAATTGCTTTTCACAACTTGTCCTGATTTTTCATGTGTAGATTGGATTGGATCCTTGTGATGCCATTAGTAAACTGATAGACCCAAAGTTCAATGGAAATCACGATTCCTAGAAAGCAATCAAAACATGTGCTTGTTAAAGGAACCTTTCTATGGGTTGTGTACCCGCAAAAATTGTCTCTCTGTTGGGACATTAAAAGTCCATGTCTATTGCAAATTCAAAAGTGCTGCTTAAGCATTTGCTTTGTGTGAAGCCTGACATGCATTTTGTTCTTCAGGACATACTAGAATAAATTCAAGTTCTTTCACCACAAGCTTCGACTGTCGATTCACTTCTGACAGTTAATCTAAAAGGTGGCTGGAAGTACTGTAGGTCTCTCACAGGTAACATCTTTGCCATCTCCCCACTTGCAAAGAGGCAAAAATGGATCGAAGTTCAGCATATTAGCAATTTCAGTATGGGGCACGCCAATTTGTCAAGTAATAAGTTGCCAATAGTTCTTTTGCCAATGGTTTTTCCACTTCTCTTGTGAGATTGATAGGCAAGGTCTGTTACCTTGATGTGCAGCGCAACTCCTGATGGTTGCTCTTCATAAAAATCCGGTTTCACTTATCGGATATTGTGAAGAACTTGAAATCATGGCGTGGATTTACGTATTCATGTCCAATGGAAATATTTGGCGACATTTGTCAAGTTTGTCTGCTATTTCCTTTTACAAATTCTAAACAGATAAAGCATCTCTTAGACTCTCCTTATATGAAAGCACAACAGGTGTCGAAATATATTTTATCTCAACACTGTTCTTCGATTGTTCAGGCTTTCGCATTAATCGGTCAAGTTACATATTCATTAATAGCACCATGGAGATGAAATTAACTTTCTCAGTGAATGAATACCCTAGTGAACAGGCTTTTACATCTTTCATGATTAGAATACTCCCTTATTTCTCTACTTTCGAGCAGCACAGAACCATAATGTTTTGAGTTGGAGCCAAAGACTACAAATCGCAATCGATGCAGCTCAAGGTACATAAAGTAGATTGATGAAATCTTTGCACACGTTTCTACAAGTTGGGCTACACAATACATTTCATAAAGTTTTCTTTTTTGTTGGTGATGCAGGGTTGGAGTACCTGCATATTGGTTGCAAACCTCCCATTGTCCATAGAGATTTAAAGACGCCCAGTATTTTACTGAATGAAAACATGCAAGCGAAGATTGCTGATTTTGGATTATCGAAGGCATTTGTAACAGAGCATTATTCTCACATTTCAGCTCACCTAGCGGGAACACCTGGTTATCTCGATGCGGAGTAAGTGACTCGAAATAACGTCTCTGAATACAAATACGATTCCACTTGGGAAGTAGAATGACTGTACTAATTTAGACCAGTGCGAGAGGCCCATATATCTAGTCGTACATGTTTGTGTTGGAGTACCGTTGTGTAAAGGCAGTTTCGGCTATTATTATACCAATCAAAGCAAAAATTTCTTTTGAATCCTCAGATTTCATACATCTGGAAACTTGAGCAAGAAGAGTGACATGTACAACTTTGGCATAGGTTTATTCAAGTTAATCACTGGCCACCCCACCATTATAAGAAGTTCGGAGGGCAGCATGCACATACTTCATTGGGTAACTCCACTCATAGAAAGAGGGGACATCCAAGGCATTGTCGACCCGAGGTTAAATGGCCAATTGAACATCGGTTCTGCATGAAACACAGTGGAAATAGCCATGTCGTGTGTGCCGATAACGGTGGTCCAAGACTGGACATAAACCATGTTCTGTCGGAACTAAAAGAATGCTTGACAGCAGAGATCGGTTCAAGAAGCCAAAGAATGGGAAACAATAAGAGAAGAAGTGAGTCTTTTAGATTACCTCAATTAAGCTTGATATTGCTCCAAATGCTCGTTACCTATACTTGGTATATAAGGTTATCGTGTCCAGCGTTCTTGTATAAGTTGTTAGTTATTGGGTCGTGCAGATTTGAAACTTCTGTACAAAGTCCGAGCTTGTGACTTAAATTGTGATTTCTTGTCTGTTAGGATTGTTGCTTTTCTTAGCTTAGAAAATATAATGAATGGATGTTGAGTACAATTCACTTTGCTCCACTTTCTAACCTTACAAACCGTACAGTTATTCAGATGTTGAAAGGTAGCCTTGCTCAGTTATCCATGTGAACCCCTGTATAATGACAGGAACAGTGTATTTCTTTCATTGTCAAACTATTTGTATTACAAACCAAAGTCATCTTTGATAATTTTCATTTCCGTCAATCTCGAGAGCCTCAAATCAATTTTTGAATTCTTAAAAACTCCTCGTGGCTAAAATTTTTTAGCAAGATGTTTGTTGACGGTGATTGTTGTCAACTAAGTACGTGGATGTCGACTTAAATCAACAATCGGTTCCTTTAGTTGACTAAGTCAAAAATCAATTCGTTGGCAGCAACTTCGCATTGATGGTGAAAAGAATTTAATCTTGTAGAATGTTAACACCTAAATTTTGACAATCCGATCATTCACTTATTGCATACAAATTAGGAAATGAACTTTAGCCCCTATATATATTAAATTGTAACATATAGTTTTAGGAGCATTTTTGTTTATTACATTTGCATTGGACTAGTGATGGATAAGTTTGACTTGATGGTTCTAAACTTTAATTAGATGAGTTGAATTAAGCCCTCACATTTTAATGCATAAAAATTTAGGGATCAACCCGACCCCTAAGCGATGGCATTTATTTATGTCCACATCCAATAATTTTCATTTGAGTTAACATCATCATGCTGTCAAGGGAATACCTTCAGTTGATGTTATATGGATTAGCAAAAATCCTTACAAAACTATTCAGCCTAATGAGGGACCATGAATCTCGCCCATGATATGAGGAAGGGGACTGATAAATTGCACATGCGAAGAAAGATAGGAAATTCGGAAGGAAATCGGTTGGATGCTTAGGGGTCGCAATTTCCACAAGGAGGAAACGAATCAATCACAGAAATCTTCTCTCCAATAAGTTTCGGCCAAATCATGAGCTATCGGCTGAAGGAAAAAGAAAGCGCGGCAATTGAGAGACAAAATGGAGGAAAGAAATCAAGGCATTTGTGGAAAGTGTGGGTTGCTGGAATTTACAAAAGGAAGCTAATGAACTGGTCATAGAATAGTGAGAGAGAATGATGGGATTGTTCCAGCGATATAAACTAGGGGTGAGCGCGGTTCCCGGTTCTTAAAGGACCGGTTCCGGTTCCCAGTTCCATTTTTCCGGGAACCGGCGATCCCGGTTCCGGTTCCACTTGGAATCGGAATCGCAAACAGTCGCGGAACCGGAACTGGAACCGGTCGCAGAACCGGTTTCGGAACCGGTTAGGATTCTCATTTAGACCCAATTTCTGGGGGACAACACTGTTTTTTTTAGCTTTCAATGGCCGAATAGTCATCATATTTACAAATTTGATATATATGTGCAAAAGAGGGACGAAAAAAATTGTGACATTTGTGTTTGGAAGATCACGCCCAGTGGTCCTTGTAGGCTTGATCAAAACACTGGAGACTTCACTGATTGTTATCCATGGGAGTGAACCTGTCCCGTAAATGTATGGTACGAAAAACTGATGTGGTGAGCTTATACATCACAATTAAGATTGTCACGCCCCGATCCTCGAACACGTGCCCATCCCTCACCTGGTCGATTAATAGCAACGTCCCAGGACGCATCGCCGACCCTGTTCATTTTATATGCGCAAGCGGAAGTATAAAGAAAATCCCCAGACAATAAACCAATGGGATAGAAAAGTAGAGCCATACTTTCATATTGAAACTCATAACCAAACTTTTATGCAAAATACAAACCATAGTACTTCACAACTATTCACAACCCTTTACTCTAGCTTTATTCACATCAAAAGAGTTCACAAAAGAAGATGGGATCTCAGTCCATCTGGATCGCACTCAAGATCCCTCTCTATGCTATCTTCTTCTTCCAAAAATCCTTCTCCTTCTCAAATTCCTCTTCCTCAGCTCCTCATCGGGGTCCTGAAATGTTATCCCACAACCGGGATGAGACTACGTCTCAGCGAGTTCAACCCCACTAAGACTCAATTAGGAAGCCAATACACTACTCGGTTGCCTAAGCACAGCACGAGTCAGAGGACTTACCTTGGCCTCATATTCCACCTGCATGTTAGCACATATCACAAAGACATCCAAGCAATCACATCACTGATCAAAGCATCGATCAAATCGACCTAGTCGATTTCACACCAACAAGACCACTCACGGTCATTCCCATTCAATCAATCAAATCACTGTTCAATCGAACTAGTCGATTTCATGTCAGACGGACCATTCTAGGTCATTGACTCCACACCACAAAATCTCCCATAGTGCACTCGGTCACAAAGCCATATCAGTGTTCTCGGGCGACAAGTTCGCCAAGGTGATTAATCCACTAGACAATTGCGTGCGTTCTTTAAGGCGCCGTTTTCGCCAGTGATATCCCACATCACCGAACCACGCATGCCTACAAACAAGTACTCACCAGACAACTGTGTGCGTTCTTTAAGGCGTCGTTTTCGCCAGTGAAGTCCCACCTCACCGAACCACACATGCCTATAAGAATGTGTTCAATAGACAAGTGTATGTGTTCTTTAAGGCGCCGTTTTCGCCAGTGATACCCTTAATCACCGAACCATACATGCCTATGACGATATGTTTAATAGACAAGTGCATGCGTCCTTTAAGGCGTCGTTTTCGCCAGTGATCTTCCCCATCACCGAACCATGCATGCCTATAACAATGTGAGTACTCGACCGATACGTGCGTTCTTTAAGGCGCCGTTTTCGCCAGTGACTTCCTTAGTCACCGAACCACGTAGGTCAATACACCGTGTCTGATCAGTCCAACCCCAAGGTACTTCTGATTCATTCTCACCATTCCACATACTTTACAACTCAACAACGCATAAGAATACTAAATAAACAAACTTGGCCAATTTCCGATCAACAATTCAATCTCAATCAATTCCAGTCAATTTAGGGCAAACCCCTAAAATATCACAATTCAATTAATTTCAAACAACGTAGAGCTCAAATAAATAAACGGACTGCGCCACGACAATCAGCACGAAATTTCGGTCGTCGGCCATCTCAGCCTTAATTTCCGAAAAATCATTAATTAAATAATTAATTTCGAAAATTAATAATAAATATTAGAAATTCAATTTAGCTCAAAATACAGTCCGATTAAATAAACGGACTTCACCACTGTCATCAGCGTAATATTCCGATCGCTGGCCATCCAAGTTGAATTTTCGGGAAATAAATAATTAAATAATTTAATTCCGAAAAATAATATTTAAAAGCCAAAAATTCCACTTAGGCCCGAAATATCAAATTGAAGCCCGATAAAGGGTCGGAAAATTCTTGGGCTACCCTCAATAAATAGTAGACCATGTCTACTTGCTAAATATGCATTCAATTTAACTAATTTGCATCAAAATCAACTAATCAACCCTAATCCAAATACCTAAGCTTGATTAAATAAACTAACAACCAATTAAGCATAATTAACTCACTAAGCAAGCGTTAGTGTGGTTACCTACCGGAATCACGCGCAACCGGTACCAAAACGACGGGCTCGGCGCGAGGAACAACAAACCCCAAAGCGGGTCTCGGGTCCGGGGCCCGGAAGCGGTCCAAAAGCGGGCCCGAAGTGGGCTGGATACCCACTCGCGGGTTTGCTGTGGAGGGCTGGCCGGAGGAACTCCGGTGGCTGAGGCGGCGAGGGGAGGTCGGTAGACGGCGAGAGAGGCGCCGGGGGTCGAGCGGCGGCTAGGGCGGCGGCCGGACGGAGCTGGGTGGCGTCGAGCCGAGCTGGGCGGAGGCAGAGGCCAGGCGCGCGGGAGAGGGCGGAGCTGGCCGCGCGGGCGGATGCGCGGGCAGCACGCGCGACGGCGACGAGCGGTGCGGGCCGGAGGTGCGCGGTGCGGGCGGCGACGGTGGCTGGCTTCGGCGAGTTGCAGCCGTGCGACTCCTTTTTCTGGTTTTGCTTCACTTCCACGAAGAAGAAGAAGAAGAAGAAGAAGAAGAAGAAGAAGAAGAAGAAGAAAAGGGGAGGGGGCTTTTGTCACGTGGGGTGAGGGGGAAAGAGGGAGGAGAGAGAAGAAAGAGATAAGGAGAAAAGAAAAGGAAGACAGCTAAGGGAGGGGGTGTGCGCACGGATGGGGAGGGAAAGGAGAGAGAGAGAGAGAAAGAAAAAGAGAAAAGGGAGAGAGAGAAAAAGAAAATAAAATTCAAACAATTCTTGTTTTCTTTTCTCTTTCCCTTTCTATTTCCTTTTGGTCTTCGATTTTCCTTCCGACAATTTCTTTCTTGAAATTTCGGACTCGTCAATAAATTGACGGACGATGAGACAAAGTCCTAAAAATAAGAATTATGACGTGCATAAAATTCGATTCCCGAAATCGAGTTCAATTTCGTGGTTAAAATCAATCAGACGAGATTTTAGTCAAATCCAACCAATTAAGCAGCTTTCAGGGATTTTCACTGCAGATACATCCCTTAACGGCTTCACTCAATGGGTTGGTTAACTCGTGAGTGATCAGCTCAGAGAAATAGGACCGTAGGCACGTTGACGAAAAGCCCATTTCACTTAGTCGAAACGGGGTCGAATTTTCGGGATGTCACAAAGATAGAATAAGAATCATCTCACTTTTTTTTTTTTTTTCAATATACTCCCAAATGTTGTTTGTTTCTTCTAATATCCTCATCAGTTCACTTTCTATTGGCATGTCACAAGTGAATCCCAAGGGCTAATGGTTTAGTATACATGAGTGAATAACCCTCTTACGAGGTGATGCTTACGCCTTGCACACACTCTGCCAAGTTGCCTCTATCATATTCTAGGTCAATTAAGGGGGCAAGTAAGACGCCGGGGATTGCCTTTCTTTATAAATCACATATTTCTCGTTTGGAGATTAAGTTATGCTAGTTTTACCTAACACCCATTATCGGTAACGTGCGCGTACGTTATAGTTTTTTTTTTTGGTAACGTGCGCGTACGTTATAGTTCAAATCTGAAAATAACAAAAAAAAAAAAAACCTGTTGGAACCTGGAACCGACCCTGGAACCTATGACAGGGTAAGTTCCAGGTTCTCAGTTCTGACGGGTAGATTCCAAGTTCCTCATTTTGAGGAACCTGTACCCGAGGGTAGGTTCCAGGTTCCAAACGGAACAGAACCGGAACCTGGAACCGCTCACCCCTAATATAAACGCCCACCCAGCCATATTCGTGCATTCACACAAGAAAAGCCAAATAGAGAGAGAGAGAGAGAGAGAGAGGAAGTTAAAGGTAATAATCAAGCCGGCCGAGGAATTGTGAATGGAGATGAGCGAATGTGGACACGTTCAAGGCAATATGAGTAGAAGCAGAAAATGAAACCAAAAGATTGTGAGCGCTAATTTAGAAGTAAATTAGAGAGATTCACAACCAATTTTTGGTGACAAATCAAAACCAAAACTCAGCAATTCCCTGAGAATCATCAATCGGCTCCATGGATCCAGACTTTCCAATGATACGTGGGAGACTTTTTGCTATAAAAGGAAGGCACGCATGGGGACTCGGGGGATCTCATATCCACTATCTAGAAAGCTCTTTGATGATATCCATGACCACTATGATTGTCATCACCTAGTCATCATCATTTCATCGCGATCCTTGACTCTTCTTTTCTGACGATGGTGCAATCCTCTTGATGTCTCGCATTCATCATGCTTCGTGGACATTGACGACAATCGCAAAGCTTAGTCAAGTATTTTTTAGTTTGATTGTGAGCGATTCTATTTCGCTATTTAAATTATTTTCGTGTTTTCGCTTGTTGTCCAGGTTCAATTTCCCGGTCACCGTAGGCTTTCACGCCTATTCTACATCAACATCCCACTACCATTTTTCTTTGCTCTTTGTGAGAATTCATGCACAAAGTCCACACTTGGGACACCATAGAGAGGAGGATGAGGAGAGCCGAGTTTGCAATAGAGAGACATTCTCAATATTTTCTTGTCAATCCAGCAAACAACCAGTAACTGCTACAGTAACTCCGACGATCTCGGCAGTGATCCAGATCCTCTTGACGTCCTGCATGCGTCTTGTTTCATGAATGCTAAAATCATTAAGCTAAGTTGAACATATTTAGCTTGATTGTGCGCTATTCTATTTGGCTATTCGAACTATTTCACATGTATTTACGTTTCTTGTCTAGATTAAGCTCTAGAAGAAGACTTCTTGAGGTCACATCTCCATCACATTTAGCTAGCACTTTCACAATCTCTCCTCTCGACAATGCTCAGCATATTCACAAAAGTCATCGCAATATGGAGGCCACAAGATCACAAAAAGAGAACGTCGAGCGAACGTGAATTTCTTGGCAGCCACCGTTCACATTTTTTTGGCACTTAGCGTCCACCACCTCCATCGTGCCTTGCCGTCATGCTCCATCGCAACCTGTTTCTCGGAGTCTAGTAGTTGTTGTTGTCACAGCCACATCATCACGTCCAGGAGACTCCATCAATTGCAATCGCTCTTTCTTGCCTTGTTTGCCGTGGTCCATACCCGCCAACGCTAGCACCCTCGGCATTCTAAACAACCCGTGCGATGCCAATTCAGTCATCACCGTGTTGGATTTGCTTCTGTGTCGTCTTCAGTTGAGATCTTGCTAAGTCATCGTTTGGTCGCTAGTCGGGGTCTCTTCCATTCCATTAGTTAGAATTTCTCGAGAAAGTTTTACTACAAGCATTCATTAATCCATTTTTTTTGGTCAAATGCATTTCTCCATTTTTTTTTCGGTCGAATCATTTCTCTATTTTAAACAGCACCTTTGCTCGTCTCTTGCGGGGTCCACTACAATGCATTGGTCTTTACTTCGACTGTGACTTTTCTCATTCGCTTCGGTGGGCCTTGTGAAAGTTTGTAGAAATCTCATCGTGACGAACAGAGATACACGCTTGGCCAGGTTCTTAAAATTTTCTGCAATCTATTTATTGTTTTGATTGTTGAGTATTACATTTCCTGATTGTGCACTCGTATGATCACTCCTTACATGTTAGTGGCATAGGGTAAAAATGGATAAATATTGCATGGAAAACATTTTCAAAATAAAGAGAAAAGGTATCAAGTCCCTGTACTTATGAATTTATGGTTCATGGAAGTAAAATGTACTCCCACATTTTACTTGGGTGTCTAATTGCGATTGGTAGGGCTTGGGAGAATCCGTGCTAAGCATTGCGCTTAGTGCGTGCACACCACGCACCCATGTGCAGTGCAGGAGAGTGCATAGCACATGCTTGCGTGGAGGAAAAGGCGTGTGTGGTACGCATGGACCCCACTTGAATTTTTACCATTCTACCCTGGCTTTTTTATTTGTCTTACAATTTTTCCCTTTAGCCATTAGATTTACCGTTCTACCCTTGACCGATTGTAATTCATGTTTTGCCCTTTGTTGCATTAATTTACTCTTTGGCCCTTTCATGCAATATGGTGAATGTTTTATGCATCAAATTAAATGTCTAGTGATCCATATATAATTTTATTTAATTAGAGACTAGCCACAACATCTCTAATTATCTTAAATTATATATATTAAAAGGTTTTGGATCACACATTGAAATGACATTGATTGTAATTAATCGTATCGATATAATAAATTTTCCTCACAAGAATTTTTATTATATTACTAGGATTAATTATGATGAAATATTATATTAAATATTATATTAATTTTCTTAATTTACTCACATTGATTAAGAAAATGAATATAATATGATAGTATGTTCATATGTTAATTACGAATCTATTTAAATATAAAACTTAGCTTACAAACAGTTTTTGATATTATTTGATTCATATCTTGTGACATTGATCTATGTAAATTTCGCCTCAATTTTTTTTATATAAGCATGTTTGTATATTATGCAATTTTACCACTTGTGAATAATTCTAACATTAATGTTCCCAAGTTAAATAGCGACAAATATAAGGTTTGAATGGAATTAATTATTCTTCAATTGGTGTCATGCCCCGAAACTCGAGCGCGCACACATCTCTTGGCGGTCGATTAAATTGCGACGCTCCCAGGATGTGTCGCCGATCCTTTTCATTATATGCACATGCTGAAACGAATTGAACGAACCCCAAACGACAATCAAACATGGGATAGTAAAAGCAGGACAACCAATTTTCACAAACACGCTCTATAAACATACTAGGTTAACCTACAGGTCTATACACACCAATCTATCTCTAGAAAGAAACTACTAAGTCACCTATGCTCTGGACCCTTCAGTCTCGAGCTTCGGGTTCTCCACACTAGGGACTTGGAAATGTTTAATTAGAAGGGGTGAGAATAAATCTCAGCAACTCAAAACCCTAAACCCCGATTAGGATGAGAATTCACCTAGAGGCAATCTAAACATGCACTACATAAGACTTGCGTTGCCTCAGCACCTCCTTGCACTTAGTACATCTCATATATCATATGCACATAGCAGACATGATCAATAACTAGAACACCTCATATCACTCATCAAATAATCACAAAGGTCCCGATTATAAGGCCAAATTGTCATAACACATCACATTCCATGCCACACAATTTCGTCCCATAATCAGGCGCGGCTATCTCATTCACCTCAAGCGTGTTCCAATTATTTACGACTCATCGGTCACAGCACCCCACTGAGGAGCTTCGTTCCGAAATCTATTCATGAATGGCATTGCCTAGCATCCTCCACCTAGACGGCACCCCACACATAAGCTTCGTTCTGAAACCCCATTCACAAACGACATCACCTAGCATCCTCTGCCTAGACGACACCCCACACAGGAGTTTCGTCCCGCGTAAATGCCTTAGGACAATATCCACTTAGTTACCACATGCACATCCATGCTTGGCCATAAAAAAACACTTTTCATGAGACCCCTTAGCCCATATCTTTCTAGATTAAGAGGATTAAATCGCCCAATCTGTTACCAAAACTGTGTTTGTTTCCAGAAATTACGTTTTCCAAAACCAGCTTGGTTCGAGATCCAAAACTTGTCCGTTTGATATGCAATTTGACTATGTTAAACTAAAAGACGTGATGAACAACTTTTGTGAACGAACCATTTCGAAAATCAAACCTTAAGAGTTGATAAAAATCCATGAAACACCAAAATGGCACAGTTTCTAGCACAAATAGAGGTTCTGTTTTGTTTTTAAGGAAGCTGAAATCTCATTCTATTAAATCCATAAAATCTTGAGTAAAATATATGTAATATTTGAAGATGTCTAAAACATTGCTCAAGAAGGAAGCAACCTCAAAATTGTAGCACATTTCGATCCACAAAAATGGTAAACGACAAGCGTCTAGTGAACTGATCCGGGAGAAATCCACTAAATTAGACTAAACCACTCTCATTAGTGCTAATCTAACCAATTAGATTAACCCTAATCTATTTTAAGGCTAATCTAACCAAACTAGATTAACACTAATTCATCTTAAGGCTAATCTCACTTAATACTAATTTAACTAAGCTAATTAGCACTAGTCTAACCCCTAAGTGCAATTAACAACCTAATCAAGGATTAGGGAGTTAACTCACTGGATTAGCAAGAAAACGGGTTCACCACAACGGCAGTGAGATCCCATGTCTACGGTGACTCCAACGGAGGCCGAGAAGAGGCTGAAAGAGCCTTGCAAGCTCATGGCTTGCTGCTAGAAAATTGATTTTGAGTTGAGCTAGATCGAGGGGCTGAGGTGGGCTGGTCGAGCTTGGCTGGTGGTGGCCGTGGTTCTTGCTAGTGGTCGAACTGAGCTCGGGGTGAGTTGGTGGCCGGATATACCTGCTGGAGGCGGACGGCATTGCTGGATGCATGAAGAAGCTGGCTGGTCAGGTGATGTGGGGCTGTGAAAATGGAGCCGTTATATGGTGAAGATGACGATGTTGTGTTGTTGAAGTAGTGGCAGGCGTTCAGTGATGTGGGCGTGAGGGGAAAATGAAGGTGATTAAGAGATGAGGTGCTGGTTGGTGGTAGCAACAACAATGGAAGAAGATGAAGATTTGAGGAAGAAGAAGTGAGGAAGAAGAAGTGAGGAAGAAGAAGCTGAAGTTGGCTTCTGTTGGAGGGGGCTGTGCACGATTAAGAAGAGGGAAGGAGAAAGGGAACAAATGGGGGACAAGGGGCCAAGAAGTCAAGCAAGGAGCCAATAGCCATCCATGCACAAATATCTTGCACTTGAGTACATGGACACCAAAGTCTTCAGCCATCATAAGTCAAGGTAGAAACCAATGGGCAATTTCCTCTCCTTTCTTCACCAATTACTCCAATTTGATGGCCAAAAATGCCCAGCCATCTGCCTATACGAATTTCCAACTATTTCTTCTCAATTCTTCACCAAATCAAGTCATTTTGGCAGCCCAAAATCCCATGGCAGCAGGCCATACGAATTTCCCTTCCACTCTTCATAAATTGAGCCAATTTGTCGGTAAAAAATTCAATCAAAGGTACCCGTTCGAATTTCCAAAAATAATATTTATCCAATTTGATTTTTTTGCAAAAATTCCCAGCTCGACGGAAAATTCTCAAAAGATGAGACGGTGTCCTAAAAATAAATTGTAACATGCTCGAACGTTCGATTCCCGAAACCGAGTTTAATTTTGTGGTTAAAATCAACCGAATGTGATTTTAGTACAATCTAACCTACCGGGTAGCTTTTAGGGATTTTATCATGATTATATCCCTTAATAGCTTCACCCAATAGGTCAGTTAACTCGTGAGTGATCAACTCAGAGAAAAAAGACCATAGACGTGTCGATGAAAAGCCTATTTCATTTTACTGAGACAGGGTCGAAAATTCAGGATGTCACAACTCTTCTCCTCTTATAAAAATTTCATCCTTGAAGTTTAAACCATTACAATTCTTCTTCAAAAAGGTGGGGGTATTGTCGTTTCATTGATTCGTCGGCGAGTAGCTCATTCTGTTCAGTGGTGTTGTCATACCACTTTCACCAAAGAGATTGTCTTGGTACGTAGCACTTGCCCCTTTCGATCCACGATCCTAACTGGTCTCTCCATGTATGACACTCTCGTCCACGTCTAATTCTTCAAAATTCAGCATATGGGTCGGGTTAGGCTTGTACTTCCTCAATATTGACACATGGAAGACGTCATGCACCTAAGCAAGTCTCAGCAGCAACACAAGACGATACACCAATGTCCCTATTCGTTCCAAAATTTCAAAGGGATCGACGTACCTTGGACTCAGCTTCCCTTTCTTGCCGAAGCACAAAGTACCCCTCATTGGTGACACTTTAAGAAAAATGTGTTCATCAACTTGGAATTCCAATGGCCTTCACCGCTTGTCAGCATAACTTTTCTGGCGACTTTGAGCAGTCTTTAGTCTTTCTTGAATAACTTTGACGGCATTGACTGACTATTGGACTAACTCAGGGCCTGTAATCTTACGCTCCCCAACTTCGTCCCAACAGACATAAGTTTTGCACGCTCTGCCATACAACGCTTCAAACGATGCCATCCGAATGCTATGCTAATAACTGTTACGATGAGCTTCTGACAAAATCTCCTCCTTAAGGTCTGCATCGTCAGGTACACACAATCGCCCACAAAACTTTAGTGTTCCGTCCTTAGAAATCTGAAAGTCAGTCTTTCTCTTTTTCGTATCTTCTTGCAAGATCTTCTGGATCTCGGGATCTGTCAACTGTAACGTCCTGATCCTTATCTGCACTTCCAGTTCAATTTTGAGGGTGGCCATAAGATTTGAAAGGTGGCCTACCTCAAATTTGAAAACCGAATCTCGAACTCCTTCGAGTATGATCCACTCCTAAATCACCATCTGCGCAATCGAAGACTTTCGACTCAACGCATCTGCGACCTTTTTAGCTTTTTTTTCCGGGATGATACAGGATGTCGCAGTCATAGTCCTTGAGAAGTTCCATCCAACGATGATGTCTCATGTTCAACTCTTTTTAAGAGAATAAGTAGTTTAAACTTTGATGGTATGTAAAGATCTGGAACATTTCTCCACACAAATAGTGTCTCCAAATCTTCAGGGCGAAGATAATCGTTGCGAGTTCTAAGTCATGCGTCGGGTAGTTCAACTCATGAGGCATCAACTGAGGGACGCGTATGCAACGACTCTACCATGTTGCATTAAGACGCAACCCAGTCCTCTGAATGACGAATCACTATAAATCTCATATCCTCCAGGTCTAGATGGAATTGTCAGCACTGGTGCAGTAGTCAGTTTCTACTCAAACTCTTGGAAACTACGCTTGCACTTATCTGTCAAGATGAACTTCTCTTCCTTCTTCAACAACCTAGTTAGAGGCATGGCTATTATAGAGAATCCTTCCACGAACTGTCTGTAATAACCTGCCAATCACAAGAAACTTCTTATCTCTGTCACTGTCGTCGGTCTTGGCCAATTGATCACGACTTCGATCTTGGTCAGATCCACGGAAATCCCTTCACTAGAAATCACGTGACTTAAGAAAACTACACGAGTCAGCCAAAACTCACACTTACTGAACTTGGGGTATAGTCCATGTCCTCACAAAGTTTGAAGCACTATCCTTAAATGCTTTTCGTGCTCGTCAACTTTCGTGTCCACAACGGTTGCCAAGTAACCCACATCAAGTAACCAGTTGCCTTGACGAAATTAAAATAATCTAGGGTCCTCCTCGATTTCTGATAAACTCGAAACTTTCACTTGCTGACGGGTTAAACTGGATTACTGCATAGTGATCCATTACAACAAGGTGTTCCTTGAGCCAAACCTTTTTCATTTAAGACATCAAGTACAACCATAACCAGTGATTCTCATTTCTACAACTTCATTTCAACAAACCGAAGTTCTACAAGCTTAACTATATTTCTACTGCGCCACTCTGATAAAATTTTTTCCCAGAAACATTCTTCCCCTAATTGATGCATGGCTAGGTTCATTCCTGTCCCCTCGGCGATAGCGGCAACTGTGATCCCATTGGCCTACGCGGACAGTCTCTGACCTAGTGGCCGTACTGGCCACACCCGTAACAAGCCTTCATCTTAGCAAAACATGGGCCGAATCCATGTCTCCTCCTACAAAAGTGACACACATTGTCCGGTTAGGTGCGGACTTTCCAATCCCACCCTCCCTGTTGGGCAGAATGGGATACATTTCTCCTGTCATCAGCTTCTTCTCGAAACGATTACCATATTTGTTCGACCCAAACCGCGACCCAAATGCATCAGCTCGTTCATTCAGATTCTCTCAATTAGCTATGCCCTTTCATACAGGTCATTGTAGTCATTCAGATTAAGCGGCATGAGCGGATCCTTTATCTCTGATCTGAGGCCATCTCTGAACCTCCTAGCTCTGTCTATCGGGTCCTCGATCAATCTGGGGGCGTAGTTGGACAACTCAGCGAACTTTGCCTCGTAATAGATCACTCTCATCAGGCCCTGACGAAGACGCTGAAACTTCGCCATCTTTTGTTCTTTGGCACAGTCAGAGAAATACTTCCTGTTGAATACTTCCACGAAGGCATTCCACACCGGGACCATGCCTTCTGGAAACACCCTTCCTCTGGTAGCCTCCCACCAGGTGCTTGCATTCCCTTGCAGCTGGTAGACCGCCAAGACTACCTTGTACTCATCAAAGCACCTCAGCAATGCAAAGAATTTCTCTAACTTGCGAACCCAGAGGGTTGTAACCTCAAGATCGCCTATTCCAATGAACCTTGGCGGTTTCAACTTCAGAAATTGTTCACTAGCTTGTGCATCGGTCGCTGCCCGATCACATTCCTAGGCGGGACTTCAATAGGTGCGACTGCGGCAGCGGCAGCAGCATTGGCTGCAGTAGTGGTGGTGGCTATAACGGCGGCTTGATTCTGCGCTTGTTGTCCCATCAAGTTCCCAAGGGTCTCTAGTGCCTGCATGATTCCGTCTATTCTAAGATCGTCGGGTGCTACTACACCAGTACCGGTCTGCGGCGGTACTCTTATACTCGCGCTGGCATGAGTCTGCACTCTGCCTCAGGCATCAACCCTAGTCAATGTCCTACCCTGAGTAACGGACGCAATAGTCCTCTTCTGAGGAGCCCTCTGCTCCGGATCGCTCATTATGCAGGATCTTTACAGAACCTGCATTCCAATTCCAACACAAAATTAAAAAATTGAGCAACCCACACAAACAATTATCAATTAGCTAATCAATCACATGCATCTGCATAAGAAAAAGGCTTTTCCTACTAACTATCCCAAGACCCATCGCACCTTACCACTCCAGACACAAACCAGCTCTGATACCACTTCGGGCAAGGATGGCACGCCCCAAACCTCGAGTGCGGACACATCCCTCGGTGGTCAATCAAATTGCGACGTTCCTAAGATGCGTCGCCGACCCTTTTCATTTTATGCACATGCGGAAGCGAATTGAACAAACCCTAGACGACAATCAAACATGTGATAGTAAAAGCAGGACAACCAATTTTCACAAACACGTTCTATAAACTTATCGGGTTAGCCTACAGGTCCATACACACTAGTTTATCTCCAGAAAGAAACTACTAAGCCACATACGCTCCATACCTTTCAGCCTCAGGCTCCGGGTTTTCCACACTAGGGACCTGAAAACGTTTAACCACGACAGGGTGAGAATAAATCTCAGTGACTCAAAACCCTAAACCCCGATTAGGACGAGAATTCACCTACAGGCAGTCTAAACATGCACCACATAGGACTTACCTTGTCTTAGCACCTCCTTGCACATTAGTACATCTCATATATCATATGCACATAGCAGACATGATCAATAACTGGAACACCTCATATCACTCATCAAATAATCACAGGGGTCTCGATTATAAGGCTAAATTGTTATGACATGTCCCATTTCATGCCACACAATTTCGTTCCATAATCAGGCACGGCCATCTCATTCATCTCAAGCGTGTTCCAATTATTTACGACTCATCAGTCACGGCACCCCATTGAGGAGCTTCGTTCCGAAATCTATTTGCGAATGGCATCGCTTAGCATCCTCCGCCTAGACGGCACCCCACATAGGAGCTTCATTCCAAAACCCCTTCGTGAACGGCATCATCTAGCATCCTCCGCCTAGATGACACCTCACACAGGAGCTTTGTTCCAAAACCCCTTCGCGAACGGCATCGTCTAGCATCCTTCGCCTAGACAGCACCCCACACAGGAGCTTCATCCCGTGTAAATGCCTCAGGATGGTATCCACTTAGTTACCACATGCACATCTATGCTTGACCAAGAATATCGTGCTTTGCACTCAAATCCTCAATTTCAAATAATGGACTTGGCCAATTTTCTTCGTATTAAAAATACCCAGTAAAATAATTGTGCGTGGTCACAAGATCAAATCGAACCATAAAGGGTGATATTCTCCCATTTGAAAATTCCACGATTTTATATAGTACCTAAAACCCTTTTGTGTCAAAAACCGACATCCGGTATTTTTCTATTTAAATAGCATAAAATCCAACTTTTGCAATAATAGTGCATAACAACAACCAAGCACCCAATTGCACAATTAAGCAATCAATTTCACATATTACCAAACATAATCACTAAGCATGCCCAAGGTCAATCGCATCACCAAATATACATCATCTATCAAGCTAGATACCAAGAACAACCACAAAACTACAATCGGTCCTAATTGGCAAAAACTAGGCCACTCGCGTGTCTCCAAGGTTGAATCCAGAAAACTAAACAAACGAGTTCGAAAAATTCTCAAATTTTAATATATTGTAAAGGACACATAAAAAAACACTTTTCATGGAGACAACTTACCCCATATCTTTCAAGACTAAGAGCAGGAAATCACTCAATCCGTTACCAAAACTGTGTCCGTTTTCAGAAATCACGTTTTCCAAAAATAGCTTGGTTCGAGATCCAAAACGTGTGTGTTTGATCTGAAATTTTACTATGTTAAACTAAAAGACGTTATGAACAACTTTTGTGAAGGAACAATTGCGAAAATATAACCCTAAGAGTTGATAAAAATCCATGAAACACCAAAAGGTCACAGTTTCCAGCACAAACAAAGGTTTTGTTTTGTTTTTAACGAAGCTGAAATAACATTCTATTAAATCCATAAAATATTGAGTAAACTATATGTCATAGCTGAAGATGTCTAAAACATTTCTCAAGAAGGAAGCAACCTCAAAATCGTAGCACATTTCTATCCACAAAAATGGCAAACGGCAACCGTCCAGTGAACTGATCCGGGAGAAATTCACCAAATTAGACTAAACCACCCTCATTAGTGCTAATCGAACCAATTAGATTAACAATAATCTATCTTAAGGGTAATATAACCAAACTAGATTAACACTAATCCATCTTAAGGCTAATCTCACTTAATACTAATTTAACTAAGCTAAATAGCACTAATCTAACTCCCTAAGTATAATTAACAACCTAATCAAGAATTATGGAGTTAACTCACCGGATTAGCGAGAAAACGGGTTCATGGCAACAGCGGCGCGGCGGCGATGAGATCCCGTGTCTATGGCGACTTCAACGGAGGCCCGGAAGAGGCTGAAAAAGCCTTGCAAGCTCACGGCTTGCTGTTGGAAAACTTGTTCCGAGTTGAGCTAGATCGAGGGGCTGAGGTGGGTTAGTCGGGCTCGGCTGGTGGTGGCCGTGGTTCTTGCTTGTGGCCAGACTAAGCTCGAGGTGAGCTGGTGGTCGAACAAACCTGCTGGAGGCGGATGGTGCTTCTGAACGCGTGAAGAAGTTAGCTGGTCAGGTGGTGTAGGGCTGTGAAAATGGAGCTACTATATGGTGAAGATGGCGATGGTTTTAGGGAAATCCCTTATGATGTTTTGAAGATGACAAAATAAATCAAATGCTACTAATGTGTTTAATGGTTGAGTAATAGACTATGCAAATAATAGAATGTGTAAAGGATATTATCAAAATCTATACATGGAAGAACCAGAAGACAGACTCTATGCTGAAGCTGAACTTATTCATACTGTGTTCAGACCTTAAGGCTAATTATGTTTAGAAGCAGACTATGTTCAGACTTACATCCAGATTGTAAAGTCTGCTACAGATAAAAGGAGACACAAGTCCAGAACGAGACACGAGTTCATAACAAAGCATGTTTAGAACGAGACAACTCGATAAAACGTAACACAAGCCCCAAACATATAACGGCTAGTGATCTGGTTTGAATTCTACATCAAGATAGATTTGATTGACTCAATCTAATTGATTGACAATTGGATCTTGAAGACAAGAACTTTCTAAACAAAGAAGCTCTTTTTATGGAAACTAAGATTCTGTGTGTATGGGCGATCAAAATCGATTTGGGATTCTACTTTTGCCACTCAACGGCTACTAAATCTTCTAGATACAAATCTGTCCAATGGGTAGATTGGAAGACGATCCTCTAGATATTGTCCAACGGCTAGTTTGGAAGTGGAGGAGTATTTAAGGAGATCAAGGACCGATGAGCAAGTAAGAGACGGAGCGTAGAATTTATAATTCCAAAATCTGAGCGAATTTTGATCATACATTTGTCTTTCGTGAGCTTAAACAATTGTGATCGTGAGAGAAATACCAAAAGAGTGACTTAGTGAGATAGTGTGATCTACCACTAAGTGTTTGCACTCAAAGTTGTAATCACTTGTTGATCACATAGTGTAATCCAGCCAGAAGGCTGTTAGCGTGGGAGAATTGACGTAGGCTTGATTTAAGCCGAACCACTATAAATTTCGTGTGCAACATTCTCTTTCCTTAACTCTTCATATTTAAGTCTGTTATATACTTACAGGTTATTTCAAAAGTCTATTCCATCGCATAATAAATTCTAAACATCTACCAGAAGTCTGATAGCTCGTTTATCAGACTCTGATCCTTATTGAAACTTTGCTCGAGATTTATTTTATTCTGCATTTATTTGACAAGATTTATTTTAAACACCTATTCACCCCCCTTTAGGTGTTTGTACTAGCACTTTCAATTGGTATCAGAGCCTCGATGCTAATCTTATTGAAATGTTTTTACTTGTAAGCTAAAGATCTTCTATGGCTAGTATCTTGGCACCAGGACTCATGGAAGGGCAAAGCAACACCAGACCTCCCTACTTCGATGGAAAGGAATACAACGTTTGGAAAAACAAAATGAAGGCATTCCTAAGATCTAGAGATCCCTTGCAATGAGATGTTGTGGAAAAAGGAATCAATCCCTTTACTGCGTCTATGTCAAATAAGAATGGCAAAAACAAAGAAACCAAATCCCCTGCTCTTATGTCTTGGACAGAGATATCCAAAAGAGAAGCTCTTGATGCAAAAGCCATTTATTCTTTATATTGTGCCTTGTCTCCTGCTAAATATAACAGAATTTCTTCATGTGTAACAGCTAAGGAAGTCTGGGATAGGCTTCATGTCACTTATGAGGGATCTGATCGTATAAAGGAGACAAAAATAAACTTTCTTCTTGGTCAATATGAATCCTTCAAGATGAAGCCTGGAGAGTCAACTGGAGATATGTTCGGCCGTTTACAGAAATTGTAAATGGTTTGGCGTATCAAGGTCATCCAATTTCGTCCCCAATGAAGGTCAACAAACTTTTGCGAGACTCAAAAAATGACATGGATGACGAAGAACTTGCTTTTATGATCAAGAAATTCAAAAAGCTAAGTAGAAAAGGAAGGAAATTCAATGGAAGAAGATAATACAAGTAGAATGGGCAGAAAAGAACCATGAAAGAAGATGATAAGCAAGGAAATATATGATTGATGGCACATTCAGACTCATACTCAAATTCGGAATTAGACTTAGACTCAGAATCATAGTCTGACTCAGACACAGAGTTAGAATCTGATGAGAAAATTGAGGTAAGCCATTCAAAAATTCCTATCAAAGTTTCAAAGTATATAAATGAGCTTTGCTTAAATCTCAAATCTTCTCTTAAAAGGATCTCCAAACTAAAAAAATAGAATTCATGGCTTAGGCAATAGGATCTTTCTCGAAAAGAAAAGTTTCAAATTTTGCAAAAATATTTTCTACAAACAAAAGAAAGTCGAGATTTACTTGTTAAAGAAAATGATTCTTTAAAGAAAGAATTTTCAAATATTTCGACAAAATTTTCAAATGGTTCAAAAACATTAGAGCATATCTTTTCCATACAAGTTCCTTACTATAATAAGTTGGGACTTGGCTTCAATAAGGAAAGTGATTCTCTAATAGATTTTCCTAAAGTCAAGGAGAGACTTAGACAAAGACCTCCTAAACTTGCGTATAAGAAGCATTTTCAAAGGATATTTGCAAAACTTGTTAGTCGAAATGCCCTCAAGTGTTCAAATTATGGAGATTCAGAACACTTTGAGAAAGAATGTCCAAAAGTCTGGAGACCTATTAATAAAGATTGGGTAAAAACAACATACTCTACTAACTCTCATGGACCCAAGAAAATATGGGTACCAAAGAAAAGATGAGTTGTTTTTGCAAGAAATAAAGGAAAACAAGAAAGAGAATTTGGTAAGGAAGGTATATTTTATTCTAAATTTGATTTGAGTACATAATTTAAAAATTCTCATTATACTTATATTCTCTTTGTTCCTTGATTGATTTAGACTTTATTATGACCATTTTCTATGATTGGTTTTATTGAAGGAAGAATCGTGTGATTTGTTTTTGTGATTCATGAGTTGAGGTTTGATTTAATACGTGTGATTATTTTTTACATCTTGCTTAAAGACAATTGAGTTTATTTGATTTGATTTTATGCTCCCAGATTTTGTCATATTTTGTAAAGTGAAAATCTGTTTTATGTGATATTAATTTATTGTGTAAGATATTCTCCCTTAAATACTTTGTTATGATGAGTTTAGAAGAATATTTGATTATCTAAGGAAATTTTATATTTTACTCTAACATTCAGGAAGGATCCAATTACAAGGATACCAAAGAACAAATGAGTTTATTGCAGGAAATTCTATAAAAGGAAGAATGATCGCGAATCTACACAGATTTTGGTACAATCAAAAATATATCCCATGCGAAGATTGGTAATGATCTTTTTTTTTTTAATCAATGGTACATTTCAAACATATACCTTGGGTAAGAGAATATTTTTTTATCATCCCGCCTTGCAAATTTTTACTCAATTTTATGAAGATTATGGATGATTGTTTATCATTTATATTGCAAATATCTTGTGTCATAAGTGCAAGGCATTGCAATGTTTTTTTAACTTGATTTGGCCTGTGATAGAAATATCTACTTTATTTTTGCGAAATGCAACAATAATATAATTTTGAGATTTATGCTCAAGGAAATCCCTTTGATCTTGAAAGATATTAATGCATATTCATGGATATTCTTGCTATATTCTTAAAAGCTGTCTTATATCTAGCAAGTTTGATTCGTAAATCAGATAAAGGTATTACGTGATGTTTTTGCAAGGATTATTATCTATTATACAAGAATTTGCAGGTAGCAAAAGAATCTTTCATATGGATTTTGGAAAGCTCAATCCAAAAATTGTGGCGATTCTGTACTATTTTCTGGAGGCTCAAAAATTCGCGCAAAGTTTTTGCAAATTATTAAGCAAGTCCCTAATGTGTCGTACGAAAGGTTGAGTAGCTCTGAATTTTAATAATTAATAATTTTATATATGATGTTCAATTTATTTATTTGAAGAAAGGGCATTATATATTACATGGATATTATTACAGCTTATTTGTACAAAACTTTTTCTAAGTTAATGTAGGTTAAATTCAAGAAGAGCTTGATTGAAGAAAATAAATTCATGCCTCGAATTTCAAGAAGCAAACGATCGTTGCGGATGTTGTTGCTACGAAGGAAATAATGGAAAAATATTCTGTTCAACGTGCAAATATCATCATGATAATAGGGGAGAAAGTGAATTCAAAAGAAATGAAAAGAATCGTGATCACCTCAAAAAGGCAACAAATTGAGGGGGAGCATTGATCAATTATGGAAAAATCTTTTCGAATCGATCATGATCTTGGTTATTATGGAAGGAAGGAAAAGGTAAATGTGTTATAACTTATCAAGTTCTAAAAATCTGGTTAGTGCATATTTTATTACCTTTTGTCATTAACAAATCTCTTATTGATATTATCATTTTATTATGACAAAAATTCGATAGGAGTTGCCTTTGCAAAGTTTGGAGACGAAAATAAGATTGAATTGGAAATCCAAAATGAGAAGGACATTCTCAAGTGTGATGGATGAAGTGAATTTTGGACATTCCCAATTTTTGTGACAGTGGTGTCGCTTCCATTCGGAAGACAAATGGAAGTGTTATGAGAGAATCCATGAATATGGAAAATGAAACATTCATCAAAGACTATATGATCACTAACATCTAAATCAACAATCCATACTTCAGATGAAATAGAGCTCATTATGCAATAGGATATACCTACATAACT
This sequence comes from Eucalyptus pauciflora, assembly GCA_007663325.1. Lineage (NCBI taxonomy): Eukaryota > Viridiplantae > Streptophyta > Magnoliopsida > Myrtales > Myrtaceae > Eucalyptus > Eucalyptus pauciflora. The sequence continues at coordinate 1,673,229 of VMYD01000402.1, forward strand.
AGCCATTTTGTCTTGCATTCCCAGCTGGCTTAGAGCTCTCATAATTTTCTGGAATTGATTCTTATTGATGGGCTAATTTACCCTAGCATTTGCAGCAATCGAAAAATCTCGATCTTTCCTTTCTTTTTCCTCTAGGTTTCCATGCAATTTCCTTTTTTTTTTTTGTATGATTAGGGCTACAATAATCACAAAACTTGCCTTTTCCTTTGTTGGAATATTGACTGTTGGATTTGGATGATGTGGTTGAATCTCGGCCATTCGGTGTCTTCCACACTGGTGTTACTGTGGCGTGATATGCGCCATTAGACCTAAGCGCGGTTAGGGTTCTCTTCCTTTCTCGGGAACCCTACCGCCATGCCCCAACAAGGAGGATCTTCATGGCAGGATCTTCTTGCCGCACACTGTGCTCTTAGGACGCTGTCGTCACGAGGACAACATGTTTGCTAACCTTTAAGTATTCTATGGACATGAGGCATTGGGATTCCTCTTACACGGGTAGTTGACAAATCCATCCGAGCGAGGGTACGAGGTCCATGGAGAGTATCTGGCTTCGAAAGGTCAGACAATTTTCTTTCAATATGAGTACATATTAGGTCACCTTCTCGTTCCTTGATTGCTCAGTATTGTGCTAGTGTAACCTCCGGTCCTTTAAGTTTTTCTTCCGCCATTTCTAGTTCATTCCATAGGGTTGACAACCGATTGCAAACGACGATATCTAAGAGGTTGCCCTATCTTAACTTTGATAGGGCTTGGGTTATCCCAAAAAAACTTGCCTTGTCAAGTTTCCCATACATCTCTCTAATGTTTTCCTAAAAAAATTTGGTGTCCTCTGTCGGGGGTAGTCCAGCGACAACCTCTGTGGTGAGGCGGTTGTTGACCCATGTTCGGACGAGTTGATTGCACTTCTTCTAGTGTCGTGTAAGCCTCTCATTGAATGGAATCAACACCGTTCCATCAATAAATTCGTCTTTGTCTTTAGTAACCGGGGCACTTGGGAGTTCTCAGGACCAAACGAAATAATTTTCCAATCCTGAGAGTTGTTGCACAATGAGGTATAGTTCTGGGTTATCAGCGGCAGAGGTGTAAAAGGGGCCTCCAAGCTTCGATCGGCCGGCGGCGGTACCGGGTAGAAACCAAGGCTATAAACTGAGGCTAGATTTGCCTTAAAACCAGAGGAACCCGACCCGATTTGCTTCAAGAAATGCGACCCGGTTCGATGACCAATATGGGTTCGACAATGGGGTGTGATCCTCCTTCTAGCTCATTATTCTCTACAAAGCCCCACTTGTATTGGGCTTGATAAAATCATTTGGCCCGAAATAGACTGACTTTGGACAAGCTGGCCTTGAAAAGGCTGAATTTGGATAATACCCACTAGGTGTATGGGCTCAAAAGAAATTGCCCTAAATGGGCCTACGTTGGATCATATCCCATAAAGAATTGCCCTGCATGAGGCTGGGCTGGGTCTGATTGCCCAATTTGCCCTTCCTCTATATGATTTTCTTTGGTAACGTCGGAAGGGTTTTGGTGTGGATCCGAGGGAGGATCATTTGGAAGATGGTGAACCAGACTTTGAACTCTAACTCCTACGCATTTTTCTTCGCAGGATAAAAAGTGGTTTGTTGAAGCTTAAGGATGCTCTGATACCACGTGAAATTTTGTAGGACTATTGCCAATTGTTCTAAAAGCTTAAGTTGTTGGATAAAAACATGTTTTGATATTTAATTATGCTAATACTTCATCTCACGTTTAGTATGGTTTCTTTACCTAATACTAAGCATGGCATATTTAATTGAGTAGGCAAATGGGGTCTGGAAAGATTTGAACTCAAAACCCGGCTCTAAAACCATGTCAGAACATGGACTGATGAAAAGCTAAATGGAGGGAGACTTGGATTAAAATGTGTATTGCTTTCACATACTGAAGCTGTATGATTACGCTCCTATTTATATTACATGAAGTCTAGCTAATCTTGGTAAATAAGATATAGAGAAAGGAAAAAAATCAATTTACAATATCCCATAATATCCCTAAATCAATCAAAGACAATCATATTAATTATATCATCAGTATCTAGTATCTTCACCATAATAAGATCAAGGAGCAATGATATCCTCCATCAATCTCGTTAGAGATGTGATTCTCGGAAAGTACAAAATTATTGAGATGGTGGAGGCCAGTGAGGGAGGCGAAGAAGCCGCCGGACAAGGCATTCCCGTTAAGGTTGAGGGACTTGAGGTTGATGAGGCCGGAGAGGTCAGGGACATTGTCAGAGTTGGAGTTGTCCTCGAGGCAGAGGACATGAAGCTAGTCGTGTTGGTTTAAGTTCTTTTGGTACGACCTTGCCCAGATTTGGTGAGGCCAAGCCTTGCCGGTGGCCAGGCAATGTCACGTGTCATCAATCAAAAGCTGTCTATTGACATAAATTGTGGGACTTAGACTTGGATTCCTATGCTGACAAAGACCCAGCTGCACGTCTTGGTCTTCTTGTATTGTAGCCATGATTTCGTCAACCAAAGGCATCATCTTAGTATTTCCTCTAGAATAAGAAGCTAATTTCCAATAATTATTGTCTGAGTACGAGTCAATCGCATATGTACCTTCCAAAATTAGTATAATTACGCTAGGATTTATGTTGGGTTGGATTTAAACTTATGAAATTTATGATCCTGTTGTTTAGATATGTCAAACTCTTTGGTTGCGTATGATAACACTCTCAAGAATATGTGTTTATGTTCTTTTGTTCCCGAGAGCATCAATAAAATGGAAACGTGTTTGGTAAGTTTTTTATTCTTAGGAACAAATTTGTTCCCAAGAACAGATTTGGAATATTAACAAGAAAAGAAAAAGTTGCTTTTTATACCCGGGAACAACTCTAGAAATCCCCTACCCGGCTGCTGGCCTCATTGTCTGCTAGCAACCGGCCAGACGAGGCTTGACGACCTTGCCAAAGCTTCACCAACCCCCGGAAAGGTCGCCCCAAGCTTGCTAGCCAGCAGCAAGCCCCCCCCCCCTCATAGCCTCGCCGTGGCTGGGGAGGCTCCCTTGAGGTTGGGCGAGCTCGACCTCACCCAGATTGGTGAGGCCAAGCCTTGCCGGTGGCCGGGCAACGTCACGTGTCATCAATCAAAAGCTGTCTATTGACATTAATTGTGGGACTTAGACTTGGATTCCTATGCTGACGAAGACCCAGCTGCAAGTCTTGGTCTTCTTGTATTGTAGCCATTACTTCGTCAACCACGGGCATCCTCTTAGTATTTCTTCTAGAATAAGAAGCTAATTTCAAATAATTATCGTTTGAATACGAGTCAATCTCATATGTGCCTTCCAAAATTGATATAATTACGCTAGGGTTTAAGTTGGGATGGATTTAAACTTATGAAATTTATGATCCTGTTGTTTAGATATATCAAACTCTTAGGCTGCATTTGATAACGCTCTCAAGAATATGTGTTTATGTTCTTTTTTGCCTGGGAGCAAAATAAAATGGAAACATGATTGGTAATTTTTTATTCTGAGGAACAAATTTGTTCCCGAGAATAGATTTGGAATAAAAACAAGAGAAGAAAAAGTTGTTTTTTATACCCGTGAACAACTCGAGAAATCCCCTACCCAATCGCTGGCCTCAGCGTCGGCTAGCAACCGGCCAAACGAGGCTTGAGGACCTTGCCAAAGCCTAATCGGCCCTCGGCGAGGTCGCCCCAAGCATGCTGGCCAGTAGTAAGCCCCCCCCCCCACCCCCACCCTCCCCCGAGCCTTGCCGTGGCTGGGAAGGCTCCCTTGAGGTTGGGCGAGCTCGACCTCCCCCAGATCTAATGAGGCCAAGCCTTGCCGACGGCCGCACAACATCACGTGTCATCAATCAAAAACTGTCTATTGACATTTATTGTGGGACTTAGACTTGGATTCCATTCTGACGAAGACGCAGCGACAAGTCTTGGTCTTCTTGTATTGTAGCCATGACTTCGTCAACCATGGGCATCCTCTTACTATTTCTTCTAGACTAAGAAGCTAATTTCCAATAATTATCGTCTGAATACGAGTCAATCCCATATGTGCTTTCCAAAATTGATATAATTACGCTAGGATTTTTGTTGGGTTGCATTTAAACTTATGAAATTTATGATCCTGTTGTTTAGATATATCAAACTCTTAGGCTGCATTTGATAACGCTCTAAAAAATATGTGTTTCTGTTCTTTTGTTCCGGGGAGCATAAATAAAATGGAAACATATTTCGTAAGTTTTTTATTCTTAGGAACAACTTTGTTCCCGAGAATAGATTTGGAGTAAAAACAAGAAAAGAGAAAGTTGCCTTTTATACCCGGGAACAACTCTAGAAATCCCCTACCCGATCGCTGGCCTCAGCGTCGGCTAGCAACCAGCCAGACGAGGCTTGACAACCTGGCCAAAGGCTCACCGGCCCCCGGCGAGGTCGCCCCAAGCTTGCTGGCTAGCAGCAAACGCCCCCCCCCCCTCGAGCCTCGCCGTGGCTGGGGAGGCTCCCTTGAGGTTGGGCGAGCTCGACCTCGCCCAGATTGGTGAGGCCAAGCCTTGCCGGTGGCCGGGCAACGTCACGTGTCATCAATCAAAAGCTGTCTATTGACATTAATTGTGGGACTTAGACTTGGATTCCTATGCTGACGAAGACCCAGCTGCAAGTCTTGGTCTTCTTGTATTGTAGCCATTACTTCGTCAACCACGGGCATCCTCTTACTATTTCTTCTAGAATAAGAAGCTAATTCCAAAATATGTGTTTCTGTTGTTTTGTTCCCGGCAGGATAAACAAAATGGAAACATGTTTGGTAAGTTTTTTATTCTTAGGAACAAATTTGTTTTCGAGTACAGATTTGGAATAAAAACAAGAAAAGAAAATGTTGCTTTTTATACCCGGCAACAACTCTAGAAATCCCCTACCCGGTCGCTGGACTCAGCGTCAGCTAGCAACCGGCCAGACGAGGGTTGACGACCTTGCCCAAGCCTCACCGGCCCCCGGCGAGGTCGCCCCAAGCTTGCTAGCTAGTAGCAAGCGCCCCCCCCCCCCCCCCACGAGCCTCATCATGGCTGGGGAGGCTCCCTTGAGGTTGGGCGAGCTCGACCTCACCTAGATCTAGTGAGGCCAAGCCTTGCCGGTGGCCGGGCAACGTCACGTGTCATCAATCAAAAGCTGTCTATTGACATTAATTGTGGAACTTAGACTTGGATTCCTATGTTGACGAAGACCCAGCTGCAAGTCTTGGTCTTCTTGTATTGTAGCCATTACTTCGTCAACCACGGGCATCCTCTTACTATTTCTTCTAGAATAAGAAGCTAATTTCCAATAATTATTGTTTGAATACGAGTCAATCACATATGTACCTTCCAAAATTAGTATAATTACGCTAGGATTTATGTTGGGTTGGATTTAAACTTATGAAATTTATGATCCTGCTGTTTTGATATATCAAACTCTTTGGCTGCGTACGATAACACTTTCAAGAATATGTGTTTATGTTCTTTTGTTCCCGAGAGCATCAATAAAATGGAAACATGTTTGGTAAGTTTTTTATTCTTAGGAACAAATTTGTTCCCAATAACATATTTGGAATAAAAACAAGAAAAGAAAAAGTTGCTTTTTATACCCGGGAACAACTCTAGAAATCCCCTACCCGGCCGCTGGCCTCATCGTCTGCTAGCAACCGGCCAGACGAGGCTTGACGACCTTGCCAAAGCTTCACCGACCCCTAGTAAGGTCGCCCCAAGCTTGCTAGCCAGCAGCAAGCCCCCCCCC